>OY992537.1:25616238-26146238 GCA_963921195.1 Pegoplata infirma
TTTTCTAAATTTTTCAGATTTTTCTAAATTTATGAAAATAATAACATTTTTCTGAATTTTTTTCTAATTAATCTAGATTTTGCGGACATTTCATTAGTTTTGGAAAAAATTTTCCAAAGTTTTTAAGTTTTCAATATTTTAATAAATTTTCCAAAATCTTCCTAAGATTTCTACAATTATTTTCTGAATTTTCTATCATTTTCTTTACATATTTCTGAACTTGTCAGACTCTTTCTTAATTTTTTAAAATTTTCAGAATTTTTTTTCTTAATTAATCATTCCTTACACAATATTTCTAAATTTTTTCAGAACCTTCCTGATTATTTCTTAAATTTGAGAAAATTTTCTTAATTTTTCTGAGGTGCCTAGAATTATTTCCTGAATTTTCCAAAAAATTTTCCCAATTTTTCTGAACTTTTTATTAGATATTCCATACATTTTTGTTTTGTTCAGAATTTTTCTGCACAATCTAGATTTTTTAGAGCTTTTTTCGATTTTTTTCTTAGTTCGTTTTTTATACCCTCCACTTAGTGATAGAGGGTATATATAAGTTTGTCATTCCGTTTGTACCTCATCGAAATATTGGTCTGGGCCCCCATAAAGTATATATATTCATGATGCCCGATCGATTCTAAGACATTCTAGCAACGTCCGTCTGTCTGTCTGTCTGTGGAAAATGCTGTCACGGACAAAATATGGGACAGAGACGACTGAAACTTAACGTATTTATTGGAAGTTCTCCCGAGAAGTTTGGTATTGCATTTGAGCGATATCGGTTCAGCTGTTCAAAAGTTATAAACGAAAATGTAAGCACACCTCAAAAATTTCAGTACATTCAACATAACCTAAAAATACAAAATGCTTTAATTCGGCTTCTGGTTGACATATGTGAACATAATTGAACACCAAATGGTATTTAAACAAGTACGAACACATCTTTTGACAAAAAAAAAAAATCGCGGATTTTTTTTTACCAATATTTTTTTTTCGCGGAAATTTTTTTTCAAATTTTTTATTTTTTTTTTTAAAGTAATTTCCTTTTAAAAAAAGTTTTTTGCAATAATCTTTTTGAAATTGTGGAGGGTATCACTACATTCGGCAAGGCCGAATTTAACTTTTTTACTTGTTTTAACTCTTTTTTAATTTTTAATACTTTTTTTCTCATTTTTTGTATTTTTCTGAATTTCCCAGATTTTTCTAAATTTATAAAAAAAATAATTTTTCTAAATTTTGTCTAATTATGCTAGATTTCCCGGACATTGCATAAGTTTTTGCCAAACAAATTCTGAATTTGCACAGTTTTATAGTTTTTCATATTTTTTCTTAATTTTCCAAAATTTTCCGAAAATTTTCTACAACTATTTGCTAAATTTTCTAACATATTCTTTACAAATTTCTGGATTTTTCAGAATTCTTTGATTTTTTAAAATTTTTCATTCCTTACACAATATTTCTATTTTTTTTTAAAACCTTCTAGATGGTTTCTTAATTTTGCAAACATGTTCTTAATTTTTCTAAGGTGTCTAGAATTATTTTCTGAACTTTTCAACTTTTTCCGAATTTTCCTGAACTTTTTATTAGCATTTCCATAATTTTTTGTTTTGTTCAGACGTTTTTTGTGCAATCTAGATTTTTCAGAGCTTTTTTCGAGTTTTTTTTTTTATTTTTTCAAAATTTTCTGAATTTTTTATTAATTGTTCTGAATTCGGTTTTTTATTATTTTTTTACGAAAATTCTCAACTTTTCTTTGAATATTTTTAAGCTTTCCAAGCTTTTTTTAGTTTCCCTGAGTTTTTCTGATTTTTTTCTGAATTTTTTTGAGATTTCTAGAATTATCTTCTGAATTGAATTACGTTTTTTAAGCATTTTGTGAATTTTTCTAGAAATTTTTCAATTTTTTAGTTTTTTAAAATTAAAAAAAAAAAAATTTCTTAATTTTCCAAAATTGTTTGAATTTTTTAGACATTGTTTCTATGTTCCTAATTTTTTTAGAACCTTTCTGATTGTTTATTAATTTTGCAAAATTTTTCTTAATTTTCCTGGGGTGTCTAGAATTATTTTCTAAATTTTCCAACATTTTTAAAATTTTTCTGAACTCTTTATTAGTTAATTCCATAACTTTTAGTTTTGTTTAGAATTTTTCTGCACAATCTAGATTTTTCAGAGCTTTTTTCGAATTTTTCCCAATTTTTTTTTCAAAATTTTTCTTAAAATATTCTGAATTTTCTTGATTTTTTCTTATATTTTTAAAAATATTCTGAATTTTTTCAAAGTTTTTTTAGCTTTGCGTGTTATTTCTGCATTTTTCTAAGTTTTTTAGAACTTTTTCTTTACATATTTCTGAGCTTTCAACGATTTTTCAAATTTCCTGAGTTTTATTTCGTGTGTTTCCAATAAAACACCTAATTATTATCAAACGAGTATTTTTGTTTAAAGTGTTGTGTAGGTAGTTAATCGAGCTTTAATTTAAAATTAATAGCGTCGAGATTGAGTAAATATTAAACGTGCTACGAGGGTTGAAATGGAAATTGAAATTAATGAAAGACGTTTTTTAGAAAATTTCTTAAAAATACTTTTAGGTCGATTTTTCCCGAGCTCAAACATTAAAAATTTAAAAAATAGTCCAATAGTATATACTCATTTATCAAATAAGTTTTCCAATAGCCCATACAAAAACCAAAAATTTTTAAATGCAGTCGAAGAAATCCGATTTTTTTGACCTCCAATTCTTTTGACCACCAATTTTTTGTAAACAAAGGAAATGTTCAATTATTTTTATATTTCATTACCATACACTTAGGTGTACTAAAATTATTAAACAATTAAATCATTTCATTGTTTACCAAAAATTGGTGGTCAAAAGAATTGGAGGTCAAAAAAATTGGATTTCTTCTACTGTGTTTTTAAAATTTTGGTTTTTGTTTGGGTCTTTGGAAAAATTATTTAATAAATGAATATTAACTATTGGACTATTTTTTAAATCTTTAATGTTTGAGCTTGGATAAAATCGACCTAGAAATATTTTTAAGAAATTTTCTAAAAAAGGTCTTTCAATAATTTCAATTTGCATTTCGACCCTCGTAGCACATTTAATATTTACATAATCTGAACGCCATTAACCTATAATTAAAGCTTGATTAATTACTTACGCAGGGCTTTTTACAAAAATACTTACTTGATAATAAGGTCTATTTTGTTTAACATTGGCTTGAAGGGATTGCTAACTAATATCTTTCACACGAAATAAGCTGCGAGCCACCGTACTCTATTTCTCTATTTTTTTTTTTCAAAATTCCCTGATTGCTTCTTATTTTTTTTTTTTTAATTTTCCAGAAATTTCTAGAATTTTCTTATGAATTTTACAATTTTTTTTTAATTTTGCGCTTTTTTTTCTCAAAATTTCTCATTTTTTTTGTTTTAATTTTGCAAAAATTTTCTTAATTCTTCTTAGAATTATTTTCTCAATTTTTTGGTTTTTTTTAAATTTTTTGGTTTTTTAAATTTTCTGAATTTTAAAAATTAAAAAAAAAATAATAAGTTTTTCTGAACTTTTCAACAATTTATGAATTTTCCAGATATTTTCCTAATTTTTCTCTTTCTTTGAACAGTTTTTCTAATTTTTTCAGAAACTTCCTGATTGTTTCTCAATTTTGCAAAAAAAAAAAAAAAAATCATAGTAGTGTCTGAGGTGTCTAAAATAAGTTTCTGAATTTTCCAACATTTTTTTCGAATTTCCCTTAAATTTTTAAAATTTTCTAGTTTTTTTCAGCATATTTCGGATTATTACTAAATTTTTCAGATTTTTTTTTCCTCAGAATTTTTCTGAATTGTCTAAATTTATTTAATAATGACCATTGTTACGTTGTAGCGAAACCGACCAAGGCCTCTGTTGGGAATCGAACCACCTCCACAATCATAGGTTATCACGCTAACAACTAGCACTGGGGCGCCTAGAATTTAAAATTTTTCAGAACATTTTTCTTTATTTGTGTTCTGATTTTCACTCATTTGTTCTAAATTTTTATGTTTTTCGAAACTTTATCGGTTTTGACACATTCAGACGGCCGGAAATCGCTAAAAAGACTTTATGGGCACCTAGACCAATAGTTCGATGTGTTACTCATTAAACTCTATCTCTAAAATAAGGGTAGAAAAATTTGTAAGCGAAGAAGTACTGACTTACTTTCTAACTTCTTGTAAGCGAGAGTGACAGTACTGAAATTATATTTGCCGTATAAAAGTATGAAGCAATTTATGCCTTAATTATGAATAACCTTAAAGAAGCACGTCATAATTAAAGTATTTCCATGTTCACTTAAGTAAACAAAACAACAAATCAAGTCCTTACTTGTAAACCAACAAGTAATGCAAAAGCATAAATATTTCTAACTACCGGTAAGCTCAATTGGAAGCACTTTTCATAAATACCAAATAATGACTTTTTTCTTCAAATTATTTTAAAACACTTTAATTTTTTCTGGGAATAATCAACGTCAAATAAGAAAACATAAACGAATAAAAATTCAACATTTAAAAACAAAAATTAAACAAAAAAAATCAACAACAAGCCATTTTCATTACCAAGTTCCGACAGGTTTCGGTGTGGTGTGCCTTCTATATCAAACACAAGATTTTCAACAATGTGATACGACAAAAATTGAGTTGAATTGATTGAATTTGAATTATATTACATGTGAGATTTGATTTGAAATAAAAAAATATAGAGAAAAAAGAACAGAAAAATTTTGGTGAGTTTTTTAAAACTAATAATACAAAAAAAAACTAAAAACTTAAAAGATATCAATATTTTTTTTATAAAAAAGTGTATATTAGTTACTTAAATTAAAAACTTTGTCTAAATTAAATATGAAATAATTAAAATTTATTAAGCTAAAGCTACTTATAATTAAAGCTTATTTACGATTTAAAAAAAAAGGGAATGAATATGCGGTGAAATGTTAAGGATATGTTTAATCGAGATTGTTTTGAAAAAAGTGATTTTTAAAACTAAAAAAAATAATAGAGACTTAAATTTTTCTTAAAATTTAAAAAATATTAATAAAATTAACTTATTAAAAAGACACCACAAAATAAAATTAAAAATATTTTTTTAAGGATTTCTGGCTATTCCAAATCTGGTCCTTCCTTGGGCGCCATTTTATGGCAAATTTTTTTCATTATTTTTTAAAACTGAAAAAAAAAAATCAAAATCGATAGATTTTGCAATTATTTAAAACCGAAATTCTAGTTAAGGCTAACCACTCCAAGTTTAGAAACAGAAATAAGGGTTTCTTCAGTGGTCATTAGGGTTAGTAGTTTTGGCATTTTTTGCAAATATGCAACCTCCATCCTCGGAATCGTATAGGGCATGGAAAATAACTAAAAACTGTTATTTTAGTTTTTCGCGATCGTGAAAAAACTTCACGCACCAAATGAATTGAAGTTTTGTATATACGATTTTTGTTATACCCTCCACTTAGTGATAGAGGGTATATAAAGTTTGTCATTCCGTTTGTAACTCATCGAAATATCGGTCTGGGACCCCATAAAGTATATATATTCATGATGCCCGATCGATTCTAAGACATTCTAGCGATATCCGTCTGTCCGTCTGTCAGTCTGTCCGTCTGTCCGTCTGTCCGTCTGTCCGTCTGTCCGTCTGTCCGTCTGTCCGTCTGTCTGTCTGTTGAAAATGCTCTCGCGGACAAAATATTGCACAGAGATGACTGAAACTTAGAATGTATATTGGAAGTTCTCCCGAGAAGTTTGGTATTGCATTTGAGCGATATCGGTGCAGCGGTTCAAAAGTTATGAACGAAAATGTAAGCACACCTCAAAAATTTCAGTTCATTCAACATAACCTAAAAATACAAAATGCTTTAATTCGGCTTCTGGTTGACATATGTGAACATAATTGGACACCAAATGGTATTTAAACAAGTACGAACATATTTTTTATAAAAAAAGAAAAAAATCGCGGATTTTTTTTTTTACCAAAAATTTTTTTTCGCGGAAATTTTTTTTTTTTTAATTTTTTTTTTTTTTCAAAAGTAATTTCCTTTTAAATAAAGTTTTTTGCGATTATCTTTTTGAAATTGTGGAGGGTATCACTACATTCGGCAAGGCCGAATTTTACTTTTTTACTTGTTTTAAGTTTTACTTTGCTCTAAATAACCAAGTTTTTGTGGTTCACTTATAGAATCGTGCTTACAAAACCGTTACCCACAATCTTGGAGACGAAAGTTTGACCAATTCGCGCTATTATTCCATTTTTCTACCAAAAAAAACTTAAATTAAGTAAAATATTTCAGTCGCTAAAAAATCACTTATATCGCGAATTATCGAAACTTTCGTAACAAAATGGTGTGAAACACATTTGTATGTTGGATTATAATAAAAAGAAACAAAAATTTTAGTTATCACTTTTTTTAATTTAAAAAAAAAAATTGTTTACATATAACTTCAATGCGTTTGGTGCGTGAACTTTTTTCACGATCGGGAAAAATCATAAGCATATTTCTTAGTATTTTTCCATGCCCTACACGATTCCATGAATGGAGGATGTCGTAAAAAAAATGTCATAACCCTAGTGGTCATACTGCGGACCCAAACTCTAAATTTCCAGAAACTAAATCGAGTCCGAATATTATCGTTTTTTACCGGAACGACCATGATTCAGGAATAAACGTGGTTGTGTTAATTTTATTATTTAAATTACTCTTAGCAGATTTTGGCGAACACTACAAAAAATTATGACGGTAGATTCCACTACAAAAGACATTTGTTGTTTAGGCGTCTACTACATTTTACGGTAAAATCAACCAAAAATTGTTGTTGTTTTTAACTATTGATTAACAAATACAAAAAAGGTAAAAACAACTTCAAATTACAGTTGTTTTTACTATAACTCAAATTTTCTGAATTTTTTTATTAACAAAAATTCGGCTGTGCCAAATCTTTTATACCCTCCAACATGCAAAAAAATAAAAAATAAATGCATTTTTTTTTTTTGTGGGGGGGTGTCAAATTCCCTCTCGAATATGTGTTTAAAAATTCATTCTTATGCTTTTTGCACTAAAGAAATGCAAGTTTATCATAATTTTAATTTTTTTTATTCTAAGTCCATAAAAGGGGGGCGGACCCAAAAAACGACATTTTCTAATTCTCAGGGTCCAAATGCAGGACTTTGAACTTCTTGACTTTGAACTTTTTGTGTAAACATATATTTCTTCGAAATATATGTTTAAAAATTCATTCTTAAGCATAGGCGTTTAAGGTAAGGGAGGGTTCGTTGAGTTGGGAGACTTCTTGCCCTTCGCGGTATATGCATACAAGTTCATTTTATTCTGCGTTGTGCAGTGAAGTATAATAATTTTATTATTATTTAAATTTTTTTAACCACGCCCTCAAAAGGGGGAAGTTCAAAGTCCATTGTAGGACTTTGAACTTCTGCAAACATAAAAATGTTTCATCAAAAATACAAAAACACGTCTAAAAAATTTTCGTTTTTCAGTGGTTGGTTAAGTCTTTCCAGGAGAAACTTTTTTCCCCCTGTTCCGCTTTTGGCCATTTCCCAACTTAACCTGCCTAGGACCATGAGACATATTTATGCCAAACTTAGGAGTCTAGCCCTTTTTTTTGATTGTATCGTGTTAACTACAGACGGACGGACAGACGGACATAGCTAGAATGTCTTAGAATCGATCACTGATCAATAATATATATGGGGCATTCCATGTCAAATCGGACACTTTGAAATTTTTTTTTTTTAGATTTTCCCAACTTGTTTACAGTTTTAAGTACCCTTCGAAAACACCTTCGTGATAAATTTTCAGATTTTTTTGATGACCCGTTCAAAAGATATCGAATTTTTAAAAATTGGTAGTTTGTTCTAGAGTTTGCAAAACGATTAAAATCGTAATCGTAATCGCGATTAATCGCACCAATTAATCGTAATCGTAATCGACAAAAAAATCATGCGAGTACGATTAAAAATTTTTTATGAAATATATTATATTTATAACGAATTTAAATCAGTTTCAATTTTTTTTTAAACCCATTTTGAAGTTTCTATTAAAATTATTTGCTAAAAAAAAGAAATTAGTCTTAAAAACGATTATTTTCGGTACAATTTCAAACAAAAATCATTGATTCTGGAATGTTAAGTAGAACGGAAAATTTTGATGGGTTGGCCCATTATTCATTTAAATTGTTTACAATTTTTTTTTATTTTTCTCGTAAAAGTCATTCAAATTTAAAATAAATTTTAAATTTTTACCTGATTGTGAGTAAATTTTAAAGAGTTTTGTTTTTAAAATATACTTAAAAGACTTTGGTCAAGCTCTTTGCCTCCCGCTCTTAATATTTTGAAACTTTTTAACAGAAGGTACGAAAACTGTTAGACGAGGAAAATACGATAATGTTAAATTAACATTGTTGGTTTGACAAATAATGCTAACTTTTTATATCGAAAATGCGCTTAATCAATTTAAAAAAAAATGTATCAATTTATAATTTTTATGTTAATATTATTTAGGAAATTCCTTTAAAAGTGTTTAAAACAAATTGTCAGCAAATAAAAAGTCATTGGATTTCCCGATAATCCACAAAAAAAACTTTTTTTACAGCTAGATGCAAAAAAAACGCTAGCTTTAGTCTGAAAATCGCCAAACTGCAACACTTTTATTTTGTTTATATCAAACTTAAGGGATTTTTTTTGGTTTGATCAAACGTCCAGTTCGATGGCGGACTTAGCAAAGGGAATTTAAGAGCGGCTTTAACAGAAGAAGAGCGAGTTCAGATCTCTTTAGTATTGATACTCCTTGCTTTGGTCAAAAAATTTGGACATGAAATTTTGTCAAAAAACTTAATTTTTTCATACTTTGACCGCTGTTTGACTAATGATGCCTTGTAAATTTTTTAAATAAATTTTTTATTCAACAAAGAATTTTAATTATAAGTTTTAAAAAAAAATTTTAACAAAAAACTTAAAACATAACTTAAACAAGTAAAAAAGTTAAATTCGGCTTTGCCGAATGTAGTGATACCCTCCACAAATTCAAAAAGATTATTGCAAAAAACTTTATTTAAAAGGAAATTACTTTAAAAAAAAAAAAAAAAAAAATTTTTAAATTTCCGCGAAAAAAATTTTGGTAAAAAAAAATCCGCGATTTTTTTCTTTTTTTTTTTTGTCAAAAAATATGTTCGTACTTGTTTAAATACCATTTGGTGTTCAATTATGTTCACATATGTCAACCAGAAGCCGAATTAAAGCATTTTGTATTTTTAGGTTATGTTGAATGCACTGAAATTTTTGAGGTGTGCTTACATTTTCGTTCATATCTTTTGAACCGCTGAACCGATATCGTTCAAATGCAATACCAAATTTCTCGGGAGAACTTTCAATAAATACGTTAGGTTTCAGTCATCTCTGTGCAAGATTTTGTCCGTGATAACATTTTCCACAGACAGACAGACGGACAGACGGACATCGCTAGAATGTCTTAAAATCGATCGAGCATCATGAATATATAAACTTTATGGGGTCCCAGACCAATATTTCGATTAGTTACAAACGGAATGACAAACTTATATATATATATATTAAGGTATATATACCCTCTATCACTAAGTGGAGGGTATAAAAAGAGACTGTGGTGCCAAAATCTCAAATTATTTTTACTGGGAAAGTTCGAAAGCTTTTAATTTTATTTCTTAAAAATAATAGTTTTTAAAGATATTGAAACTCAAATTATTAAAAAAATTCGATTAATCGTAATCGCGATTAACGGCAATTTTTTTAATCGTAATCGCGATTATGAAATATCTCGATTATTTGCAAACTCTAGTTTGTTCCTTTACTCAAACTTCTTTTACTCATAACTTCTTCAATAATGGTCAAAATTTTAATTTTTTTTTTTCAATTTTTTTGTTTTTTTACGTACTTTTTAAAAAAAATCTCAAAAAATTCTTAAAAGCGCTCTAGTATGCGATTTATAAGTTTTAAAATTTAAACCTCATTTTTGAAAATGTTTGTACTCTTCGATTTTTTTGAAATTTTTTTGTGTAAAACTTCTATCGATTCTACAAATTGGTTGCCCCGGAGGATCGTGGGATAACGATTATTACTATTTTTTAAAATTTTTTTAAAAAATTTTATTGTAATTTTCCAATCTTAAAATCATTTCTACTGCTACTGGTGCGCCATAGAGGGGTCCTTTATAAGACCGACCCCCATTAATTTTTACGTCTTAACATTTCTTTGAAACAAACTAATACCCTATCTCCAATTTCTAAGGGGACTCCCACACAAAACGACATTTTTTAAATTTGCTCCAAGCGCTCTAACTGCCCTAATAGCAACAAAATGTATGACCGACCCACTAATGACCCCTCTCGGACGCACCATTGGACCGGTAGAACCTGATTAAATAAAACAAATTTACAAAAAATTAAACAAAAAAAATTTATTGGGACCGCCTTAACAGTTAAAGATAGAGGGTAGGTGTGTTCAGAGAAAATGTTTTGACTAAAAAAATATTGTGGGTCGGTCATACATTTTGTTGCTCTAAGGGCACTATTGGGGCAGTTAGAGCGGTTGGAGCAAATTTTAAAAAAATGTCGTTTTGTGTGGGAGCCTCCTTAGAAATTGGAGATAGGGTATTAGTTTGTTCCAAAGAAACGCAAAGACGTAAAAATTAATGGGGGTCGGTCTTATAAAGGAAACCTCTATGACGCACCATTGGAGCACTAGAAATGATTTTAAGATTGGAAAATTACAATAAAATTTTTTCAAAAAATTTTAAAAAATAGTAATAATTGTTATCCCACGATCCTCCTGGGCAAAAAATTTGTAGAATTGATAGATGTTTTACACAAAAAAATTTCAAAAAAGTTGTAGAGTACAAACATTTTCAAAAATGAGATTTAAATTTTAAAACTTAAAAATCGCATACTAGAGCGCTTTTAAGAATTTTTCGGGATTTTTTTTTTTAACAAAAATTTTGAAGAACAAAATTTGAAATTTGGACCAGTATTGAAGAAGTTATGAGTAAAAGAAGTTTGAGTAAAGGAACAAGCTATCAAAAAAATATGAAATTTTACCACGAAGGAGTTTTCGAAGGGTACTAAAAATTGTAAACAAATTGGGAAAATCTAAAAAAAAAAATTTCATAGTGTCCGATTTGACATGGAATGCCCCATATGTATACCCTTTATCACTAACAAGGGAAGTCTCCCTAGTGTCACCCGCGGATCTTTATGGAATTGGTTTTATTTTGTAGATCAGAAAAAATAAAGGGACACGTATTTTTTTTAGCGGCCCAAATTCATATTTATGGGGTAAAAAGGAGGGGGGAAGACAAGGCCATTTTTCAGTTTTTTTTCGTTTATCTCCTATTTTATACAAAGAAACCTAGTCATGTTACATACCAAATGAAAGGTCTTTGGAAAACCTATCTACGTGTGCTAATAACTTGTCCAAACTTGCAGAACTTTTCGTCATATTGATTAAAATACCAAAATTTTAGGACATTTTTGTTAATAAGTCGAAAAATATTAACTTCTTTGGCCCGTTGTTAGCACCACGAGATAGGTATTTTTAATACCTTTAATTTGATACCACACATGCATATATTCACTTTGTTTAAATAGTCGTAAATCGTAAAAAACTGAAAAAGGTCAATTTCCCCCCATACAAATCGACCCCCCCCTAAAAATGAGTTTGGGCCGCTACAAAAAAATACGTGTCGAATTAATTTTCGTTCTTAACAATATATCCAAATTTCATGAAGATCGGAGGGTGACACCAGGGAGACTCCCTTGTAAGTGGAGGGTATACAAAAACGATTACGTAGGGGAGAATTTTAAAAATGTGGACTCTAATCCTGATCCTTCTTTTATCAGATATTTCCTTAAGGGCCCATTCACACCTGATGTGAAATCTCGTTCAAACGAGAGTTCGATCATATGGTTATATAAAATTTTATAGACAACCGTATGTTCGATGTCTCGTTCGAACGAGATTTCACTTTAGGTGTGAGACTGAGACTTATACCCAACTCGCACTGTGAGTTGGGTATAAGAAAACCAAGTCTAAAACAAAAGATTTTCCTTTTGAAAAACAATTCCGAATCTACCTACTTTTTAAATTTTATTTTGTGGTGGCTTTTATTATATTCAATTCACTTATTTTGTAATTCTTATTTGACGAACATTTTCAAAAACTAAAATTTTTAAAATTATAAAATCAAAACTCACCTCTCTAATGGTTAAAGTATGTGACATCATTTGTATATTGACTTGTGATTGACTTGTTGGTAAATTATCGCTGGAACGGGATTTAACTAATTGTTTATTACCGCTATTCAAAACGGAACGGCTTTTTAATAGCATTTCAGTCTTTAAAAATATTCTAGAAATATATGTGGAACTGCAAAAAGGGAAAAATACAAATTTTATTCAAGTTAAAATCAAAAACATTCAGTCCTCACCTTAGTCCCCTAATACTAAAAGCGGCATGTAATAATTTAGCCGGTGATACTGGGATTTTTTTGCAAAACTTAATTAACGCATTGCCAATGTCATTCTTAATATTATCCGGACTCCATTCGTTGTTTGATTGACACTCCTTGTGGAAGAGATTTAAAATGACTAAAGCAACACGATATAAAACTTTAATGCCTTCATGGAAAAAACAATCCATAATGCGTACTAAATGCTGGAAGGGTAGACCAGCTAATATCCACCAGCACCAATCCATAAAAACCCGTTCCAATTTAACACCCGGACAAATGCGTTGAAAATATGAAACGGCATTTTTCTGTTAAGGGAAAAAAAAATTAAATTAAAAATTTAAATGAAATTTTTTAAAACAAAAAACACCCACTGTATGTTTTTTAGATATTTGCATAACGGTCTTCCATGTTACTTCATGTAATAGTTTAGTTTGATTTATGAATACTTTATCCTTGCTGCCCACTAAAGCGGCCAAACAGTGATAAGCTTCTTCCTCTGCAAATAAAGAAAAACAAAAAAAAACATAGAATTGAAAATTTAATAATTAAATTTATAGTTTTCCAACATTTGTTGTTGTAGTTTTAGATATAAATATTTATCATATAAAATATAATTCAAATTGACCTCAAAATATCAAATATTTTTTTCTTTTAAAAGATTTATTACATTCACGCGCTTAATAAATATATACCCGAGTAAAAATTTTGTTGCATGTAAAATTGATATAATTTATTAATGGGCCGAACGAATACTACAGATAAAAAGGAGGAATATTTGGCAAGGCTGAATCAAAAATAAGCACCATGATACTTCAAGACTTTTTGAATACATTTTCCAAATTGTTTAAAACTTTCTGAACTTTTATAAATTTTGCTAATTATTTTTAAATTTCTCATTTTTTTTTAATTTTCTTTTCTATCTTAATTTTTCTGAATTTGTTTTACATTTTTCTCAATTGTCTTATTTTCTGATATTTTTGTCTACATTTTTTTAATTTTTTTTTTAATTTGTGAGTTTTTTAATAGTTTTCAACAATTTTTTAATATCACCGTCCGTAAACATGAACCGGATGATATTCGTCCGAAAAAAGAGATCGAATGGAGTAAAACTGCATTTACAGTTTTTCATTTCGTGATCCTGTTTCATTTTAAAAAGACTTCAAAGTTTTAAAGGATACATTTTGTAAAATATTTTTGAAATATTTGTACTTGCTCTAGGATGACACTGTTGACAGCATAAAATAAAAGAGACGGATCTCCCCTAATTTTTACATTTCTCTATTTTGCCATATCAGGATAAAAGGATGTGAATAAAGTCATTTAAAAACTTTATCAAAATATTTTGTGGAAAATTTTGAATGATATTGAAGGATACAATTTTGAAAGGACGTAACTTACCTCCTTTTTCCTGATATGTAAAAATAATAAAATAGGAAAATTAGGGGATGTCCTCCTCTTTCAGTCACTATCAATAGTGGCATCCTAGGACAAGTACAAATATTAAAAAAAATATTTTATAAAATTGAATCCTCTAAAATTTTGAAGTCCTTTTAAAAGGAAACAGGATCACGACATGAAAAACGGTAAATGCAGTTTTCTACATTAAGTCTGTAGTTTCAAACTTATATTACCCAGTTCTTGTTCAAAGACTTTTTTTTCATTTTTGTCGGACGCTGTATTTAAAAAAAAAAATCTCAACATTCCAGAATTTTTTATAAATTTCTATGAATTTTAAATAATTTTTTCGAAGATTCGTGATTTATTCTTTATTTTATTTTTTTAAGATTTCAAGAATTTTCCTTATTGTTTTTAAATTCTTTTATATTATCCGACTTTTTTCTAAATTTCCTAAATTTTGCTATCTTTTCAAAACTTTTTCGATTTTTCTGAATTTTCCGAATTCTCCAAAGTTTTATTTTTTTTAAACTTTCAAACATTATTTCTGAAATTCTAAAATTTTTTTTCTTCGAATTTTCCTGAATTTTTTTCGAAATTCCAATTTTTTTTGGCTTTTGTAAAAAAACGCTAAAGCTTTCTTTCCAATTTTTTTTTTAACTCTTCAGAGTTTTTCAGAATTTTACCAAATTTACTTAATTTAAAATTTTTCCGAACTTTACTGATTTTTCGAAAACAAATTTTTTCCAGAACTTCTAGATTTTTTCTGAATTTTACACAATTTTTCCGACGTTATCCGATTATTTTCTAAATTTTTCAGAATTTTTCTGATTAAAATTTTCTGACTTCTATGATTTTTCTGAATTTTTTTTTTTTACTTTTCCTGGTTTTTATGTCATTTATTGCCCCCGTAATATATTAACATTGCAAGTACACTTAGAAAATTATTGCAGTTACCGGTCATTTGTGTAGTAAGTAGTAGTTGTTGTTTTCAACTACAACTTCAGTTGTTTTTGTATGAAAAATCTCAAACAACTATTTTTGTAATCGTTTTAAAAAATAAATACAAAAAATTACTACATTGTAGTAACAGTTGTTTTATGTAGTTGTTTTTAGTATATAAAAAAAACTTGTAATTTTCTAGAAATTTTTTGAAAAACGGATGTGTTGAACGAGTGGAAGTCAGATGTAGCAGAAATTATTTCCAAATAATTTTAACCGTTTTTGACGTTTAGAAGAAAATTCAGACAATTTGAGTTACAGTAAAAACAACTGTAATTTAAAGTAGTTTTTCCGTTTTTTGTAGTTGTTAATCAATAGTTAAAAACAACAATAATTTTTGGTTGATTTTACCGTAAAATGTAGTGGACGCCTAATCAACAAAAAATGTAGTTGTTTCAACTGTCTTATGTAGTGGAATCTACTGTCATAATTTTTTGACTGTAATTAACTATATTTTCTCTCTTAGGATATTCTGCCAATAAATACTCATAGATTTTCTGCTTTCAAAAATTTTGTAGTTTTCAGGATCGAATTCGCGATCGTTTCGGAAACTTTCAATTATTTTCCATCAGAATTCATTAGAAAATTTTGTTACTTGTTCTTCTGACCTTTTTCCTGATTTTTTTAATATTTTTCCAAATTTTCGTAAATTTTTCATATTTTACTGGCTTTTTCAAAAATAAGCAGAATTTTTTCCGAGTTTTTTTAAATTTTATGAATTTTTCAAAATTTTTCCAAAAAAAAAAAAATCGTAATATTTTTGCATTGATCAGAATTTTTAAGTATCTTTAAGTATTTTTGCAGAATTTTCAAGTATTTTTTAGAATTTTCCAGTATTTTTCAGAATTTTCCAAATTTTTTCGAATTTTTCTAATTTCGATTTAAATTTTCTAACTTCTTATTTTTTTGTGATTGTTTTTTGAACTTTTTTTAAAATTTTTGATTTTCCGCAATTTTCTTCTAAGTTTTCCAGCATATTTCCAAATTTTCTTAAACATTTTTACAAATTTTCCTGATTTTTACACCCTTTAACCACAGTATGGAGCAGCATTGAATAACAGTCTAGGATGCCATTAAATATATCGTCACTTCATAAATTTTTCATATTTTACTGGCTTTTTCAAAAATAAGATTTTTTTTACGAGTGTCTGAACTTTTATGAGGTTTTCACAATTAAAAAAAAAAAATAATCGTAATATTTTTGCATTTATCACAATTTTTAAGTATCTTTAAGTATTTTTGCAGAATTTTCAAGTATTTTTCAGAATTTTCAAGTATTTTTCAGAATTTTTAAGTATTTTTCAAAATTTTTAAGTATTTTTCAGAATTTTCTAAAATTTTTCGAATTTTTCTGATTTCGGTTTTAAATTATCTAACTTCTTATTTTTTTGTGATTGTTTTTCGAACATTTTTAAAAATTTCTGATTTTCCCCAATTTTCTCCTACGTTTTCCAGCATATTTCCAAATTTTCTTAAACATTTTTACAAACTTTCCTGATTTTTACATCCTTTAACCACAGTGTGAAGCAGCATTGAATAACAGTCTAGGACGACATAAAGTATATCGTCACCTAAAATGCAAAACAACGTAACAACACTTTTTTCAAAATCGAGTTATTGATTAACTGTCATGTAATTTATCAAAATACATGTCCCCACAAAGTTTTAGCTCTCTATGTTAAAAAATACAAGTTTTACGAAAAAAATTCCAAAATATTATATTTTGTACTTTCAAACATTTTTTGGTTCCCCCATAAAAATGTGATTTGCTAGTTATGATGTACTTTATAAGCCGATAAAATGTCCAAAATTTCAGACACATCTGATATAACATGACGGAGTTATGAATAAAATTCAAAAAATGCTCAACAAGGCTTTTCGCCTCTACTATAAAACAGCAAAAAGTGTTGTTACGTTGTTTTGCATTTTAGGTGACGATATATATTATTGATTAGTGATCGATTCTAAGACATTTAAGGGAGTTTCATCAGTCTGGCCGAGTTTCATGCAACTGAAGATGTAAACCAGTTTTTTTCAGGCTTTTTGAACTTTGTTAACACACAGAAAAATAAATATATTTATATATATCCAAATTCATTTGCAGTCGTATGAAATCAAAAATCGGTGGTCGCTACTAATTTCGGCTGTGACAACGAATTCAGTTGTAACTACCCATATTCAATTGTTACGACCTATATTCAAATGTAGCAACCGATGTTCAGTTGTATCAATTCAATTTTAGTTGGATATTAGCAAATTTGTTTTCTGTGTGACGAGGTTCATGTTCCGCACTGTGACCCAGGGCATTAAAAACTTTATTTTTTAGCACGCCCAATATTCTGAGCGTGGATATAAAAAATTGGGTTTAATAATGATAAAATTTTCCAAATTAAGTGCAAGAATCATAATAAATCAATAATAAAATATGTTTCAAAACAATTCATAAATTTTCCTGTATTTCCAATTTTTTTTTTTCAGATTTTTTTAAAATTAACTAAAACTTTCGAATTTTTCTGAACTTTTTTATAGCATTTTTTTAAACAATTGTTTGTTTTCAAAATTATTTTAAAAAATTTCTGGAGGTTATCTATATATTCCAAAATGCCAAATTTACCTTCTGGCCATTTTTGCTCGGGTATTGTGTACTGCCCTCAAATCTAATGCGTTTAACTTTTAATGTTTGTTTGGCTTTAAGCCAAATACATATTATTGAATTTTTGGTTATAAAAAACAAAATCTCATATTATTCTTTTAATGATAAACAATAGAACAGAAATAATAAAAACAAAACAACATTTTATAAGTAAAATTCAATTTTTCAAAAAGTATTTCTTAAAAAAGAGAACAATTTTGCATATTAAAAAAAAAAAACAAACATCATATTATTAATGAGTTAACAATTAAAATTCTTTTAAAAATACTCGAACAAGCAAACTAATTTAAAACAGATATTATGTATGCACATTAGAGTGGCATTTTTTTGTATGCACTCAAAGAATTATGTAGGTAAATTCCAGTGAATATTCACTTAAAACAAATGAAATTTTATTTAAAAACCATTCCACTGTTTTTTCATTTAAAATAAAAACACATTACAGTCAATTTTAAATGTTAATTTAATGACTAACCAAAACATTAAAAAACTAGTGAATATTCAGTTATTTTGTATTGAAAAACAGTAAAACTGTAGAAGAAATATTTTACTGCCGAAATTAAATGTAACAGAAAATTAGTTTTTAATACAGTAAATTATTTTTTTTAAACTACAGAAACAGTAAAAAAATTAAATCCTTAATAAAATAAGTGATTTTTCTTTTAAAATGACTTTACTGATTACTTTTTAAAATAACCTACAAACAGTTAATGACATAATTTTCTTAGTGTGGCAAATGAAAAATATCTTTCGAATTAAATTCACCTGTGGCGCCCGGCGATCAAAGATTTGGTTTTTATTTTTTGAATTTGAGACATTATATTTATAAATTTTATACGCTGAACACGAATATCAAAAAATTAAATTCGATCGAATTGTTTTCGAGATATCGCTGTTTGAAATTTGCAAAAAGAATTGCGGTTGTTTCCTACGTTCAAGAATTAAAAAAAAAAAAATGTCATTTCTTGACTTTGTCATAGAGCTTGACACGATCTTTTATTTAAACATTATTTAAGCCAAATTCGATAATTTTGATCCGTGGCTCCCTTCGATCAAAGTTTTGGATTTTTGGAAAATTTTCACAAAATATTTGGATTTTTGAAAAGTTTTAAAATAAATAGTAGTAAAAAATAATCTAGCAATATACTGCAATTATTTTTATTAATTTTAACACACTGAGCACGAATATCAAAACAATTTTAGAATAGGTCAAACGGTTTTCGAGATATCGTTATTTCAAAATTGCCAAACATTTTCCGATAATGGCGGGTTTTTATACGTTCAAGAAATTAAAAAAAAAAAATATTAAAAATTTTATTTTTTCATTGCCCCTTTTTATTTTTACTTAATTTGAGTCAAATCACATCAAATAAAAACTTGTTTCAGGCTCTATGAAAAATGTATTTAATGTGGGAAAACTCCACCATTTTTCGAAAATTTCAAATAGCGATGTTTCTAAAAACGTTCGACTGATTTTTAACTTTTTTATATTCGTGTTCAGCATGCTAACAGTAATTAAAAATTATTTTTATTATTTTTAAATTTTCAAAAAATCCAAATTTTTTATGAGAGTTTTCCAAAAATCAAATAAAAACTTGTTTTAAGCTCTATGATAAATTTCTTTAACGTGGAAAAAACACAATTTTTCGCTAATTTCAAATTTCGAAAAATGTTCGACTGATTTTTAACTTTTTTTTTTTTATATTCGTATTCAGCATGCCAACGTTAATTAAAAATTAGTTTTATTATTTTTGAATTTTTTAAAAAATCCAAATTTTTTGTGGGAGTTTCCAAAAATCCTAAACTTTGATGGAAGGGCGCCAGGGGAAACGCTGAAAATCGCATTTGACCCAAATTAAGGCTAAATGAAATCTTGTTTCAAGCTCTATGAAAGGGCCAAGAAAAAGAAATAAAAAAACTCTTGGACTTGGGAAATGCCGCTATTTTTTACAAATTTCAAACAGCGGTATCTCGAAAACCGTTACATTGATTTTTAATTTATTGATTTTCGTGATCAGCATGCCAAAATTAATAAAAACAAAAACATATGGTTTGAATTGAGAAAGGTGTGAAAGAAAAATTTATTTTTCTAAAAATTTAAGACATCCTGGTTCGTTTTTTACTAGTTTCATATAATCCAGTTATTATAATCATCAGAAAAACTTTTAATGTCAAATTTATTCAGTTAATAGTCAATTTTATTCTATATGTGAAAATTATTAACAGATCGCAGCCGCCAGGGATTGAACCCATGATCTGTAATGTTTTTGCTATTAACTGCCTCTTAGGTACGATCACTCTAGACCGATACGCTAAGTTGGCTGTTAAGCAAGTATCAACTAAATCATGGTTTTTCAATTCTTGTGTGGTTGTTGCTGTTGTTTTTTCGTACAGAAGAAGGTGAAATTGCATTATGGTGAATAAATTCAATTTTTTAGTAATCATCATTCGTCCTCCTCTCCTTCATCAACTCTGATCTAAGTACCTATTTTGCAACCTTGCCAGAACATGGTCTATATTTTGTAGACACAAATGTTAGGTGTTGCCATTTTCCAAAGATACTATATTGCCACACTTAATTATTTTTTTTATTTTTTTTTAAATTTTGCAAAAATCCAAATTTCTTGTGGAAAATTTCCAATAATCCAAAACTTTTGTTTAAGGGCGGAACGGGTTAAAATGAGCTCTATGAAATGATCAAGGGAATGACATTTTCATACTTTTTTTAAAAAATTTCTTAAACGTAGGAAAAATTGCCATTCCGTTAGACCGATTTTAAAATTTGTTTGATATTTTCTTTCAGCGCATCGGTTGGCCCCATGTTTGGACCAGTAAAGTAAATGTTTCCTTGGGGCTAGGCAAAAATAAAATGTTGAACAAAAATGCCACTATAATGCACATACACTTAAAAACATTTTTTTTAAATGGGTTTTTAGATTTTTTTGCTTGATTCATAATAAAAAATTTATTATTTTCATTAAAAAATTTGTTAAAAATTCCATAAAACATCTGTATTTTGTTAAATACATATCTTAAGCAGCTCTAACAGAAAATGAATAATAAAAATACCATTGTTTTCAAATCCACCACCCCCTAAAGTATAAATATTGATGATCCTGGACCGGTTTTAAGTCGATCTATGAATGTCTGTTCCTCCGTCCGTCTGTATGTAGAAAACATGCTAACTTTCGAAAGACCAGTCAGAGGGGCTTGGCATATATATTTGTCATGCTCCCGGTCAGGTTGGTATTGCATTTCAGCCAAATCGGTACGGGTTTCAAAAGTTATGAGAAAAACCGAAAAAATTGCATTGGAGTTCTCGCGAATTTAAGTGTTGAAAAACACACTAAATACTCTTTGAAAGCCTTTGGTTCGCAGAGCTTCGAAGAATGAAATCCTTTTCAAATGAATTCTCCAAAAAAAAACCATCCAATTTTCGTAGTCAGTGAATGCATTCGATTTTATAAATCTACATTGAATGCAGTCCTGGGAATGCATTCGATTGAATGAAAAAAATTAATCATTTGATTTCTTGTTCATTCAATTTAGAACAAGTGAGAGTGTTAAATTCGGCTGTGCCGAATCTTGTATACCCTCCAACGTTAAAAAAAAGAAATAAAAAAAATTGCAGGGGCGTTTTTTTTGGGGAGTGGGGGCTTGTCGGGGGTCCTTGGGGACACCTTCTCTCTGGTCAAAAATGTTTAAAAATTTTATTACTATACTTTTTGCACAAAAAATATACACTTTCATCATTATATAAATTATTTGCTAATATCTACGCCCAAAAAAGGGGGCGGACCGAAAAAAAAGTAGTTTTCAAATCTTCTGCGTCCAAGTCCAAGACTCTGAACTTTTACAAGCATAAAAATGTTTCATTTGTTTAACAAAAATACAAAAAAACCTATAAAAAGTTATCTTTTTTCATTGATTGGTTTACTTCTTCAAGGGGGAACTTTTTCCCCCTGGTCCGATTTAGCCCATCTCCGAACTTAACCAGCCTATGAACCAGCACTAGCACTTTTATTTTGGACTGCATCGTGTCTTCCACAGACGGACGGACAGACAGACGGACATCGCTAGAATGTCTAAGAATCGATCACTGTTCAATAATAAATATACTTAAGGGGTCCTAAACCGATATTTCGATGCGTTACACACGGAATGACAAAGTGAGTATACCCCCCATACTGTAGTTGAAGGGTATTAAAATCGAATGCATTCGATTTTTTATCATTATTTTGCCAATGCAATCGATTTTTTAAATAGAGAAAAACGGAGCCAAATTTTGGTCCATAGTATCGTCGACCCTCTTTACATGTGATGACCCTAATGGGCCCCAATTTTGAATCCAAAATGACAAGTATTCCCGAAAATTTTAAAAATGCATAAATAACACAATATTTAACTGCCTACACGACAAAGAGTCGAAAAGCATTTTTGTAGTTCTAAGCTCGTAGCTAACGACCGCCGAATACCCGAAAGCCTTCCGAGTAATGGTTTTTTAGTTATCCAGTTTTGGATTTTTTGTTGTGTCGGCAGTATTTAGCGAGATACGCGCATTTAAAAATTTTCGGGAATGCCAATTTTTTTAGATTCAAAATTAGGGCTCATTGGGGTCAACACATGTGAAGAGTGTCGGCGATACTATGGACAACAAATTTGCTCTGTTTTGCTCCATCTTGGTAAGTTTTTTTAAGTTTTTTATGCAATGAATGAATAATCCATTCGATTTTTCAAAGTAAATGAAAAGAAAATCAATTGCATTCGCAAAGAAATGCATTCGATTTTTTAAAGTCGAATGAAAAAAAAAATCGAATACATTCAATTTTTGAAAGTCGAATGAAAAATAAATCGAATGCATTCGATATTTATAAATCGAATGAGTCGAATGAAAAAACAAATCGAATACATACATTCAATTTTTGAAAGTCGAATGAAAAATAAATCGAATGCATTCGATATTTATAAATCGAATGAGTCTAAAGTGAATTCATTCAATTCGTTAAAATGTGATTGGGGAATGCAATCACTAAATTTTTATTCGGAATGCCAAATCGAATTAAGGAATGAAATCCTTCGAAGCTCTGTTGGTTATTCACAAAAATATTTAGCAAAGTGAGTTTGTCATCCCACCCGAGTAAAAAAAAGTTATATGACGCAATATTTAATTTTATATGAACAGATATGCTTTTATGTAAATCCATATTAATTTTGATCCGAAAATTGGCGGATCGAATATTATACGATTATATCAAATTCTATTATTTTTGATAAAATAATATCAAATTTGATTAAGTTTGATCCCAAAAATGGGTCTATCTAATTGTATTAAATCATATCTTATCTGTTAAAATTAGATAAATTTTTATATAATTGGATGAAATCTGGTAAAATTTTTTGGAATTTTAAACGTGAAATTAGAAATTATTTTATCAGATTGGTTACATTATCAATTAGAAGAGTTTTTATTGCATTCCTCGGAATTTTTTCGGGACTTAGCAAATTATTAAAAATTTGTAAATTTTTTTTTTAAATCAGTTATAAGTGATTTAAAATAAAAAAAAATGTCTGTGACGTAGAAAATTTAAAAACATTTTTTTCGGAACTTGAAAATTTTTCAAAAAAAACAAAATTTTTCCTAAAAACATTTTCAATGATTTTTTTTACTCCAAAAAAAATTGCCAAAAAAATTTTGTGTCCGGAACTTTAAAAATTTTCATAAAATTTTTTAGGACTTGAAATTTTTTTAATTTTTTGTAATTGTCCGGGATTTAGAAAATTTTGAAAAATTTTTTCGGGATATAATTATAAATAAAATCATATATCTTTTTATCTGTCATATCTAAAAATTCCCGACCTTATATGTCATATCTAATTTCATATAGATCGGTATATAAATAGATAGGAATATATATGTTATCATATTACAAAATAAGGAAAAATACAATGCTATATATTAACTTATATGCCCATATCAAAGTTCATGCATAACCATATATAAATATAAATAATTATATAATAGCATATATGATTATATCATTTCTTTTTTACTCGGGTAATTAGATCTAGTCCATATATACTCATATCTGCTTCAGATATGTTTTGATCCGTAAATTGAATCTATCTGGCATATATGGCATATATGATCAGCCATTTTCAGATATGTTCATATATGTAAAATTGTCAGATAGACTCAATTTACGGATCAAAACATATCTGAAGCAGATATGAGTATATATGGAGTAGATCTAATTACATCCATTTTGATATGATCCATATATGTTTTTATCAAAGGAGATATGTTTTGATATAAATATTTTTTTACACGGGTAATTATATCCAATTTGATCTAATAATATCTAATCATATATTTTTTTGGATCCTCCATTTTTGGGATCAAATGATATATGGCGCCGTATTATTTTTTTAGTCGGGAATGTAGACCAAATCCGAGATATAATTAGATCTCGATTTTGGTCATTTCAGATGTAATTATATGCAATCAGACACGATCATATCTGAATAGATATAAACAGATCGGATAAGATCTAATTTTTTTTTACACGGGATTAAAAAAAAATTTTGTACTCCAAAATAAATTTCACACTCAAAAAACTTTTTGCACTCAAAACAATTTTTACACCAAAAAAAAAAAAAATGGTTGTACAAAAATGACAAAAAAAAAACATTTTTACTTAACTTAACAACTTTCTAGTCGGAATTTTTGAGCAATGTTATTTTTTTTACGTTAAAAATATTTTTTTTTTTGTATTCGAAATATTTTGGGCATTGTAGGGGGTATTCATGGAGTCAGCAAAGAAAAAATTGTTTATTTATTTTTACTTTTTATTTTTACAATATCATCAATTATTTGATTAATTGCACCCACTAAATATAATTAGAATAATGACAACAAAACATTAAAAATTATTTCAAATTAATTGCAGTCATAAATAACAAATTCAAATACAATAACACTACAAAAAGCGATACAAAAAATTTAAAACTGATATCAGAAGAAGTGCAAGTTTGTATAAATATAAAATACGATTAATTTAGCCCTCATATAAAATTTGAAAACATTAATAGAAAAACTTAATTAGAATTTAGAAAATGATAAGAAATAAATATATAATGATTTGTTATTTGTTTGTTAAAGTCATTAAATTTTTGTTTTATTTACAAAAAAGATTTTCACATATATTTCAAGGTGTGTTAATTTTAGTATTTTCAATGTTAATTTAATAATCAGGGGAATCGGTAACAGAAGGTTGAAATTATATTAGGAAGGGAAAGATATTTTCGAAAAAAAAAATTTATTCAAGCATAACAGACCATTTTCAACACGAATTGATTTAAAAAAAACACAAATGGACAAATTCAGGACCGAAATTGATATCCAACAGATCTGATCAGTTTCAATGACATGCTCATATCAAATCAGATCTAATCCATTTTTATACTGGATCGATTTGAAAACTTACTGGCTTGCTGTTTTAACTGCAAATTAAGTACATCTGAACTTTCATTCGCTTTTATTTCTTCAACTTTTGTAAAAAGTTTCCAAATATGTTAAAAAGTTTTCACTCTTGAACATTTTGGAAATGGAAATTTTGTGAAAGAGTTTTCAGAACACTTTCATTTTTAAGTTAATGTTTAGGTACTGTTTGAAAATCTTAAGTAGTTATTATCAAGGTTTTGAAAAGGCCAATTAAAAATTGTTTATTTTACAATATTTTGTTTTTAATACATTTAATCCCTTTGTTTTTTTTTTCGCTTAATGAGTTCTGTAGTTTAATATTTTATTTATTTGAATATTTTTATTTATTTTTTTACATATTGTTATTATTATCAGTATTTATTTGTACACTTTTGCACTCTAATTATAACCAATTATAACCAGTTGTATTAAGTTTATTCCTCCTATTGCCCTTTTGTGATTTATAAAGAAATGCAGAGATGGGACTACATTTAAGAAACAAATTAATTGGTGTCATTAGGGCACAAAAAACAAACAAAAAATATATAAATGTAAAAAATCAATTATTTTGTTATTTGATTCAATTAAAATATTATTCAATATTTTAAATAATCAACGGATTTAAAAACATGCTGCGTCCAAAATCAATTAATTTTGTAATTGAATTAACAAATTTCATAATTGAAGTTTTTTTTATTTTTTATGTGTGAGTTTTGAAAATATGCAAATAGATGCATTTGAAAATAAATATGCACTTACATGATTTGCAAAAATATTCCGATTTAGCGGAATATCTGGCAACATTTTTACAGGGGACTAAGACCAAGAATGGTCTGATTATAATCAGATTAAATAAAAGTTCTCGTTGAACATCTGCAAATGCAGTTTTATATGAAAATCGGGAGGTGGTTTGTATGGGGACTATCAGTAAAAATTGGCCGATCCTGTTGAAATTCCAAATGATGAATAATGAATATAAAACACACCTTTCAAATTTCGAAAGAATACCTACTTTTTTACGGTTATTAGGGGAATTTTTAAGGGAATTTTAAAAGTTTTAAGGGGACGTTTGTATGAGACCTATTTCTTGCTTATTTCAATTGGCTTCGTCCTTGGACCAAAAGGACAAATCGGTTAAAAATTGCGACGTGTAACGTGCGCACAACGTTTACATAGACGGACAGACATCGCTTAATCGACTCAAATCGACCCTGCATCACAGAGTGGTGTAGAGTGTAAATAGTGCTTTTTTACTTTTATGACAAACCAAAAATATCCGTACGATTTTTTTTTGTTTGATATTTTAGTCACTTTGGGATTCCGTGTGTAACGCATCGAAATATCGGTCTAGGACCCAATAAAATATATACATCATTGATCAGTGATCGATTTTAAGATATGCTAGCGATGTCCGTTTGTCCATCCGTCTGTGTAAGACACGATGCAGTCCAAAATAAAAGATCCTTGAAGTTTGACGCGAATATGTCTTATGGTTATAGGCAGTTTAAGTCCATAAATGGACAAAATCGGAATAGGGAAAAAAATTCCCCGTTGAAGAACTAAACCTACCTATGAAAAAGCCCATTTTTTAGGGTTTTTTTCAAATTTTTGTTAAACATTTGTATGCTTGAAAAAGACCAAATGCCTTCACTTGGACCCAGGGGATTGTAAAATTTTGTTTTTTTCTGTCCGCGTTTTGTGGGCGTGGTTATTAGAATATAATTTAAATACTAAAGTAATTTCTACAATTTTTTCATGAGTGAGAAGGCATCCCCCAATGATCCTCGCCCCACAATCTCACCTACCAAAAAAAATGCCTCTGATTTTTTTTTTTTTTAAATGTTGGAAGGTATAAAAGAAAAGCTAAAACCGAATTTAACACACCCTAAAGAGGGAAAAAAGGAATACCCACGTTTTTTTTGAGTGTAATAACAATCTCCCATCTCTGCTATAAATTGAAAAATATGCTATAAATCTTTAAATCCATTATCGTTGGTGCGTTTGTTTGTAAATAATGATCTTCGGACCCGGCAGGGCAGGGCGCTAGGTTCAAACTGCAGTTCAAAATGTATGCAAGTTTTTTATGAAAAAATTGTGTATGTGGTAATGAACTCTTTACATCACAGTTGGGGAAAAGTAATTTCGAAAACTCGTTTGAAAACTATTTTTTGTGAAATCAGAAATTTTGCTCAAAATTGGCGGGAGAATTGGCCCGGGAAACACCGGGCATTTGAGCTATTTGTTATAACAAAAAACACAAATTTGTAATCTATAATGTATAATTAAAATGTAGTAGTATTAAATTATACATTTATATCATTTTATATGGGAAAATGGGTACAAAACTAAAACTATTTAAATGCAAAATGTGTTTCTAGTAATTATAATATCATATCCATAACAAGAGCAATCATGTAAAATATTAATTATGATAGGTTCAAATTATAAAACAGAAAATTAATTAGAAAAAAAAATTTCAACTTTGGTCCTACGAACCGGATGGACAGCAAAAAAAATGCATATTTTAATAAAACGACTTTGATCACCAAGGATATTCATTAATATTTTCCATTAAGAGTAAATTATTTTTTACTTAATTAAAGAACTGAAAAATGATTAGTTTTGAAAATCAACGATTTTGAATTTTGGTCCTGCGAACCGTGTTTGCAGCAAAAAACTTATAAAATTTTAAATTATCAAGAAAAATAAAATATAAACTTTGGTCCTACGAACCGGATAATCAGCAATAAGATGGCATAATTTAGAAAAGAACTGCGATCAACTAGACTTTTCATAAATGATTTCACTTAGACTGGGTTTTTGAGATGTGGATTGAGTTTAAACTTAGTTTAACGTAGTCTGAAACTCAGATTTTTCCGGCAAAATGTGATTTAGTTTTTAATATTTCATTAAAGTCCTTCATTTTATGCAAAAATAATCTGTTTCGTCGAAATTTTGTTAACAAACTTGAAAATGGCAGCACAAATCAGATTAACTAAACCTAGTTTAACTGAGATCTCGAAAACCCAGCCTTAAAGATTAAATTGTGAACTTAAAAATTGTTAGTTTGAAAAATCAACGCTTTTTAATTTGGTCTGGCGAACCGTATCTGCAGCAATCTGTCAAATTTTGGTCCTTCGAATCGCATGAAATATCATTATTTTGTATATTGAACAAATGAAAAGTAATTTTTTAAAGTGCACTATTGTTATAAATTTATAGTGTAACAATTATCACCTCCACCATTGCCTTTTCACTTTGCTTATCAGTCATATGTTTGTAATACATTTAAATCATTATTATGCCTGATAATATTTGTATATATGTAAAATTGTATGTATGTAAGTTAATTACAATATTAATATTTATATAAAACAGAGGCGTGCAATAATATTTCACGATTTAAGGGGGTACATTTTTATACCCTCGAGCTATAGTGTCGTGGTATGCTCACATTTTCAGTCCGTGAATAACGCATCTAAACAAAGGTTAAGGACCCTTTGAAGAATAGATATTTTTGATCCATGATCAATTCTTAGACAGCTTAAAGTAAGAGAGCAAGATTCCACAGAAAGAATTAAAAACGAATTTCAATCACGAAAAACGCGGTTTGAATAAATTTGTTGATTGAAACTCCTCCGATGAAGATAATTGTTATACCAATCACTTATTACTTAAAATAGGGGATTAATTGAATTTTTTTTTTTTTTCAATTAACGTTTTTCGATTTTGATTACAAATTTGATAAATTTTTATTTGTAGTCAATAAAAATAATGATTATTGTAACGAATGAATTGTAAACTTATGACAAAATCATGTAGAATTGCTTACTTTTTGCTTTCCGAGCAATAAAAAAAGTAAAACCCGATTATTTTGTAGTAGTTTATTATTTTAATTAATATTTTCAAATAAATTAAAGTGAAAGGGTCAATTCCATATGCTCAAAAAGTTAAACAATTTTTCTAAAATCAAATGTCGCCCTACCTAACCGTGAGTTAAAAATGGCGCCCCCTTGAGAACAACTGATTATAAGTAAATGATTAAAAATGTAAATATTTACATCTGTTGTTTAAAACTGATTATTTTTTTTTCTTAATTAAATATTCACTTAAACAAAAAAAATACAATAATAAAAATTTTAATTAATTTTGCCTCCAGACTGGTGTAATTGTATTAGTAATTATCTTTACATTAGATAAGAAACTCAAATAAAGAGAAAGATGAGCAAAAATAAGGAAATGTGATATTTTTTTCTCAGTAATCGAGACTCTGCCCCCAAAAACGGGATGAATGCCAATTTTGAAAAGTAAAACCAATTACTGCTCTCAAAAATCTAAACATTTTTGAAGGTAAATTCAGAAAATACTTATTGTAATTCAGAAAAGTCCAATTGAATGAAATTCAGAAAACTTAAGGGGAATTCTAAAAAGCTTTATTCTAAACAACCCAAACTGAAATTCAAAAATTGCAATCGAAATTTAGAAAAGTCTTTAGAAATTCAGAAAACTCTCCAAAAATTGTAACAAAAGTGGCCGGCAACAATAAACAGTGTGATATTTTCTGAAATACAATTGATAATTTCTGAAATACATTTTATAAGTTCTGAAATATAATTGTTAATTTCTGAACTACAATTTATAAATTCTAAAATACAATTGAAAATTTCTGAAATACAATTGATAATTTCTGAAATACAATGGATAATTTCCGAAATACAATTGGAAATGGAGTAGATCTTTAATTGTAGCAAGAAAAAAATATTAATAGTCTAAAGAATATAATTTTTTTATTGAGTGAATGGCGAAGGAGTACTTCCGCATCGAGCACATTGATTATTCCTGTCTCTTTGCTTCAAGTGTGGGAGCTTTTTTGCCGATTTACTAATATAACCAAATTCGGAAAATATTTCACAAAACTTGTGTTTGTTTTTAAATGTAAAAGCTCTGGAAATATTTCGAAATTTTTTTTTATTTAATTAACACTTCATGAAAACTTAATTATAATTTTCATTATTTATTTAAAAATAGCATTTCTAAATTTAACTGTTTAAATTGTTCAACTTTTTTTCACAGCCTAACTGTTTTATTTTATCGTAGATATTAAAAATAAAATAATTTGTTAAATATTTAACAACTTTATTTTTTTTATGATATACAGGGTGATTAAAAAATGTATTGGTTTAAAATTTTTAATTAAAATAACGCTCGATTTTTTGCAGGATCGCTACATTTATATAAAAAACTTTAATTGAAACTTAACAAAAAAATGCGGAAGTTTTTAAACAATTAATGACTTGTGACAAATGCTATGCCAGATAACGGCTTAGTTTTTATTTGATTTAAAACACTTAAATGGTGATCCATCGAGTATAATCCTCAGGGATCCAGACGACCCGGCAGACAAGCTAATACATGGAGACTTGCCTGAAAATAATTTGTCCTGGAGCGAAATGAAACTAATGACAACAGACAGAAAATAATGGAAAGCTTTTGTTGAGGCACTATGTTCCAGTGGGAATTAAAGGACCAAATATATATAAATGGCGATCCTGCAACAGGTTAGGGATGCTTTAATCGATATTGAATATTATTTATTTATCAATTCTTTCACCGCTTGATTTTTTTAAAATAATTCAAATACTATCTCATTTTTTTATCACCCTGTTTAAGTAGATACAATTAAATTCAAATAATGGAAAATTATATTTTATCACTTTATTTTGTTTAATACTACAAACAAATTAAGTTAGAACAAATATTTATATTAAAAAGTTGATTAAATAATAAACAAAATTCTCGTGTTAAAAGTGTTTTAATTATTTAATGAAATTAACCAGGTAGAAATTAAAAATGGAGCAAAAAAGAAAGTGTTCTTTAAGCACTCTATATCAAAAAATTAACACTCTCATAATACATAATCACATAAATTAAACGTTTCGAAAAATATCAAAGCTTTTAAAAAACTTAAAGCTTTAAAAATAATTTAAGACCAATGTAAAACGTAACAAAAAATTTTAAAGCTTTCATAAAACACTGTAATGTAAAACTTTAAAAAAGCTTTTTAACTGCCATAGAACAGTGTTACCATTATAAATTATCAAAAGCACTCTAAATGGTGGTAAAAATACTTGCAGACCCTAACGGTAGACCATCTTAAGTTTTCCCATTTTGTAGTTTTCTGCCTGGGTTTGTTTAAATTTAAATACCAAAAATAAAAACAGCTACTAAACGGCATTTAAATTAAATTCAATATGGAAATTATAGCTTTTATTTTAAATAGACGTCATTTAATTATAATTCTTTTTTATATTTTAAAAGCAAATATTATAGTTTATTTATTTTAAAGGGGACTGGTTTTTTAAATCATACACTCTGTGAACTTTCAATAGACGCATTTAGAGAAACAAATTGTAGAAATTACGATTTTAAAATGACGATTTTTATAATGTCAAACCTTTTTTACCCTCCAAAATAGAAAAAAACATAATTCCTTTAAAAAATCTCAATTAAAATTCAGAAAATTCCAATAGAATTGCCAAAAAGCTCAATTTTAACTCAGGAATGCAAGGTTGAAATTCAGAAAAGCTCAATTTAATTTTTGAAAGAACGCAATTAACATGCAGTTCAGTTTTTAGATAATAAACATTTTCTAATTTTAAATTATGTTTTTGTGAATTTCGATAGGTATTTTTTGAAATTAAATTGGGCTTTTCTAAATTTTTATAGAGCTTTTCTAAATTTCTATTGGGCTTTCTTAATTTTTATTGAATTTTTTAAATTTAAATTGGGTTACATTGAATTTTTCTGAAATTATATTGGGCTTCAATTGAGCTTTTCTTATTTTCTTTTGAGCTTTCTTAGTTTTTATTGAATTTTTTGAAATTTAATTTGAACTTTCTGTATTTAAGTTGAAGTTCGTTTTGGCTTTTTGACTTTTAATTCTGCTTTTGATTTTTTTTTTTGGTTTTACTAAATTTTAATTTTTCTGAATTTCAATTAAGCTTTTCTGTATTTTACTTGTGCTTTTCTGATTTTAAATTGAAGTCTCCGAATCGCATTTGTGCTTTTCCAAATTTCAATTGTGCATTTCTCACTTTCAATGGAGATTTCAGAATTGCAAATGAGCTTTTCTGAATTTTAATTAGAAAAGCTTTTGCTCGTAATTAAATTTGTCTGACTGTTAGCAGCTTTATCTAGTTTTCAATATTTTTGTCACACTTTAGTGACCAAATTTTTGATGGCAATTGGGTTACCTGAATTTTCTGAAATTATATTGGGCTTTTATCAATTTCAATTGAGCTTTTCTTAATTTCTTTTGAGCTTTCTTTGTTTAAATTGAATTTTTGAAATTTATGCTTTTTGAAATTTAATTTAAACTTTCTGTACTTTAGTTGCAGTTTTTTTTTTTAATTTCGTTTCGGCTTTTAGTCATTTTATTCTGCTTTTGAGTTTTTTTTTTTTTTGGTTTCACTAAATTTTAATTTTTCTGAATTTCACTTAAGCTTTTCTGTATTTTACTTGTGCTTTTCTGAATTTAAATTGAAGTCTCCGAATCGCATTTGAGCTTTTCCAAATTTCAATTGTGCTTTTCTCAATTTCAATTGAGATTTCAGAATTGCAAATGAGCTTTTCTGAATTTTAATTAGAAAAGCTTTTGCTCGTAATTAAATTTGTCTGACTGTTAGCAGCTTTATCTAGTTTTCAATATTTTAGTCACACTTTAGTGACCAAATTTTTGATGGCACGTGAGAGCATTAATTATTTTTTTCTTGTTTTCTGAATAATTTTTCTTGTTAATTATTATGTTTTGACGGTTATCAGTCTGTCAGCCGTTCAGACCTATATACTATAAGATGCTCTCATAAGTTTGAGCAATACATAATTTGTTTTTGTTTAAGAAAATGAAAACAATAAGGGTATTCATAACAGAGATTTCAATGTTGCGAAATATATTAATCGCAGTACACTGACGTGAGTGACTCTGATTTGTGATACTTTTATGACACATTTTGTATGTGTTTGATAATGAAGAAAATGATAACAATAAGGGTATTCATAACAGAGATCTCAATGTTGCGAAATATATTAATCGCAATACACTGACGTGAGTGACTCGGCTAATTTGTGAAACTTTTATGACACACTTTTGTATGTGTTTGATATTATGACATAGAAAAGTTAGATGTGGCAAATTTTTTATACCCTCCAAAATGTAAAAAAAAAAATAAAAAAAATAATAATTTTGACGGGGCTATTTATGAGGAGGGGTCGGTGGAGGACGTTGCGGCATTTTCCCTCTTGACATAAATGTTTACATATGTATGTGAAAGTACGCTTTAAAAGTTAATTTTACAAATAATTTTTATCAACCACGCCCCCAAAAAGGGCGGGCCGAAAAATTGGCATTTTCTAATTGCCGTAGAACAAGCGAAGGGCAATAAACTTCATATGGCATAAAAAAAATTGTAAAAAAAAATTTCTGGATTTTTTTTAGATCTTTTAGAATTTTTTCCCCCGGTCTGATTTTGTCCATTTACGCACTAAAGCTGCCTATAAGATATTTTTTGTTTCAGTGCCATACGATAAATAAGATAACTACAGGCGGACGACGGTTGAGGACCCCACCGATATGTCGATGCGTTACATACGAAATGAAGTTAGTATACCCCCATACTGTGGTTGAAGTATATAAAACTGTTGCAATTCTGCACTTCTGCAAGGGCAAATATTACTATAGTAAATTCCCCTAATATTAAAAAAGAAAAAAATTTTGTTTATTTTCAAAAATTAAATTTAGACTTGTTTGTTTATTTAATATTTTTTTTTTCTATACATTTTATTTATTTTGTTATGGTTATATATTTAAAAAATGTAAATATATATTTCATTAATTTGTGGTTTATTTAAATTTTCTATATTTGTATTCAAAACAACCATCAATTTATCTAATAATTATGTAGGTGAAAATATTTTTTACAAACAAAACAATTTAATAATAACAATAATACAAAAAAAAACATTTTATGTTTGAAATAATTTAATATTTTTAATAAAAAAAAAATTGTTTATCATTTCACAAACAATGAAAATCAAGTGATTTTGCCTGACTTTCATTCGCTCAATTGACCTCTAGTAGTCATCATTTCATGCTATCAATAATATTTTATTATCTATCTACTTATCTCAAGCAGATATAAATTCTATATTTTTACACATTTTTGTTATTACCCGAGTAAAAATTTTTGTATGGAGCAATATATGTTCTAATATTATTCCAGATCTGTTGATAGATCCGAGATTTGAAAGATCAGCACTGATCCGAAAAATGGATCGCTAAGATTAGATCAGTTTTAACCGGACGGATACAATTTGATCCGAAAAGTGGGTTTATCTAATTAGATCAGTTTTAATCGGTGGGATACAATTTCATCCGAAAAATGGTTGGATCTTATTGGACCAAGACAAAAAAAAAAGATTTTTTTAGCTGGATAAAAAAAGATAAAATTTCATACGAAAGAAAAAAAAATATTACAAAAAACTTTAGATAAAATTTTATCCGAAAAAAAAAAATCTATTTTTAGAACTATATATAATTTAATCCGAACAATAAAATCTATTTTTAGAACTGATAAAGTTTTATCCAAACAATTTTTTTCAATATTAAGATATAAATATATATAATTAAAATTTATTTAAAAAAAAAAAAAAAACTTCGAGCGGCGGGGGAATCGAACAGCTACCAACTGTTTTGTAATCGCAATCTCTACCCTCTGACCCAGCGGACGTTGTTAATAAATGACAACTTTAAAAGACTATGTTTTAAAAAAACTTAGAAAATTTTTGAAAATAGTTTATCATATATAATTATATCAAGTTTAACTTATATATAATTAAATCCAGTTTATCTTATCGGGTATATGATTGCATCAAATTATATTCGACTTGAATTTGAACAAAATTTTAAAAAAGACTTAGAAAATTTTTGCTAAAATTTGTGATTTTTTTTTTTTTTTAGTTAATTTGCTGAGCTAATAGGGGGTTTAATACAGAGTTCAACAACATGATTTTCATCTTCTAATGCTCTTAATTTTCCAAGTTATAAAGCTTTAAAGTAAAAACGGTTTTTGGCTTATGAGCTTCACATTTTTCATCGGATCCAAATTTTCTTTCTGCAGTTGTATATTTAATAAAAATACCTTTAAAATGGTATAAAACATGTATAAACTTTTTTACTCACCAACGGCCAAATAATGAGTTTTAAGTTTTTTTCGGAAGTTTTTTCAGACAAAAATAATTTTATCTGAAAATATTGCTAACATAAGTTCGAACCAAATACACTTTTAATTATTGGCAACAAATAAAGCTTTGATTTGAGCTTGATCTGAGGACTTTAGCTCTCTTAAAACCAGAGATATTGATGGTTAAACATTAAAGTTTTAAAATATTTTTTTCTTCGGATTAAATAATATATAATTATATCAAAATATAATTATTTTTGAAATATTTTTGTTAAAATTCAGGGATTTTATTTTTTTTAAATTTGAAAAACGAAAACGCATTAAAAAATCATTTAGATTAAAAAAAAAATTTAAAAAAAATAATTTTTTTCTTGACTTAGTCGGGAATCGAACTCAGGGTCCTCAAGAATTATATATTATCATATATGATGCAATATAGAAAGTTATATTACTATATATAAATAATATTTATTTCTAAATATTATCATAAAAAATAAATTAATCAATATTTTTAAGTTTAGTAAAAAATTAAAGCTTCTAAAACATATTTTCTTTAAAAAAAAAATTAAAAAAAACAACTTTTTTTCTTAGCTCAGCCGGGGATCGAACCCAGGGTCCCTAGGAACCATATATTAACTTATATGATGTAATATATAAAATTATATAACTATAAATAAATAATATTTATTTTTCGATTTTATCATAAAAATTTAATTATTCAATATTTTTAAGTTTAGAAAAAACAAAAAGCTTTAAAAACATATTTTCTTTTTTAAAAAATTAAAAAAAAAATAGTTTTTTTCTGGGTTGAGCCGGGAATCGAACTCGGGGTCCCCAAGCATCATATATTATCTTATATGATCTTATATAAAGTTACACACAACTATTTAAGTTATATGCATTTTTTAAACATTTAACTTTTAAAATCCAATATGCATTTTTTTAAGTTTTAAAATACAATGGATTAAACTGATTTTTTTTCTATTTAAAAATTTATAGAATTTATATATATTTTTTTTGACTGATTTTAGGTGCTTTGAGAATCATATATAATTATACAAGCTCTCTTGTATACTTAAATAAAAATATATATGATGCAACATTAAAAAAAAAATATTGAAATACTGTCATATAAAAGTATGCATAATTATATATAAAATATTGTGAAAGAAAAAAATATTTTTTACCTTATACAATTGTATAACATTTTATATGGCGTTACATGTGCCACCATTTAAAATTATATATAGAGATTAAAAAAAAATTGTATTTATATGGTACCTTACAAAACTATATACGGTATCTCATAAGCCATTTATAATTATATCTTTGATAATATTAAAAAAATAAATGTTTGATGCCATGTATAGTTTTATAAAACTGTATATAGAGTTATATGTGCGACCATATATAATTATATTTGAAAATTTTTTTTTTCGTTTTTTAAGATGGAACCATATATAGTTTTAAATGGTTTCTTGTAAGTCATATATAATTTTAAATGGTTTCTTGTAAGTCATATATAATTATATATATAATGATATTGGAATTTTTTTAAATATGCTCGTATACGTTATTTGATATTAAGTCACATATAAATATGTATGCAATCAGATTAAGGGGCCTATTCACAAAAAAAGTCATAACTCAATCATAACTCAATTTTTTCCATGTGGTTGTTGTAAACAATCATAAAAAATTTCAAATTTTGTTTGAAAATTTCAAAAAAATAGAGACCTGCTACCCACATCGTCTCCAAATTGACAAATAATTTTAAATTTTGAGACTTTTTATGATTTTGTTTACAACAAACACAGGGAATATGAAGTTTGAAAATAATAAAATTAGTCATAACCAGTCATAACTGTGAATAGGCCTGTAAGTTATATGTGTCACATATGATTATGTCTCCCACATGTATTTATATATTAATATGGTTATCATTAGATGTAATTTTATATAACTCCATTTAAAAAAATTGGAAAAACTCAATGCGAGATATAATTATGTACTTCGTTTGATATGAAAACATATTATTTCATATGGCTATATATACATACATCAAATAATGTAAAATTATATGTATTCATTTTTACTCGGGTATACATATTTTTTTTATTTTTTTAATAACATTTCATTTCTCATTTATTATCGTGACACTGTACAAGCAGGCAGTCAAACTCGTGAGTTTGTCATGTAGTTGTTATTATTTATTTGTCTATATGTTTAACATCTAGATTACACATTTTCCGACAGAAAAACAAAAAAGCTTAGATGAAATTAAGAAAAGCTTAGTTTAAAATAGGAAATACTAGTTAAAATTTAGGAAAACATAATTGTAGTTGTGAAAAAAACATTAAAATTCAGAAAATCTTTCAAAATGCAGAAAAGTCCAATTCAAATTCAGAAAAGCTCATTTCAAATTCTTTTCTGAATTGAAATTCAGAAAAAAGAAGTTGTAGTTTAGAAAAACCTAATTAAAATTCTAAAAAAAACACAGTTAAAATTCCGAAAAGGCCAACTAAAACTAAGAAAATCCAATTGAAATTCATTAAAGCAACTAAAATAAGTAAAAAGCTTAATTTAAATTCGAAAATACCCAATTGAAATTCAGGAAAGTACAATTGAAATTAAAAAAAAGAATTGAGTTAATTTTTTTTAATTTCTGTTAGGATTTCTGAATTACAATAAGGGTTGTTTGGATTTAAATTTGTGTTTTCTGCAATTTTAATAAATTTCTAAATTTCAATTAGGCTTTGCTGAATTTAAGTTCGTCTTTTATGAAAATTCATTAGGCTTGTCTGTATTTCAATTGGTCTTTTTTTAATTTTACAGGGTTGTTCTGACTTTTCATTAGGCTTTTTTGAATTACTGTTTAAATTTTCGAAATTTTAATAGTAATTTTTATACCCTCCACTTAGTGATAGAGGGTATATATAAGTTTGTCATTCCGTTTGTAACTCATCGAAATATCGGTCTGGGACCCCATAAAGTATATATATTCATGATGCCCGATCGATTTTAAGACATTCTAGCTATGTCCGTCTGTCCGTCTGTCTGTCTGTGGAAATGCTCTCGCCGACAAAATATTGCACAGAGATGACTGAAACTTAACATATATGTTGGAAGTTCTCCCGAGAAGTTTGGTATTGCATTTGAGCGATATCGGTTCAGCGGTTCAAAAGTTATGAACGAAAATGTAAGCACACCTCAAAAATTTCAGTACATTCAACATAACCTAAAAATACAAAATGCTTTAATTCGGCTTCAGGTTGACATATGTGAACATAATTGAACACCAAATGGTATTTAAACAAGTACGAACAGATTTTTTGACAAAAAAATAAAAAAATCGTGGATTTTTTTTTTACCAAAATTTTTTTTCGCGGAGTTTTTTTTAAATTTTTTTTTTTTTCAAAAGAAATTTCCTTTGTTTGCAATAATCTTTTTGAAATTGTGGAGGGTATCACTACATTCGGCAAGGCCGAATTAAACTTTTTTACTTGTTAAATATCAATTGGACTTTTCTGAAATAATTGATTTATTTTTGTAATTTCAATTGGATTTTGGTATATAATTAATGGGGTTTTTCTGAATTTCAGTTAAGCTTTTCTGAATTTCAATAATTGATCTCTTCTGAATGGTAAATGGAAAAGGTGTATAGATATGTTGAATTGTCAAAACAGTTTAGATGACAGATAGATTACCCTATAAAATTTGTCTAATTTTGCTATTAATTTGAAAAATGTTTTTTGCAGCTTTTTAATTTTCAATAATTTATAAAGAAAAACCTTTTATATCCCGATTTTTAATTCGATGACAAGATCTTTAACAAATGAAACTTTTACTAAAATTTTGATAGCACTATTTGTAAAAGTTCTGGCACATAGAAAATTTTTCAAAACTTATGAACTTTTTTTTTTTTTGTAAGATAATTTTTAATAAAATTTTGTACTAAAAATTTGAAAATTTGGTTTTGTCTAGTCACGTGATAGGCATTTTAGTGATATGTCTCGTTTTCACCAGTCACGATGTCCGTGGGTTTAAGCAAAAAGCTAAAACTACTTGAAATCTACAAAGTTTTTTAAAAGCTCAAAATCTGTGTACCTTTTTACAAAACGCACTCACAATCAGTTTTTTGTTCAAAGGGATTTAGAATTTTTTTAAAGTTTAATCTAGGAGACCTAAACACGTGTCGGCTAAGTCTTGCATTTTCATTAAAGTTATTCTGTGAGACCGTAGTGGTTTTAATAAGTAAAAAAAAAATTCCTCGAGCTAGAATAACCCAACACAAATTTTATATATAAAATATGTTTTAAAAAATTTCTCTCGCACTAAAAAAAAATAACTATAACGGGAAAATCAACTAAATTCCAGGAATTTACTTTACTTACAAGGGAAGTCTCCCTGGTTTCACCTCCGATCTTCATGAAATTTGGATATGTTGTTAAGAACGAAAATTAATTAGATTTTTTTTTAGCGGCACAAACTCATTTTTAGGGGGGTCGATTTGTATGGGGGGAAATTGACCTTTTCAGTTTTTTACGATTTACGCCTATTTAAACAAAATTAATATGGGCATGTGTGGTATCAGATTAAAGGTATTAAAAATACCTATCTTGTGGTGCTAACAACGGGCCAAAGAAGTTAATATTTTTTGACTTATTGACAAAAATGTTCTAAAATTTTGGTACACGTTCTTAGCACAAGTAGATAGGTTTTCCAAAGACCTTTCATTTGATATGTAACATGACTAGGTTTCTTTGCATAATATAGGAGATAAACGAAAAAAACTGAAAAATAGCCTTGTCTTCCCCTCCTTTTTACCCCCAAAATATGAATTTGGGCCGCTAAAAAAAAATACGTGTCCCTTTATTTTTTCTGGTCTACAAAATAAAACCAATTCCATAAAGATCCGCGGGTGACACTAGGGAGACTTCCCTTGTTAGTTTTTTAGATACGTGAATGAACCCAATAGGGTGTTGAGAATCTTAAAAACTAAATAACTTAAAAACTATTACTCGAAGTTTGAGAGCCACAAAAATGCCTTTGGTTATTCTGTGGTTTTGGAAATATTTACCAAGATATGAGCATTTTTAAATTTTTGGGTCCACACATGTGAAGAGGACTGGCGATATCGAAATTGGCAACCATTTTGCTCCATCTGGTTTACCTTTCGATATATCGCCATTTAAAGTTACTGAAAAAATATTTTTCCTCAAGTTTATGAAGATAAATTTGATGAAATAATTGGTAGGAAATTATGTCCTTAACCTGAAGAAGAGCAAAATGTCTTTAAAATAAAGATTTTTAATGTGGCCAGTAGAATGGCAGCGAAATGTGAGGGCATTTTTTTTTTTTTAATTGAACATCGTCGATGCGGAATATTGTGCCACTAGGTCTTGAACTGATGTAGAACAAATTTGAGCCAAATCGGATAATTTCAACCCGTGCCCCTTTGAGGTCCCAAGGTAAAAAAAAATCCACACAAGCAAAATTTTTTTTTCCATTTTTAATTTTTTTTATTTTTGGATGTTAGTGAGCTTTATTAGCTTATTAACGGAAAAAAATGTTCATTTCGACCGGACAAGTTTTTCAATTCCAAAATGAAAAATCCAAAGTTGAAATTTCGCTGCCACCCTAATGGTTAGTGATCAAAAATTAAAATTTACAGGAAATAATTGTAAATTTACAAAAAAATATATAAAATTTACATAAAAAAGTGGTAAAAAAGTGAAAATCTCATTAAAGGAAAATTTATGAAAATTTCGTTTAGTCTGATAAACTAAAGATTCTAAAAACTTTTTTGAGGCCATTTGATTTAATGTAACTAAGGGCCGATAACACAAACGAACTAACCGGAAGATAAATTGGGTTTAGTGCTAACCGGAGGTTATAGATGTCAATTTTGTATGGGACTAACCGGAGGTTACGTTAACTTTGATTTAACTGGATATTGTGTTAACCGTACTAAAACGTGTATATTTTTACTTACCAGACATAAAATGCAATAAAATCGATGTAATCGGATACAATACTGGGCTGTAAGTGATATCGGGACAATCATAACCCAAAACATTAACAATACGATCGGCTACACTGCGACCCGTGCGTGTTAAATGATAGGGCAAACAATGGGTGGCATCAACAAATGCAGGTAACATAATTGGTTTCTCAGATAATTCGGTAGTGCCGAAAACCTAAAAACAGGAGAATTATTTTAAAATAAAAAAATTTCATAAAAAAATATTAAGGCTGGATTACTCAATGCTCCGTTATAAAATAACTCTCCGTTAAATTTAACTTTTTTAAACAAATTTTGACATACGGCTCCGTTAAATCGGCAGTTAGCAGCTAACTTTTCATTGAGTAATCCGCCCTAAAAGTTTTAAAAAAATCTTACCTGATGCACCATTTCCCAATAAAAACCCTCCACCATATGAGGTTTATTATTATGTTGGCCACATAAAGCCGGCCATAATTGTGATCTAATGGGTGAATTTATGGGCCAAGCATTTTCACGTAAAATACTTTTAACTTCACGTTTCTTGCCTATATCTAAAAGTTGTTTAATTTCAGTAAATGAACGTAAAGCGGGTTCTTTGCCTAAAATGATAGAGAATTTAAAAACAAATTATTATTATTATAAATAATTTAATTTTAGTAAATAAACATAGGTCAGTGTTTTATTTAATCTCTGTCTGCTTGTGTTTAATTATAAAAACAAATCATAAATTAAGTAAGTAGTTAATAAATTATAAATATTTTAATAGAATTAATGTTTAATATAATAAAAAAAAAACATAATCAAAATACTTCAGATTTTCAATGGTTAAAACAACAAAACTCTTAATATATTGTAGCCGGTTTTTTATACAATTTTCTGACTGATAAGATTTTTTTTTTTTTTTTAATAAAGTAGTCAGTATTATCAGTAAAATAGTAATATATTTTTTTCGTGTGCCAGATTTTTGTTTTCCCCTAGGAAAGAATATTAAAAGTATTCAAGTTGATTAAGAAAATTTGGAAAAATTATAAAATTAAAGGAAAAATGGAAAATTTAAAAAGATAATTCTTGCTAGTGTGAAATTGCAAACATTTTTGCATTGCAAAAAGCGAAATAAAACTCAAACAAAATTGTAAAGTTGCAAGAAAAATTACGGTAACAGGTCTAGCTTTAATTTAGAAAAGCTCTGGCGCATTGTGGATTAAAAGCATTAACTAAGAAATTATTTTAACATATTACAAACAAAACAGGACGAATAGTATAATAACACTAGTTTACAAAGATTGTGATCCAAGACATTTTACATTTATTTTCCTGTAAACAGAGAAATTAATTTAAAAAGAAATTTTTGTTAAATGAAATTTACTTTTTTTTCAAATTTCAGCAAAATTGTCGATATACCGATTAATAGCTTCTATGGCGATTATAAGATTGAAAAATGTTAGATGTAGAATTAATAAAACATTTAATAAACTCCACCGATTTGGTCCGGAGAAATTTTTGTCTAACAATAAGTAAAAAGAAAAATTTTAAAACTTGAAAATTGGAAATTGGAAAGTTAGCAATTTCTTGAAAGCAGTTCTACTTTTGAACCTTTGGACTTCATTTTCGAACTCAGCAAAAGATTTTACATGAAAAATAAATGCAAAGTTTGCAACATTTTTTTTGTAAAGTAGTTTTTTAAGAGTTCAGTGTTAAAAGCTTCTCTAATGTTTACAATTCAGCTAAAAAAGAGCTTTAAGCTTTTGTAACAAAAGTTTCTTAAGTCATTTAAAATCTGTCAAATTAAAAATTTAATTAGGACAATTTTTTTTTTAAATCTCCTGAATGTAGGAAAATATAACAATTTTCAAAAAAAATTTAAATGACGATATCTCGAAAACCGTTCAGAATGCCATAACTTTTAAATACTATGTATTTTGATCGTAAGACCTTATCGCCACTAAAATTTTAGACCTTAGGTTATAAAGATTTGCTTAAACCCGAAGGTAGAAAAATTGGGCGCTCTTATAATAGGAGTACATACAAAACCCCTGCTTTTAATAAAATGGCAAAATTTTAACTTACAAGGGAAGTCTCCCTGGTGTCACCCTCCGATCTTAATGAAATTTGGATATGTTGTTTGTTAAGAACGAAAATTAATTCGACACGTATTTTTTTTAGCGGCCAAACTCATTTTTAGGGGGGGGTCGATTTGTATGGAGGAAATTGACCTTTTTTCCTTTTTTTTACGATTTACGCCTATTTAAACAAAACTAATATAGACATGTGTGGTATCAGATTAAAGGTATTAAAAATACCTATCTCACGGTGCTAACAACGGGCCAAAGAAGTTAATATTTTTCGACTTATCAACAAAAATGTCCTAAAATTTTGATATTTTACTCAATATGACATGACGAAAAGTTGTGCATGTTTGGACAAGTTATTAGCACACGTAGATAGGTTTTCCAAAGACCTTTCATTTGGTATGTAACATCACTAGGTTTCTTTGCATAATATAGGAGATAAACGAAAAAAACTGAAAAATGGCTTTGTCTTCCCCCCTCCTTTTTACCCCCTAAATATGAATTTGGGCCGCTAAAAAAAATACGTGTCCCTTTATTTTTTCTGCTCTACAAAATAAAACCAATTCCATAAATATCCGCGGGTGACACTAGGGAGACTTTCCTTGTTAGTGAAAGCTCTTATTTTGTATTTTGTTGTGATTATTTAAAAAAGTTTTGCCAAAAGTTTTAAGTCTTTTACTTAAAAAATACTTTGACACATAACAAAGCAAGGCGACAATTGTCATGTCAGAATTAGAGTAGCAGTTAAAAGCTTTTAAGAGCTTTATTAAAGCTTTAGTAATAAGTGTTTTTCTTTTCAATCACAATCTGTTTCTGTTTTTACGCAAAAAGCTAAAACTACTTTAATGCTTGCAACTATTTATTTAAAGTTCAAAACCTATGTACTTTTTTAAATAAAAGCTTTTACTAGCAAGACGACCGTTGTTATATTAGAAGAAAAGTTCAGGTAAAACTTTAAAAATTAATTTTTATTCAATTAAAATCTGTTCACAAAGAGCTACAACTTTTTTTATTATTGCAACTTTTTATTTAAAGCTCATTTTTAAATAAAAACTTTTTCTAGTATTTTGTTGTCATTATTTGTAAAAGTTCTGCCATCGTGGAATAAAAGCTTTAACTTAAAAATTTCGTTCGACACATAATAAACAAAGTAAGACGATATTTGTTATTTTAGAGTAGCAGTTAAAAGCTCAAAGAGCTTCAGTCAAGCTATAGTAATAAATGTTTATCTATTTATTTATAATCTGTTTCTGTAACGCAAAATCTAAAACTACTTTTATGCATGCAACTTTTTATTAAAAGCTCAAAATGTGTGTTCTTTTTAATGGGTGTGTGACACTTGCTTTTTTCAAGTAACTAATAGTTGTCAACTTTATTAGGGATTTTCTATGGAAATTACGATAACCCATACCTAAAAGCTTGTACCAGTAAGTATTTTGTTGTCATTATTTGAAAAAGTTCTGACATAGTAGAAGAAAAGCTTTAACTTAAGAAATAATTATTGCATCACTATTCTTACTACAACCGGAAAGTTTTGTTTACTTTTCGTATTGAAAATTTTCAGCTGTAGTAAATGTAGTAAAAAAATAGAAGATTGTAGTAAAATAGTAATAGAAGATTGTAGTAACAGAAGATTGTAGTAACATAGAAGATTGTAGTAACATAGTAAACATAGTAAATGTTTATTTATTTAATTACAATCTGATCCTGTTTTTGCACAAAAAGCTAAAACTACTTTTATTCTTGCAACTTTTACCAGTATTTCATTATTTAAAACAGTTCGACCACAGTGGAATAACAGCGTTTTCTTAAAAACTACTTTGACACATAATGAACAAAGCAAGACAACAGTTGATATGTCAGAGTAGAAGTTAAAATCTTTAAGAACTTAAGTGAAGCTAAAGATATAAATGTTTATCCTGTTTTTACCAAGGTTGGCAATCGAAACGAATAACGGTATCGATATCGGTATTGGTATCGTTTTTTTATTTATTTCGGTATCGGTATCAGTTACGGTATTTGAGTTGAATCGGTTACGGTATTACCGATACCGAAACGTCGATACCGGTACGTACCGGTATTATCGAAAAATTGCTAAAAAATATAAAAAATGCATAAAAACTTACAAAAAAAATATTTTTTTTTTCAATTTTGATACTAAACACGTATTTACGTATTTATTTTTAGCATTTTTGCTAAAATTTTCTTTAAAATGTGAAAAAAAAAAATTAAAATAGCGTTTTTTAGGGGGGTCGGCGGAGACGTTGCCGGACCACACCTAAAAAAGGGGGCAGGCAGAGAAAACTGTAATTTTCTTATCCCCTTGAGCAAAAGGCATAAATATTCAGACAAAATTAAAGAGGGCATAAATTTAAAAATTTTATTTTAGCAATATCTCCAAAACTAAAGATGACTCAACAAAAGTAAGCATTTTTGGAATAAGAATATCCAACATACTCAAAATCGTCATTCACTTTTTGGATGTAAGACAAGTGTTAGTAAATATGGACTCACAAAGATGCCAAAAATAGCCTATTTTCAAAGATTCCTTAGGCTATATCTCGAAAACTAGAGCTGACCCAAAAAACGATAGCCAGATTTGAAATCAGCGTACCCAAATTACCCAAAATTAGCTATCAGAACCAGGGTTATTTTTAATTTTTTTCAAAATTTAATTTATTATCAAATTCCCTAATTTGAATCATTTTGAAACTATTTATTTTGAAAATAATGTAATAAATTAAATGCAAACATTAAAATTGCATAAAAAGTTGAAATGCAGGCTTTTCTGGGATAACGGCACATTGGAATTTTTTTTGACAAGATTTTTGAGATCAGCGGGTGCTAATTACCCTAAAAAAGTACCTTTTTCAAAAAAAACAAAAGAAAAGTTAAATTAAATTAAATCTTGGTCCAAAATGGGTTAAGAAAAGTAAAAATATATGTAAAAAAAGTAGAAAAGTTAAATTCGACTTAGCCGAATCCATGAATACCCTCCACAGTACCCTTTTAAAGTGATAGTTAGTTTTCGAACGTGAAAAAAATTAACAATTTTGATTAGAAATATTTTATTTTGAGTAAAAAACTTTTTTTTGTCATTTTCGAAAAAAAAAAAAAATACAAAATTCTTTTTTTTTAGTGTAAGTTTTTTTTGTTTAATTGTAAAAACATTTGTGAATGAAAAAAGTACTTTAAAAATTTTTTTCTGACTCTTCAATGTTTTTAACGGGTTTTTCAAGACGTGAACTAAGGGTGAAACCAATTTGAAATTCACGGGTTTGCTAATAATTTTTTAACCACGAAGTCCTATAAATATCAAAAAAATTCTTGGGCACCCACATCGCGGATTGAATAAAAATCTCCAAAAAACTAAACAATACTAAGGGTTCAAAAAGTTTCTATTGAGAGTCTAAATGACTTCAAAAAAATTTCGTGAAAATCAAAAATTTTCTCCCGCATAGCGGTTTAAATATGACTTTTTTATTGGAAATTTTTACTCAATCCACGATGTGGGTGCCCAAAGACTTTTTTGATTTTTATGAGACTTCTGGGAGGCATTTGGAGTACGATTTTTCATTTCCAAAAACCAAAAAAATAAAAATTTTCTGTTAAATTTTTGTTTTGTAAAAGTTTTTCTGAAGATTATTATAACTGGATAATATGAAACTAGTAAGAAACAAACCAGGATGTCTAAATTTTTAGAAAAATTAAAATTTTTCTTTCACACTTTTCTCAATTCAAAACCATATATAAAAAATATAGTTTTTTATGAAAAACCGTTTCAATACCGGTACGTACCGGTACCGAAGGAAAAGGTTTTTGGATACCGGTATCCGATACCAAAACTGAGTTTCGGTATTGGTATTGGTACCGGTATTCAATTTAAAGGGTTTTGAAACGGATAACGGTATCGAAAAGGTATCGATTGCCAACATTGGTTTTTACACAAAAAGTTAAAACTGCTTTTAGTTTCGCAACTAAAAGCTCAAGATCTGTTTACTTTTTAAAAGAAACTTTCACAAATATCATGTAATTGCAAAGTGCGTGCGATATTTGCTTTTTTCAAGCAACTTATCAAGGTTTTTCTAAGAGAATTTCGATAAATTTAGAATTTTTGCGTGAAGCTATCGAAATTTTCGTAGAAAAAGCTGCTTTAAAAAAGCAAGTATCATTCCCACTTTAGACAAGGACTTCAAATTAAAAAGCTTTAATGCTTTTTTGCTTGAAGTTATCGAAATTTTTGTAGAAAAAGTTGGTAAAAAAAAGCAAGTATAATACGCAATTACGAGTAGGACCTTAAATCTTAAAGCTTTGCTTAAATCAAGCTTTAGTAATTAAAGCTTATCTATTCAATAACAATCTATTCCGTATTTTTACGCAAAGAGCTAAAACTACTTTTATTCATGCAACTTTTTATTAAAAGCTCAATGTCTGTGTACTTTTGACAAAAAGCACCCTGGGTTTTTTTAAAGGATTTTAGTGTTTTTTTTTACTTTTTCAATATACTCATATATCGTTTGTGTAGAGAGATTATTAAACATTTTTTTTTTTTCAATATTAGATGGATAAATGGAGTTTGTAAGCTTTCTATATAAGTAGGCCAAGTAAAAAAAACACTTAAAGCTGATTTTAGTAAAATCCGAAAACAATATTCTTCCTTTGTGGATTTAAATTAACTCTTAAATACGTCAAATTATAGGATTGTCTTTAAAGTTTGAGGTATTTCATAAAAATCCTAAAAACATCAGATTTTTTTATAAAAAAAAAGCATTGCAATTAAGTTAATTAAAATTGAAAAAAAAAAAATTTTAATAATCTGTGAAAAATTTTTGAAATTTTTTGTAAAAATTATAAAAATTTAAAAAAATATTATTCTATTATTCTATTATTCTATATATTCGAACTTTTATCTTCAGTTCTTCAGTAATAGACAAGTGGCCTCGAGCTTGTTTATTATTGAGGATTGAATTTAAAAAATATATTTTTTTTTTTATAGCATTAATTTAAGCTAAGAAATTGAAAATTAAGCAGAAAATAGCTTTAAAAAGCTGTAAAAAAAGATATAAAAAAAGAAAAATAAGATTAAAAAAACCTAGAAGCGTGAAGCTTGTGTAAGTGCACGTGAGTGTGATTTGTCTTAAGTTTACTCACGAGATTGTAAGTGTGAGTGTAATTCACGCTCACTTGTGAGTAAGTGAGCGTGAATGAACATTTTCTGCCACAAATATATTTTTGTTTGAAAATCTAATGGAATTAGATTTCTTTTGTGAATACCATTAATAAATATTTAGAATAGATTACGCTGTGTTTTTTTTTTTTTTGTTTTGATGATATATTTGAGCTTTAACAGCTGTTTAGATTATGTATTTTTTAATGTATTTTTAAATAGTAATTGTGTGATGTCGTAGTCATTCTAACAATGATAATCTTTTACATTTTGGATCTACGTGACACAGTCGGATCATAGTTCGGTTATTACTGGATTTTTGTTTACAAAATATTTACCAATTAACTGCATGAACTTTGATAAGAAATGTGCTTAAAGCACATTAGCCTAAACAGAACAAGCACGGTAGGACGATAATTGTAGATCGTAATTTTAGAAAAATCGAAAAATTAAAAAAAAAAAATCAAATCTAAATAAAATTGTTTATTCAAATCTTTTAAAAAAAAAGTTATAAACTATTCATAATAAAAAATATTAAAATCATTACTGATCATTTTTAGAGGACAAAATCCGTTACATTACCAGTATTCTGAAATGTAAAACCAGCTTTTTACTACAATTATTAAAAAAAAAAAGTGTTAACTTTTCAGTGCCTTATTTTATAAGTAGTAGTAGTAGTATTAATTACATTTCTAACGTTAATTTAATAAATTAGAAAACGAGTGTTATTTAAACAACGAGTACTATGCCATAATATGTAGATTTAACTCAACTATTATTTATCAATATTTTTTATTTGATTTAAAAATAAACAAATAAAGTACTTATATTTGTTTTATTATTATTTTTTTTATTAAATTCAATATTATTTATAATTTTTAACAACAATCACCATCATCAATTTACGTTTAAAATTATCAAATTTACGTACATTTTCTGTCTAAAAAAAAAAAAAAAACTGAAAATAAATTTAAAATGCAAAAATTATAACAAACCGCATAAGTTTTGATATTAAACGACATGTTTGTACTCTTAATATTTCATTGTATCCCAGCAAAAAATGTCTGCGAATTTTGTACTCTTGCCCAAAACTTTAAATCATGATAATGTTTTGCGGAAGATTTGGGTGTACTTGCCAAAGCAAAGTTTTTTTAGAAAAAAATGTTATCCCGAGCAAAAATTTTCTGATATAATTATATATAATTTGATACAATCTTATATGAGTTAATATGCTTCCGTATAAATTTATATAAAATTTTATCTATCACTTTGATACGGTTGATCCACTTTATATGGTTAGATATTGCTCCATATATGATTAGATTAGTTTTTTTTGTTTTGCTCATCAAATTATATGAAAATAGATATTATAAGATCAATTTAATCTAATTAGATTTCACCAAATTCAGGATCAAATTGTATCAATTTTTATATTTTTTGGTCTAAAGTAATACAATTAGATATTATTTGATACAACCATTTTGCGGATCAAATTAGATCTATTTAGTAAAATTAGCAAAATATTTTTACTAGGAATATTACTGTGCTATTTCTTGCAAAACGAATTGAAATATCAGTCGAGGACCCCATTTAAAAACCAAAAGAGCTGTACATTTCGTAAGTGAGTGCAAAAATAAGTGCAATAAAGTGTTTTTACATTTTGGAGAGTACACTGATAGAAATTTGTACATGACAATAATGAAAATCTACATTAATGTTATGAAAAATGACGTTAAAAAGGAACCTATGCAGGGTTTCATTGAATTAATGAAATAGGTATCATAAAATGTAATTGCAAGAACAAGTTTCATTAAATTAATGAAAATTGTTCATACAAAATATAAATTGTATTTTATGAAAATTTTTCATTACTTTAATGAAAAAGGTATTTAATTCTTATGAAATACTTTCATTGAATAAATCCTACTTTTTATTTTTAAAATAAAATACTTTCATTGAATAAATGTTACTTTTATTTTTAAAGTGAAATATATGTATAAACTTGTAAAGATCTTTATATAGAATTAAAAATAATAAAAAATGGGTTTCACTTAGTTTTCTCGCAAAAAGTTTTACTCCAACCTTAAATTGTAATACATAATTAAAACCACGAACTAATATTAAACAGCACAAATTTAGTAAATATAAAATTAATATTTTATTTTTTTCCAATTTCATAAAAAAAAAGTCTGAAAAAATCACAAAATAACCAAGTTAAAAAACACTTTCATATATTTTTTATTTTATCTATAGATTTCACTCAGTTTTCTCACACAAAATTTTACTACAACATTTACTTTTAATACGTAAGTAAAACCACGAAAAATTATTAAAAACAACGCGAGTTTAATAAATACTTATAATTAATCAACAACATTTCATTTCTAATTTCGTATAAAAATTCTAACAAAAAAATAACGCTCTGATCAGCTGTTTTTTGCGCGCGTAAACTAACAGACTTAACAGACGCGACACGACAGGTGTCAAAAAACAGCAAATTTTGTAAACAAAACTTAATGACATTTTTTAATGAAACTACGAAGTCTAATGAATCAAAATTAATGAAAATGTTGCACAATATGTATGAAATTTCATTCGGCATATGAAATATTTCATTGTTGTAATAAAACAACGTTAATGAATTCCATTCATTAGTGAGTGATATGAAGCGTTTTTCTATCATTGTATAAAAGATTCGGCACCAAAGAATATACCACTCTCACTTGTTTTATGTACATTTCATAAACAAATGAAATATTTTTATGCGAAAAGCTTAGACTTGGTGAAAAAGTAGTTTTGGTAAAAAAAAAATATTTTTTTTTCACGAAAAACAAAATTATGTTTAAAAAAATTTAATGAACCCAAAATTTTTGGTGAAAAAAATTTTGATGAAAAAACCTTTTTGATGAATTTTTTGATGAAAAGAAAAATTTTTTGATGTAAAAAAAATTGATGAAAAAAAATTTGAAAAAAAAAAATTTTAGTGAGAAAAAACTTGATAATAAAAAATTTGATGAAAAAAATTGATGAAAAAAATATGATAAAAAAAAAAATATGAAAAAAATTTTGAAGAAAAAAAAAATTTATGAAAAAACAAAAAAAAATTATGAAAAAAAAATTTTATGAAAAAAAAAATTAATAAAAAAAAAAAATTTGATGAAAAAAAAAATTTGATGAAAAAAAAATTTAATGGAAAAATAATTTGATAAAAAAAAATTGATAAAAAAATGATGAAAAAAAAAATTATGAAAAAAAAAAATTTATGAAAAAAAAACATTTGATGAAAACAAAAGTTTGATGAAAAAAAAAACAATTTGATGGAAAAAATTGAAGAAAAAAAAAATTTTATGAAAAAAAAAAAACGCAGAAAACGATTTTTAACACAATTGATAATATCTGAAAAAAACATTATATAATTTCTAAAATACAAATGATTACTTCTGAAAAACAATTGATAAATTCTATAACACAACTGATAAATTCTAAAATACAATTGAACAGTTCATGCGAATAAGGACGAATAGACAATTTGTATAATTTTACAAATGACGATAAAAACGCAAGAAACGGTTTAAAACTTATATTTTTGTGAACTTTTTTGCATTAATAAATTAGTGCATTATGCAAAAACGGTGGAAAAAATATTAGTTTTTAGCCGTTTCCTGCGTTTTTATCGTCATATGTAAAATAATACAAATGGTCTATTCGCCCTTATTTGCATGAACTGTTCAATTGATAATTTGCAAATGGTGTAGCATATAATATTACCTATGCATATCAGGGATGATAAAGTCAGTACAATTGTACCTTTTTTCAGAACAATTCGGAGGCAAAAAGTACGGCAGTACTCCACTGACTGATTTAGTACAATTTCGAAATTTTCCCAATCACAAATTTTGTTTCGACTCTTTAAATGTGGAAACCATGGCTGACACAATTCTTGGGTATAAAAATATCAAAAAGCTACGAACTTTGTAGAAAAATCATCAAAATCAGCATAATATTGTCAAAAATCAAAAAAAAAAAAAACTTTATTGTTTTTTTCTATTAGTACAGATTGAGAATTATTCCCAGATCCACTTTTTAGTATACCGATCGACACAGAATCACTTTAAGAGTCGATTAAGCGATGTCCGTCCGTATTTCGATTTACCTGAAATTTGAAACTTAAGCTTCTTTTGGCCCAAGGACGAAGCCTATTGTATTGGAAAACTTCGGTATTTTAATAAAACTTTGTTGTAGGTGTTAAACGCTTTCTTTGGTAACCTAATCAAGTTCTATTTTAATTGGACATCATAAGCCCATTTCTTTAATTTTGGACATAAGCCCCATATAAAAATTTTCCACGATATTCTAATTTTGCTAAAATTTGATTTGTGTGTATTTTCTACACTGATTTTAGATAGATCTAATCGGTCCATGTGTGAACTTGGGAACCATTCTTCGGGTTTTTATAAGTTTTTATCTGTTTTAATAATTTTTGTTGATTGTTTGATAATCGTGTCAAACTAAGAGAATATATAATTGTTATTCTTCTAATGCTCAATGAGTGTAGAGTTCAATACTTTGGTTTTGAACAAAAGCAATTGTCATTTAAATTCCTTATGCAATTTTGATAAATAGACTTAACAAGATCTTGACGAAATCGAAACACGAGTCGGCTAAGTCGTGCCAAAAATTACCAACTTAAAAAAATTTAAAACATAAGAATAGTTTTCTTGAAAATTACAAAATGAGAATATCATGGGTTAATTAGTAAAGAAAAATTACCTCGAGCTAGAATAAATATACTCAAAATATTATTGGTTAATTTTCAGTTAAAATATTGTCATATTAACAAAAAAAATAATTGTTTTGATCAATAAAAATTTATTTAACAAACCAGGTTTTACAACAACAAAAGTGTTTGTTAATATAAGCAACATTTTAATTGAAAATTAACCAAGATTAGATAAGAAAAATTTAACAACAATATCAACAATTTTTTTTTTTTGCGAATGAAATGACTGTATTTAAATCACTGGCTAGTCTACAATTTGAAGCACTCGATCAATTTTGCTTAAATGCAATACCAACCTGACTAGGACTATGACATATGGAATGACAAAACTAAAAAAAGGGCAGAAAATGTGCAACATTTTTTTTAGAAAATAAAATACATACTACAATTTTATTAAACTTATTCGCATTGCGCTATCCAGATGTGGGTCGTTTTTTTTGCTGGAATACTACATATTCCAGTACAAACTACTCATTTCAGTGGTTATTTTTTTTTAGACGGTAAAAAGTAAATATACCTACATTTTTTTTTTTATTTGTAAGATTGATTATAACGATTATGTCTAATTAGTTTATTGACGTTTGATCGATTTGCATTTTTTTTAAATACAAATAGAAAATAAATAATTTATGATATAAACAAAAAATTAGAGCCATAAAATAATTTGAGATAAGGTTAAATACACATTTATGAACAAATTTAAAGATTACGATATGGGGGTTATTTTATTTGCGTTTAGGGCAATTAGTCGATAACTTAATGTAAATTTAAGACCCAAAAAAAAATATAAAAATATTTTCGATTAAATTAAAAATTGAAATGTACAAGTTGTAAATCACAAGGTTTTGAGTTTGAAAATATGTTTACATCAAAAAAATATAATGATAATAATAAAAATTACTTAATAAACACTTCAAAAATATATAAATTTACTTAAATTTTCGAGGAGTCACTATATTTTCACTCATAACTTTTTAATCGCTAAATGGATTTTGTTGATATGTAATACCAATCAAACTGCAACTATGACAAATATATATGCCAAACATCAGTAGCCTTCAGCTTGTCTTTCAAATAAAATCTTGATTTCAACAGACAAGCGGGCGAACATTGCTTGATCTACTTAAAAAACATATTAAAAAATATACTAAAATTTTCAAAGTTTTTTTTACATTTTCATTCATAATATAACTTTTTAAACACCTGACCAGGACTATGACAAACAAAATGACAAATATTTAAAAAAAGGGCAGAAAATGTGCAACATTTTTTTTTTAGAAAATGAAACCTTATAATTTCATTAAACTTATTTTACATTTGTTTAATTGCTTTTAATTGTAATTTTATAGTTTTATCACTTAAATAATCGGTTATTTGATAAATAAAAATACTGTTAATTAACTATTGTTCCGGTTCAAATATGATCCTTTAAAACAATTTTGCGGATATTTGATTTAAAAAAGGTATTGTTTGTCGTTTTGGAAACACGAGAAATACACAATACAACAATTTATTTGTATTTGATTACAAATTTCTATTATGAAAAATTTTCCATTATAAATATTTTTGTTGTAGGTGCTGTTGATTGTATTTTTTGTTTACAAACACCCACAATTGTTACATCAATTTGTTTTCTATTACGATAATTGTTTTATTTCTATTTTATTTTTGTGGTCATAAATTATAGCTCGTTTGTGTTGTATCTCATTACTTTCCACCTCATTCACATATATCGAATTGTATACAAATTGTGCAATATTAATAAAATTCTATTTTATTTATATGACTGAAAATTTATAAACAAAGATTTTGAAAAATTAATTCTTTTATGGAATGTATTCAATTGATTTTTTGGTTTTAAAAGAATATATTTTCTATTTTGAGTAGGTTTAGTCTAGCTCGAGTTAATTTTTGCTTTGCTACTTAAAACTTAATATTCCCAAGTAAAAAAGTTTATATATAATTATATATAATGTGATAAAATTATGTTAAATTATATATAATTATATAAAATTATATATAAAGGCTAAATTCTCCAAAAAGTTGGATAAAATTATATAAAATTATATATAATTATATAAAAAAAACTTTTTTACTCGGGTTATTATAAAATAATTTTCAAAAAAAATATTTTTTTTTTTGTAAGACTTAGCCGACACGTGTTTCGGAATTAGTTAGATTCTATTGTCAAGACTATTTAGCAAATATAAAAACTCTATACTACAATTAGCAAAGGGAATTTAAATGACAAATTGCTGATGATCAAATAAAAATATTAATAAATTTTTTCCTCTAACCTCATTGAGAGTTAGAGGAATAAAAAGTGTATAGTCTCTTAGTTTGATCACGACTGTCAAAAAAGAATAAAAATGAAGTGATTTTTATTTACATTTGGAAACAAATAGCTGACCATAATTAGCCCGTAAGGTAACCCCTTTTCAAAATAAAATTAAACATAAATTGGTCATTAAACAAAAACATAGAACAAAAAAACTATTAAAACAGATTTACATATGATTACCCATTCGATATTATATGCCAGTTGCTAATGCAAAGCTGAAATATAAAGACTTATTTGTTCTTTACAATGGAATCTAACAAATTCCACAACAAGTGTCGACGTAGTTTCGCAAAATGACCAACATAAATAAATTTAAAACAGAAAAATAAATTTCTTGAAAATTATTCTATGAGAATATCATAGTTTTAATTAGTAAAGGAAAAATGACCTCGAGCTAGAATTAACCTTCTCAAAATATAATATTTTAAAGGCCGAATAAAACAATTTTTAAATAAAAATTAATCAGAATTTTAAATATTTTCATTTTAGAAAAGTAAATTTTTTAATTTAATTTTAATATAAGGATAACACAAGAAATCAGTTGAGTGTCTTAATACATTTTGGTTGTCACAACTAAATTTATGGTTGTGACAACATTTAAATGAGTTTACCATGATTGTGTTATTGCCCATTTAAAAATCGATTTGATCCTATCAGATCTGTTTTGATCTGACAATTAGAGTTTTTCACGGGAATTCCCGGGACGGGATTTCCCGGGAATTCCCGTAAATTTTCAATCCCGAAATCCCGGGAAATAGAGCGGGAATTCCCGGGAATTTTCATTTCTTTGAAATTGTTAGTTTTTCGACTTCTATTGAATATTTTGCATGTGATTTTTTAGAGATTTTATTATATTTATTCTTGATAATTGATGGCAGAAACGTACCCAGGGACCAGGAGGGCATAAAAAGTATTCCAAGGGATACCTTCCAACTAAATAGTTTCATAAAATCTGAGACTTACTAAATGAAAAAGTCTCACAATATCTAAATCTTCGATAGGATATAATAACCTAATACTTTTTTTCAGAAGCTTAAAAATTTTCTTTCTGAGACCTGCATTAAAAAAATTTGCAGTATGATTATTTGTTTCTATAGAAAATATTTACGTCTCTGGACATGATTCTTTTTAAATCAATAAGTTGATATAAAATCGGTGTAAGGAATGACTCTGAAATTAACGGGTTTTTCTTTTAGAAAACAGAATTTTTAAATTTGTTTAATAATTATTTGGCGTAAATTTTCCTATAATTGCATTTCTCTGAAACAGTTACACTCAGTTTCAGAGACAAAATTAAGAAATTCCTCTGAATTTGTTTCATTGCTTTTTAGGCGTTGAGAACCAATTGTAAAAATAAGGCGAATTAGAATAAATGATGAATTTTTATTATTAAAACAGATAAAGCGATGTAAAATAAAATATTTCCTTAAAAATACTTTTAAAAGACTTCGATATATTTGGGACGTTTATTATAAAAACGGTGTAACAAAAATTGTTAATTTTCTCGAAACTTATTTTTTTTTTTTGTTTTTTTTAAAGGTACTTAATAAGATTTTTATGGTGTAAATAAACATTAAAAATAGTGTAATCTCATTCATAAGGTTTTTATAATTTTTCTTTAACAAAAAATTTGGGTTTTTAGTTTTTGCGGGAATTCCCGGGATCCCGGGAAATTTAAAAATGAATCCCGCTTTCCCGGGAAATGAAAAAGTCCGGGAAAAGAAAAACTCTACTGACAATATATGAGTGTATCTGATTGTATACAATTATATCTGATCAGATATACTATCATGTCAAATTTGTGACAATGTTGAACAAAACCGAGATATAATCAGATCTCGGTCTTGGTCATTTTAGATATAATTATATGCAATCAGATATAATCATATATGAATAGATATAAACAGATCAGGTAAGATCTAATCGATTTTTACACGGGTGTGAAAACCACATATTTGTTTGAGTACTGGAACTGCTACACTGTAGTTTTACTTTAGTAATTAATCTCTAAAAAAAAGATTTTACTACTTGAAGACTCTGCTTAAACCTTTATACAAATTCAGCTCATAAAATTATGAAAAAAATATAAACCGGGCAAGTGATTTGATAGAATTTTATATAAACTGTTGTTGCAATTAGAAAATAATTTGCATATTAATATGGCTTGAAAAATGATACAAAGTAAGAAAACAGATGACTAGAATGAGAATTAATTGATTTTGTTATAAAAACAAGCCAAAGTGCCCGGCGTTTTCCGGGTCGACACAATTTTTTTACAAATCGTAAGTATTCAGCGACATCTACAGGGTCTAACCATAAATAAAAATGCTTTTCCGAGATCCATGATGGTTTTTAAGACATTCTAGCGATATAAAAAAAAAATAAATCTTGTATCTAATATTAGATCTATATAGATCTTTGCAGATACAATTGATCTAATGAGATCTGAACAGATCAGACCAGTCCTAATCAATTTTTTCACGGGGATAAAAATTCGTTTTCAATTATTTCTGTGCAGTCATCAAACTAAAGATGGTTAAAAAAAGTTAACAAAACATGAACAAAATTAGCTAAAACTAAAATTGTATGCAAAATATGACCAAAAAATATGCATTTATAGCGAAATAATAGCAAAATATGCAAAAATATGCAATTAAGGAAAATATGCACTAACGAATCGATGTCATTTTAAAGCAAATTCTTTGGTTTGCAAAGATATTTTGTTTATGCTTTTCTATAACCAAAGGAAAAAATGCATTTGCATGAAAGTCCTCACCTCGATAATTATGTACACTTAAATTTTAAGTCTGTTGTCTGCTAAATACACTCTGCTAAAAATACTCTGCTAAAATTTAATTCTGAATTTTGCAGATTTTCCTGAAGTCACATAATCCATTCCGTTTACACCGTCCGACAAAAATACAAAAAAAGTCATTAAATATGAACTGTAAAATATACGTTTAAAACTAGTGGCTAATAGTAGTAAATCTGCATTTACAGTTTTTCATTTTGCGATCCTGTTTCCTTTTAAAAGGACTTCAAAGTTTTAGAGGAATAAATTTTATAAAATATTTTGTTAATATTTATACTTGTCCTAGGATACCAATAGTGATAGCAAATGAAAGAGGAGGGTCTCCCCTAATTTCCCTATTTTATTATTTTCACATATCTGGAAAAAGGAGGTAAGTTACGTCCTTTCAAAAATTTATCCTTTAATATTATTTAAAAGTTTTAACAAAATATTTTGATAAAGTTGTCAAATGACTTTATTCACATACTTTTATACTGATATGGCAAAATAAAAAAATGGGAAAATTAGGGGAGATCCTTCTCTTTCCTTTTCCATCACCAGTGGCATCCTAGGACAAGTGCAAATATTTCCGAAATAATTTACAAAATATATCCTTAAAAACTTTGAAGTCCTTTTGAAAGGAAACACGATCACGAAATGAAAAACTGTAAATGAATATTTACTACATTTGATCTCTATTTTCAGACGTATATCACACTCAAAAAAAAAGTGAACTAAAATCTGGAAAAATTGACTCAATTTTGAGAAAAAGAGGATATGATTTGGCTCCAAAGATTGTTTTTTTTGGTTTTAGTTCATAATTTTCCCAAAAATAAGGAAAGCAAAGTTATTTAATTTTTAGCCAATTTTAACTAGAAAATGGAAAAAAATTATACTTCACATTTTAGAAATAGATTGGGTCTATACCCTGGACCCATGGGTTCTGCCCCCATTTAATTTGAGACCCCGTTGGGTCCTTTAAGGGTCCCCATAGATTTTGAACCAAAACTTGTGTCCGTTTCGATCTAACTTGCTTAGTTTTTGAGATACGGTAATAAGGGGCCTGATAGGGTCTTGAGAATCTTAAAAACCGGATAACTCAAAAACTATTAATCGGAGGGCTTTCGGGTGTTTTGCGGAAGTGTTCTACGAGTCAAGAGCTACAAAAATGCAGTTGGACTTATTCTCGTGTTGGCACTATTTATCGAGATATGTGCATATATAAAATCTCGGGAATTTCAAATTTTAGATCTAAAATTGGATTTTTAACTAAATTATAAGAAGTTATTTACTAAATTCTTAGAAGTCATTAACTAAATTCTAAGAAGTACACTTCCTCAATTCAAAGAAGAGAAATACGATGATGTTTTTTTTAGTAAATTTTAACTAAACTTGAACTAAATTGTTTTTTAAGAAATATGTCTTAAAAATAAAGATACGACTCTTAGATTTGTGGAAAATTTCTTTGGCAGTAAGAATTTTTTTCCTAATATTAAAAAAATCCATTTAAAGAAAGCTATGAACTAATTATAAGTAAATGAACTAAAATTTTTTCCTCATAGTTAAGAAAATTTATCATTTTTAATTTAAATTTAACTAAATTTTAGGAAAATTCATGATAAATTTTCAAAGACATTTTTTCCTTAATTTTAGTTATGTCTTTTTTTTCAGTGCATCCGGTTCATGTTTAATATTGTCGGACGGTGTTATAAGTGAAATTGAAAGTTTTATCGCAAATCGTAAAACGATTTTTTTTGTTTGAAATGAAACAGTTTTTAACAACCAAAGAAGAATTGACTTTCGTTATTAAAAGAGTTTCCATTCTAAAAACTTTTTTAGTTTTATGATTTAAGAGAAAGTTTTTAATTTCATTTTGGAACGGAATTGACTAACAAGGAAGAAAAAATTGAATAAATTTTTTTTTTCATATTTTTCAAATAAAATTTGATTTCTGTTATTAATGACAAGCTTCATCATGTTGATGACACGTACATTGGACGAAAACTGATGCAACATTTCGTCATATTGATGCAGCTTTTCATCAATATGAAAAAGCTTTTCTGTGTGTAGAGTTTTTGGGCCAAGACAGGCCACCAAAATGGGTGAGGAATTTTTTTGCATTTTGTAGGATATCTCCAAAAAACATAAATTCGTTTTGTGATTGTATCAATTTATTGAAAAATAAAGCAAAAATTGGTGCGGATTTTACAAATTCAAATCTATTTAAAATTTTTTACACGGGCTTGTAAAAAACGCCTAATTGTCTAGCAATCATACCATGGTACAATTTGTGTGATCTAATTTTAATTACACTTAAATTTCAAGTCTGTTGACATTTCTGATTTGATAGAGATTACACACAAAAAAAATCTTGTTAAATTTCTAAAAAAAAGTCTCGTAATTCCACTTTACCAATATTTGACAGTTTTCATTGTTTTTTAACAAACAAATTTCGATTGAAAATTACATATTTTTTGGTAATTTGATTTTTTAGCTAAATTAAGCAGATTTTCTAGCTGCATAAACAGATTTTTCAAGGTAAAAATATTAGAAAACCGTGGTTTGAAAAATAAGCAGATTTCTGAAATGTTTCAAACTCGTTGCATATTCAAAAGTTTCGTTTCTACTGTTTAAAAATACATTTTATTTTCAGTGTTCTAAATTAAAAAGTCAATTTTTTTAAATTTTTAATTACCTGGACTAAATTGAAAACATTGACATTTAGTTGTTATATCATTTGAACTGGCTCCTATAAACAGGGGCAATTCAAAAAATTTATCACATTCTGGATCGACATAAACACTGCTACGGCGACTACTAAATTCCAATTCTTTGAGGGCTGAGACTTTGCCCACCATTTTTCTTTCTAGATCGCCATAGACACTGCTACGACGACTACTATAATCCGATTCTTTGAGGGTTAAAACATTTCCAACCATTTTTTGTTGCACTCAATTTTCTTGTTTTTTTTTGGTTAAACAATTTTTTTTTTTATTATTAATTAATTAAAAAATCACAGCCTTTTATTTTTTTTTTATAATGAGCAAATTTTAACTCATTAAATTTACGAGAAATAAAACACAACCAAATTGAGAAAAAAAACACTTTTTCTATGCGTTAATTTATTTTTTTTTAAGGTTAATTGAGGTGATAATATTATTTTTTTATCAATATCTTATAATCACTTTTTTTTACATAATAATTGTTTAATAATTTATTTAAAATTTTATAAATTTATTTTAATTTACACATTTTTTTTTTGGTTTATTTGCAAAAAAAAATTAAATTTTTTAAACAATTTCTTGTTTATTTTTATTTTTTCTTCACTTTTATTTTGTTTTTAACAAAATTTTTCTTCTGATTTTGCTTCCCTTTTTTTTGTAAAAATTCTTTTATTTTAATTTAATTAAATTTCTTAATTCTTTTTTTTTAATTTTTTTCTTAACAGGGACTTGGTTTTCTTCAACTCGATCAGTTAACGAGTACAAATTGACTGACTGATTGTAAAAACTGACCGGCATTTGTTGAAAATTCAATGAAAACAAGATGAAAGAAAGCTTTTCATTTTATGAAAAAAAAAAATGTATACAAAAAGAGAAAGAGTGAGAGGGAGATTATAATTTTTATTTAATACACTCAAAGAAAATTTAGATTAGAGAGTTTAAGAGAACCGCACGTGATTTTTTAGAATATTATTTAGCTATTAAAGAGAAAATGAGTAAGAAATATCATTTGTTTTATGCATTTTGTTAGACAGAAACACAATTTGATATGAGTAACAAACAATCCCCATATTTTTTTAAGAGGCTTATCGTCGTTCGATACAATAACAAAACAGCTGATGATCATTTTACGGCATTACAAAGTGATCGTGTTTAATATAATAATTTTTACCTCAACATTTTTTTTTTTAATAAAATTATTGTTATTGTGTATTTATAGTTCATTAGGTTAATTAAGACAAAACATACAAAACAAAAATACTGTATATCTTGTTATAATTCATAATACATGCACAGTGGGACTTAAAAGTGAAAAAAAAAATATTAATACAAAATGCTGAACATTTTTTTTTAATTTTCGTAAAAATGGGAACATAAAATTTTCTTAAATTACCCAATGAATTACAATAATTTTATTTTTTTTATAAGACCAACACTCAAAAAAAAATTTTTTCAAATTTATAGAAAAAGTCTCGTAATCTAATTTTACTAATAATTGCCAGTTTTTCTAGTTTTTTACTAATAACTTTCGATTAAAATTTACATTGTTTTTGTAATTTTAAAGTTTTTCTTGTAATTTTACAATTTTCCAAGGTTTTTTTACAAAAAAAAAATCTAGTAAATTTACGAAAATTCCTTGTAAGTTTTATTTCGCCAAAAAAGTTGTAAAATTACAATTTTATTGGTAAAAATCTTATAATTTGAAGATTCCATTTGTAATTTAAAGATTCACATTTGTAATTCGAAAATTCCAATTGTAATTCGAAAAAGACCAATGGAAATTCAGTTGATATTTATCGAATTACTACTGGAATCTTTGAATTACAATTGGAATCATCGCATTACAATAGAAATCTTCGAATTACAAATAAAATCTTCGAATTACAAATTGAATTTTCAAATAACAAATGGAATCTTCGAATTACAAGTACAATCTTCGAATTACAGTTAATCTTTTACAAATAACATTTGTAAATGGTGGAGATTTTGTGCTATCTCCTATTTTACGAGAATCCCTAGTAAAAACTACGAGCTTTTTTGTAATTTTACAAGCTTTTTACCAATAAAATTGTAAATTTACAACTTTTTTGATGCGATAAAACTTACAATTAATTTCCGTGACTTAATTAGATTTTTACCTTGGAAATTTGTAAATTTACGAAAAAAATTAGTAAAATTACCAAAAAATTTAAATTTCTTTCGAAATTTTTTTGTTAAAAAACAAGGAAAACTGTTAAATGATGGTAAAATGAGATTACGAGACTTTTTCAAGTACATATAATTTTTTCCGATACTAATTAAAATCTCCCAATTGTGTATTTTCTACATTACAAAAACTCAACAACACAATTTGTCAATATAAATAAAATATTTGTTTAAATGACACCGTTTTTAGGCTCGGTGGTAGCGTGCTAGCCTTTCAACGTGGGGGTCGTGGGTTCGATTCCCACCAGAACCCTTGGTTTTTTCGCTACAACGAGACGACGGTCATTGTTACCAGATCTCGGTTAAGTTAAATTTATTAAAAATGAGTAGTAAATAAATTGAAAGAATAAATAAAAATAACACTACTCAACATGTTTTTTTTTTGCACAGACACCGTTTTAATTGAAAAATTGTCAACAATAATAAAAATTGTTTATGAACTAAAAAAAAAACTTGTAAAACGACAAGAAAAGTTTGTAACTTTTTTTTTACTACCTCCTTTTTGACAAACAATTTCTTGTAGTTTTACAAGCTTTTTAAAAATAATTTTGTATTTTTACAATCTTTTTACTAATAAAATTGTAAATTTACAAATTTTTTGACGCAATAAAACTTTTTCTCGTGAAAAATTACAAAAAAAAAATTGTAAAATTACAAAAAAATTTTAATTTCAATCGAAAACTTTTTGTTAAAAAACAAGGAAAACTGTCAAATATTGGTAAAATGGGATTAAAAGACTTTTTCTAGTAATCTGACAAGTATTTAGAGTAAAAAGCTCTCCAAAAGTCAAAATGTCTACATTATTTTTAAACTTAAAACCAGGGTTGGCAACCGAAACGAATAACGGTATCGGTAACGGTATTGGTATTACATATTTTTTATATCGGTAACGGTAAAGGTAACGGTATTTTCCATTATTTAGGTAACGATAAACCGTTACCGAAACATCGATACCGGTACGTACCGGTATTATGAAAAAATTTACCCAAAGTGTTAAAAAGTCACAAATTTGTTAAAAACACGTAACAACTCAAAAATGTATTTAATAAAATTAAAAAAAAAACTGTTAAATTAAGTGCATTTTTAAATATACTAACTATTAATTACACTACTAAACATCGAAAATGCGACTGGGACGCGACCCTTTACACTTAATAACAATAGTTTTGCTGGTCAAAAATCCATTCTCCAAACTTTTCCATCACTTTAGGTTTTTTTTTAGAAATTTGAGGTCAAAGTTCAAAAAAATTGCCTTTTGTGGACATTTTTGGAAAGTCATAGCGGATGAACCCGATGTGATGGCGGCTTCAAAAAAATCGAGGGTGAAGCTCTTTAAGATTCAGAACTCATTTGGTCAGTCGCGTTAACCCTTTGGGCACCAATTGTCTTTCAATGACGTCTTATTACCCAGTATTAAAAAAAAATTTCGGGGAAAATACCTTACAATTAGTGCTCCAACGGTTAAAGCGATTGATCAAATGAGTTAAACATCTTAATGAGCAATGTTTATGATTTACCGTTGACTTATTTTTAAGTCGTCAGCACATCGAGTTCATCTGCTATGAGTTGTCAAAAAATTCCGAAGACGCGGTTTTTTGTACACCCAAAAAAAAAACGTGGGTATTCAATACTAAAAATTTAACTAAAGTTTAGTCCAAAAGGACCTAGTGCAGAAATTGGTAACCAATACTAAAATTTTTAACTAATATTATTCAAAACCAGTAAAAATTACTAAGTTTAGTACTTTGAAGATACTAAAATTAGTAACTTATTAGTAGATTTTGGTACAATATCAGTTACTAAACCTTTTACTGTAGAATTATTTTGAGTGTATCTAAAATTTCTCAAAAACCTGATGTAATGGATAATATTGGAAACCGGATTTGTGACCAAAAAAATAATTGCAATCATGTGCATAAGGTGATGTTCCATTCGCATAAAAGATTTTTTTTCATATGATTTGAAGCAGAAAAATGGTTTTGGAACTAAGACGTCATTGATTGACAGTTGGTGCCCTAAGTGTCAAGGCGACTGTCCAAATGAGTTCAGCATCCTTAAGAGCAATGTTTAAGATTTACCCTTGAATTATTTTGAAGTCGCTATCACATCGGGTTCATCCGCTATGAGTTATCAAAAATCGCAGGGGGAAAACAGAGCAAAACAAATTAGCAACGCAATAATTTTACAGAAAGAAAATTTTCAATTTTTTTAAAGCGGCAATTATTTTTTTTGTTATGTCGTTTGTTTTTCAATAAAATTAAAAATTTTTTAATTTAAATTAGAGAAAAATTATAAAAAATTGACATCAAAAAGTGTTTGAAAAATTACAAAATAATAAGTTTTGAACAAAAAATATTTTGAAGTTAGCAACCAGAGTCAGTAAAAGTACAAAAAAATTCTGTTATTTTTAAAATACAATTCAGGTTTGTCTCTTCTTTCATCATCGTACTAAAAAATGTTTACATTACGCGGCACTCACTTTTCTTGAATTGAGAATGTGATCATTGGTTGGACCGATTTTCACATATTCTTTTTCAAGATTTAGTTAATTGCGAATGTGACATTGGTTGGGCCGATTTCCTAATTGTTTTTTGTCCATATAACAATGCGAATAGTAGATTGAAAATATTTTACTTTGTTTTTATCCGTATTTTATGACAACCGAAATAAAACCGATATAATACCGGTAAAAATCCGAATAAAGGTAATGGTTTTTTAGCGGTAACGGTATTTAAATATTTTTATTTCGGTATTGGTAACGGTAACGGTAGTCAAAATTAAAGGGTTTTTAATCGGTAACGGTATTGAAAGGGTAACGGTAGCCAACACTGCTTAAAACGCGAAAACAACCAAAAAAAATTAAATGTGGCTTATCAAGTTTTTACAAAAACTCCTTCATGTTTATTAATTTTGATGAGTTGAATCAGTCGAATGGTTTTCGAGATATCGCTATTTGAAATTTGTAAAAATGGCGCTTTTTCTACACAGAGAAAAATAAATTTCCAACTGAATTTTTCAGTTGTATTAACTCAAACTAATTTTATAGTTGTTTCAATTAAAAGACGTTGTAATGAAAAAATATTGTTGTAACTACTGATATTTAGTTGTTTCAACCTTAATTCAAATGCATCCACCGATTTTTTGTTGCAACAACTTAATTTCAGTTGGAAATTAGCAAATTTGTTTTCTGTGTGTAGGTTTTTTTTTAATTTTTTTTTTTTAAATTTCTTTTCCTTGGCACTTTATTGAGAGCTTGAGCTTGAGACGAACTTCCATTTAAGTGTATAACTTTAATCGGTGGCGCACTCCAATCAAAACCAAAAAATTCTACATTTTAATCGAAGGCGCCACTGGTTAAAATTTGGCTGTAATTAAGTTTAAATAAAAGCTCGTCTCAAATTCTATAAAAGTGTCAAGGAAAAGAAATTTTGAGATTTTTAAAAAAAAAAAGTTTCCTAAACGTAGGAAAAAACGGCCATTTGTAACAAATTTCAAATAGCCATATCTCAAAAGTGGTTCAACCGATTTTAAAAATTTTCTGATATTCGTGTGCAGCGCATCACAATTAAAAAATATAATATATTACTAGGCATATTATATTTTTTTCCCCTCAAAATTAATAGTTTCTTTTGCAAAATATTGCTTGTAATAAATACACTTAAAACAATTTGTCATAAAGTGTTTGTAGTTTATTAAAAAATAGTTCTTTTGATTAAAAATGATGTCACCCCAAAGCGTAACGATGTTGAAACTAAACAGTTGGGTTTAAGAATCCCAAAGGACATCAAAAGACAATTATGTTTCGCAAAGCCTATGGCATTAAAGCTAATGTTAGTTTTTTCAAATAATTTAGCAAAGCTCATGCAAGTTTCTACTACTAAAGCCTCAATTGGATGCATTTTTAAAGTGTTTTTTTAATTATCCCACTGGGTATTAGGACTATTTGTAAGTGAAAAATGTCAAAATAATTTTATAAAATTAAACAAACAAAATGCTAATGCACATATGCAACTTTAAATGCTTAATTAAAATTTGTTTAACAATTAATTAACATAAAAGTTGGATAAAATAATGAAAAAAATAAAATCTTATACGTAAATAATAAAAAGTATGACCAAAAGTTCTTTTTCACCAATTTTTTTCTATTATTTTGTTTGTCCCACTGTTCCTTAAGAATATGTTTTTAAAAAAATATCATTTTGAAAACACGTAAGTTACAAAAAACAACAAGTACACTTATATTTCACACCTAAAAAGCTTTTTTTTATTTAATATTAATTAAATAATTAGTCCCTTTAAATATAAATAAAATATTACAAATACCTTAAACAAAAAAAAGAAAACCTACCAGAAGAAAGACCAACCAAAAATATCTTAATTCTCTCAACCAGAAAAATCTGATATTTTTAATACTTTATTTGCCAAAAATAAATCTGTTTTCAGATAAACATTTTTTTTTTGTTTTTTTGAAAACAACAAAAAAAATGTTTTTGTTGTTCGACATTTTAAAAAATTGTTTATATTTATCATTAAAGCTTTAATTTGTTTAAATGATTCAATTTTTGTTCTTTAAGTTTTATTTTTTTTGCACAAATTAATTGTATACAAAATGAGAAGAAAAATAAGAAAAAAATTTTGAAAAAAAATTGAATTAAAGAAAATTTTGATACCCTACACATGTGAAAAAAAATATTTTTTTTTCAGTAAAAAAATTTTAAAAAGTGTTCCACTGTGCAAAATCTTATACTCCGTCTATTAGGCTGCATTATTCACTAAGTATAGTCCGATTTTATAAAAACAGCTATAACTTATAAACCACTGCATGGATTTGGCTAATTTTCATTAGCAATTTATCCGGTATATCAACAAACATGCTATACAAAAATGAGCCCTCAAGTCCTTCTTGTTCTTCTGAAAAATAGATTTCAACAGACACATGTCACCAAATCGATTACAGATCACATAATATTTATTACAAGTTATTACAAACTGCATAACAAACTTAAATATATATTCCCCCTTACACAATGTGAAGCGTATTAAATTGTATTGTTATTTTCGAAAAAAAAAATATATATTTTTTCGTGCTTTAAAAAAAGACGAACAAGAAATCTACAAAATTTTTTAGCAACAAAAACAAACGTAAACAAAATTTTATGTATGACGATGTTTTATTTTTGTTACCAAAAAAAAAAAAAATTTTTTGTCCGTTGGCCAACAAGTGTTTTTTCGTTGCTCATACGTACGTATGAGTATTTTATTTGTTTTTGTTTTATCATAAAAATGGGAAATTTTATATTGTATCACAAAAAAATTATAAAAATTTGTATTTAAAGATACAAATTCTTTTGCGACTTTTCATGAAAAAATATTATTAAAATATTTTAAACATAGAATTTTTAAAATTTTTTATGGGAAAATCCAGTCATTTAAAGGTGAATAAAATAATTAAATTTTAAATAAAAATGTTAAGAATGTTAATGCAAACAGTTGATGCATGCCAAATGTTTTGGAAAATGTTTTGAATCATCGTTTTTTTTTGTAAAAATAATATTTTGAATATAGCGGCATACAACTGCTGTATGCCGCTATATTCACTTTGTCATTTCGTGTGTAACGCTTCGAAATATCGGCATAAGATTCCACAAGATATATTCTTGATCCATGATTGATTCTAAAACATTTTATGAATGTCAATCCGTCTGCGGAAAGCAGAGGACTTCTTGCTTTTCGCGGTATATAAGTATTTATAAGCTCATTTTATTCACTAAAAAAATAATGTTAGTAAAATCAATTGAAAATGTCAGTTAAAATAACTACCTTGTAAGTTATTTTGGGGTCAACTAATTTTTCAGTTAAATCAACTAACAATGTTAGTTATTTTAACTGACAAAAAAACAACTGACTTATGTAGTAAAAACTACTTACATTTGTAGTGAAAACAACTAAAATGTAGTAAAAATAAAATAATCAATATATATATTTTTTTTTTTCAAAAAATTTTTCAGAAAAAAAATTAAAGACCAAAATTTTTCCAAGTTTTTTTTTTAACAAAAGTTGTGAAAAATAAAAAAAAAACGAAAATTTTTTTTTGGAAAAAAACTTTGAAAATTTTTCAAAGATAAAAAAAAAAATAAAATTAACTACTTTAAATAACTGTTACTACATTACAGTACTTTTTTGTTAGTTGTTCAAAAAAACGACTTAAAATAACTAACAGAAATAGTTGTTTGATATTTTTCATACAAAAACAACTGGCTTTGTAGTTGAAAACAACTAACTACTGTAAAATATAAAAACAACTAACATGTAGTAACTTACATAATTTTCTGAGTGTTCTGTTTTGTGCACAAAAGTATTAAAATTTTATCATTGTTCAAATTAGTTTTTATCCACTCCCTTTAAAGGGGCGGGTAGAAAAAAGTAATTTTCTAATCCCCTGGGTCCAAGTACTGGACTTTGCACTTCTGCGAACTTGAAAATGTTTCATTTGTTTAATAAAAACTCAAAAATATATCTAAACAATTGGCGTTTTAAGGGTTGGTTTAGTTTTTCAAGGGGAAACTTTTCCCATGGATTCGATTTATTCCATTTCCGAACTTGACCTACCTAGGACCATAAGATATACTCGTGCCAAACTTGAGAAGTCTATCTTTTTTTTTGACTGCATCGTGTTAACTACAGACGGCAGACGGACGAACATCGCACAGTGTTGTGACCTTGGCCATAAATGGTCCAACTAAATGTCTTAAAACTTGAGGTTATATGAATTTTATTTTAAGAAAACATCATAAATAAAACAAATCCAAAACAGTTTATAGATATCTTTAATAGTTTTTAAGTTACATTTCTCTAAAGTTGAACTTTTTGAAATATATCATATTTTGGTTTTAAAATCTTTGAAATCCACATGTACTTGTAACGGTTAAATAATTATATTGCATTTAAAATTCGACCTTATTGGTAATGAAGTTTTAAGTTAGATATGTTGCTTGTATGATAATGCTGTTTTGGTCGACATAAGTTAATCATATGGCAAGTAACGCTGTTATAAAGTGAGTTCCAAAGAAAATACTAATTTATTTTGCAAATTTCATATTTGATAGTCAGCCATTTTTGTGGCCCTCATTGGCGCGCTTAGTTCTTTGCAGAAAATATTGGTATAAGTATGTAGATTACAAATAACAAAAGAACTCGTCCACGTTTTTCCACTTTTTTTTTTAATCAATTTTTTTTTTGTGGGAACCCGAATATAAATTTGGAAATTTTTTTAACGAAAACACCAAGATGCAGCAGTCGTCCTTGATAATTTGAAATGTATTGCGAAAAATAGTTATGGAACACATATAATAAATCGGAATGCAAAATGAATTGGTCGGTTAAATTGTAAATTTTATTTAAATTGGTCCAAGAACCATTATTTGTCATCCAGGCCTGACACAAATTAGATGCTTGGCTAGACACCAGTTGTACATTAACAGATGCAGACTTTTATTTAGAAAAATTTTGTTGAGGAAGTACGTTGTACTATATTTTTACTTGCTTATTTTATAACGGTCTTTTTGAGATAGGCATAACCCTGCTTAAACTTAAAAACAATATTCAAAGTATTGTAAATACTACTTTCAAAAATGTTGTGAATTATTGTTAGTTTTAAGGTCAAAGGATTTCCCTGAATTTTCTCAAGTCTTTAAAAAAGGATATTTATGCGCTAAGAATATCCTTAGGATAGGTTAAGGATAATCCTTGCTTCAATTATACTAAAATAAGGTATTTTCAACATTATCAGAACAGAATTTCATGAAGTACGAAGGATTTTTTAAACTTTTTTTTTAAATTTTTTAAGGACATTTTTAATATATGTATTACATCCTTGTTTCAATTTTTTCATTTGATTAAGATTTAAGGTATATTCTAAGTATTGCGGATGCAAAAATTCATGAAGAAATTTGAATTATGAACTTTTTTTTAATTTGACTTTTTTAAAAAAGGACATTTTCGAGGAGGGCGTATCCTTGTTCCGATTTGCACAAATTTTGGCAAATACATTGAGCATATTATAACAGTTGGATTTTCAAAATTTCATGAAATAACTTAAATTTTTACCCTTTTTCTGAACGTTATTTTAAAAAGGACATTTTTGAGCTAGGCGTATCCTTGCTCCGAATTGGACAAAATTTTGTAGAATAATTAATGGCATTATAGGTAATAACTACAATAAATAACATGAAGATTAAAGCGTTAGTTTTCGTTTTATGCCGTATTTTAATTTCAGGATATATGGGAAGGATACGAATCCTTGGGCGGATATTGACCAAATTCAAAATTTTTCTTGATCTTATCGATCTTAACAAGTGTTCCAAATTTTAACGCTCTAACTTAACTCCTTCTATTTTTGGCCACTCTTTACATGAAGACGCAACACTGTGCATCGCTAGAATGTCTTAGAATCTATCGTGGATCAATAATATACTTTATGAGGTCCCCGACCTATATTTCCATGCGTTATATGTGGATCGACAAAGTGAGCATAACCCCACACAGTGGGGCGAGATGGACTTTTTTTGTCAAAATTACTCTCCAGCCCTTAATTCTTAACCGATTTCAATTTTGTTTTTTGCTGCTTGTAGCTTATTAAAAGTCGCATCGACTTTTGCAGCAATCTAATTTTAACAGATTAAAAAATTAAATTAATACTACGGGCTGCAAAAGTCGATGCGAAATTTAATAAGCTACAAGCAGCAAAAAAATAATTTAAATCGGTTAAGAATTAAAGGCTGAAGAGTAATTCTAACAAAAAAGTGAATCTCGCCCCACTGTGCCCCATACTTTAAATGTTGGGTATACAAATATTGGACCTGTGTGCAATGTCTTTGGGTTCCTATTTTGATTTGAAAATCAGGAATCTCCGAACAAAGTCGAAAAATCAGTTCCCTTGTTTTGACCTCGACGATATCGAAAATCGAAAAAAGCTAAATTCGCTCCACCCTATTGAACAGTGATGATTCTAAGACATTCTAGCGATGTTTGTCCGTCTGTTTGTCTGTGGAAGACACGATACAGTCCAAAACAAAAGAGCTACCATCCTGAAATTTGGCACAAATACGTCATATGGTCGATGACTGGTTTAGTTCGGAGATGGGAAAAATCTGAATAAATAATAAATTTCCCCTGGAGAAAACTAAAACTACCCCAGATTTTTATACCCTACACCACTCAATGCTACAGTAGACTAACATTTTAAAAAAAATTAAATTGCGACACAGCACATTTTTTAATTTTGATGCGCATATCAAAAAATGTTTAAAATCGGTCAAACGGTTTTCGGGATATCGCTATTTGAAATTTGCAAAAATATTTCCTACGTTCATGAAATTTTTTTAAAAAAATCTTAAAATTTCTTTCCCTTGCCACTTTCAAAGAGCTTCAGACTAACTTTTATATTAAATAAATTTAAGCCAAATCCGATCATTTCATTCCGTGGCGCCCTTTTATAAAGTTTTGGCTTTTTAGAAAATTTTCAGCAAAAACTCTAAACTTTGATCGATGGCCGTCATTGATTAAAATATTCTGATTTGGCTCCAGTTAAGTTTAAATGAAAATTTGCCTCAATCTCTACGAAGCAGTCAATTAAAAAATATTTTGAGGTTGTCTTTAAAAAGTGTCGTAACTGCAGGAAAAATATCGCCATTTTTGGAAATTTGTTGACAAATTTCATATGGTGATATCTCGAAAACTGCTCAACTGATTTCTGAAGTTTTTTGCTATTCGTATTCAGCATGCCAAAATTTATAAAAACAATGTATCGCACGATAATTTATTTTTTCATTTTTCAAACATTTTAAATTTTGGTGGAAATTATTAAAAAAATCCAAAACTTTGACCGTAGGGCGCCATGGGTTAAAATAATCGGATTTGACTCAAATTAGGTTTAAATAAAATTGTATACCAATCTTTATGAAAATATGTTAGGGGTTTTTTTTTAATTTCTTCCACGTAGAAAAATAACGCCATTTTTGGAAATTTGTTGACAAAATTCCAATGTCGATATCTTTAAAACCGCTTTACCGATTTTAGAAAATTTTTTATAGTCGTATTCAGCATGCCAAAATTAATAAAAACAAGTAAGAAAGTTATAGTCGGTCAAGACCGACCGTATGATACCCCACACTAGTGTTTCCGAAAAATGGGTCCAAAGTTCAAACACGGACCGATTTGATTTATCTTTTCTTAGATCTTAAATTAGTGTAGAAAACGCACACAAATCAAATTTTAGTGAAATTGGTTTATTTTTTTGCCAATAGACCGATTTAATTGAATATCGGTCAAAATTTTTATATGGCGGACTAAGTCCAAAAATGGTCCAATTATATTCAGATTTTACAAGGTTTCCGAAATACACGTTTAACACTTACAAATAAAATTTTAATCAAATATTTCCATTTTTATGAATTTTGAGGGGAATTATGTGAATATCGGGAGGGTGGTTTGTATGGGGACTACAAGAAAGACTGGTCCGATTCCTTTGAAATTCAGAATGGTGATTTGTGAATACAAAACACGTTTTTTCAATTTCAATTTCAATCGTCCTTAGGCCAAAAGAGGCTTAAGTTTCAAATTTCAAGTAAATTGATTAAAAATTGCAACCTGTATTGTGTTAACACCGTTTACATGGACAGACAGACGGACAGACAGCCGGACGGACGGGTGGACATCGCTAAATCGACTCAAAAAGTGATTCTGAGTCGATCGGTACACTTAACAGTGGATCTAGGACCTATATTTCGGGTAGTTACAAACATCAGCACAAACTCATTATACGCTGTACCACAGTGTGGTGTAGGGTATAATAATGTATCACAATATATTTTTGTTATATATTTAAAATTTTCAAAAATTAAAAATGTTGGTGTAAATTGTCCAAAAATTCAAAACTTTGATTGAAGACCGCCACGGGTTAAAATGGTAGGATTTGGCTCAAATTAAGTTTAAATAAAAAGTCGTCTTAAGCTATGAAAGGTTCAAGGGAAAGAAATTTTTAGATTTTTTAAAAAAAAATTCTTGAACGTAGGAAAATTCGTTTTTTACCAAATTTTTAATAGCAATATCTTAAAAACCGTTCGATCGATTTTAAAAATTTTTTGATATTCGTATATTTTTACAAAAATTATTGCCTCAAAATTATTTTCTAAAGAAGAATTTTGAATTTTTGTTTAAAAATAAAAATTGTTTTATTCGACCTTTAAATTATTTTATTTTGAGTAGGTTTATTCAAGCTCGAGGTTTTTTTTTATTTGACGATCGTGATCTTACTACGATGGTACAATTTTCGTCTTTCAATTTTTAATGGGAGTATAGTCAAATATGTAATAATATTTCAGTTTGAACATTAGCGATTTATCATTTAAATTCCCTTTGCTACTAGTAGCATAGGGTTTTTATATTTGCTAAATAATCTTGACAATGGAATCTGACAAATTCCGAAACACGTTACGATTTAGTCTTGCAAAAATTACCAATATAAATAAATTTAAAAACAGAAAAATAAAAATTCTTGAAAATTTGATTTCATTTTGAAATATCACTCTTCAAAATTTGACGAGTTTTGCTTAAACACGTGATTCCTCGTAATACATATTACGTTACACATTTCCATAGTGTATAAAAAATCTGAATTAATCACTTTTTTAAAGGAATTTATACAAACTCTTCCTTCTTTATCTTCAGAAATTAACAGTGACTTATAAAGAAATTGTTACAGAACACTGTTCTTTTTTTTAAGTCACGATATTCTATTTTTATTCAATTAAATTTTATTTTTATAATTAACACAATTAATTTATTTTTATCATAAAACATGTCTCACAAAAACAAAAAAGTAATATTTTTAAAATGAGGTTTAATATTTTACAAAAAAAAAAATGCATACTACGTTTTAGATTGATATATGGACAGACAGGCAAAGAGATAAGAAAGATCAACGTGACTGGACAGGAGGATGGTGATGATGATCACAATCAGCTCAATTCGTGTTAACACTTTTGCTTTAAATTAAATGTGATTCAAATTTTAAAATACGAAAGCGATTTTTTTACAAATTTAACTATGACTTCTTAAAGCTTTTTTTAATCAGCTTTACTTTATAAAAACCAAATTCAACTCCTGTTTTAATGAAATTTTCGATTTTCAAACAGATTGTTAACATTAAATTGAAGCTTTCAATAAGCCTAAAGTTGATTTAAACTTTTTAAACTTTCAAAATGACAACTAAGTTTAAGTAAAACTCTCAACTATTTATAAAAGCTTTTGTAAAGCTCGACTCACTACGTAGTTACGTAACAAATGAAGTTGTGACTATCTTAAATATTCCACCCTCATATATTACGGTTATCGCAACTGATAATTCGGTTATCTCAACCACTGTATGGTTTATTTAAGACTTACACATGTTTCTTAAAGCTTTAAAAAAGCTTTGTTTAACTTTTTAAAGTTTTGTTTGTGTATTACGTGTAAACAAATCTTGCAACTTTAATAGTGAAGTAGAATTTTGAAAGATTTTAAGCAATAAAAAACACTTCCAAACTTTTCATACATTTAACCCCACTTTACATCACACTCGAAAAAAACTTGTCAAATTACAAGAAAAAGTCTTGTAATTTTACCAATATTTCACAGTTTTCCTTGTTTTTTAACAAACAATTTTTTGTCTTAGTCGATCGAAATTTAAATTTTTTTTTGTAATTTTACTAACTTCCAAGGTAATATTACAAAAAAAATCTTGTATATCAAGAGATCTCCTTGTTAGTTTTATTGCTTCAAGAAAGTTGTAAATTTAAAATTTTATTGATAAAAAGCTTATAAATATACAAAAAGCTCGTTTTACTAGAAATTCTCGTAAAATAGGTTGCAAAAAATCTAGTAGTCAAGAGAATTCCTCGTAAGTTTTTCAGCTTCAAAAAAGTTTTAAATTTTATTGTTAAAAAGCTTGTTAAATTACAAAAAAAAGTTCGTAATTTTAACTAGGAATTCTCGTAAAATAGAAGGCAGCAAAAATAAAATTAAAAGCTTTTATTATCATTTTGAAAAATATTTTTCGAGTGAAAGACTACTGTAGCTTTAATACTTTAACAATTTCAAATTAAATTACGTTTTTTCGAATAGAGCTAAATATTTATATTTACTTTTGAAAATTTCGCACCTCTCGTGTGGTTGGAACGTTAAAAAAAATTGTTGCTATTTTTTCACGTCGTGGTACATTTGTCATCTAAATTAAAATAACTAATTCTCAATTGGTTTATAATTGATTTAACAAATTTATGATATTAATAAATCTTAAAATAACTTGATCTGTGGAAAAATCATGACTATATAGTTATGGATTTATGGTTTAAAAAATTAAAAAAAAAAAAAACTGTTATCATGTGCTTGGATTTGAAAAAAAAAAATAAATATAAATATTTGTTTTTTATTTCAGTTTCAGTTCATCATGATACTGAAGCTCTAAATATTTTTTTTTGGTCACGCTAAACTTGGTTGATTGTCAATTTTTTTTATTATTTTTATTTTATTTATATTGTCAAAGATTTCGTTTTAATTCAATTTAATTTATTTATATTGCGTCAAATGCACCATATTAAATAAAAGGTTATCATGACGTCGTAGTATCTTTTTTTGTGTATTTTATAGAAAATTTGGTTTAGTTTTTTTGTTTTGTTTTGAGGGTTTAAAATTTGTTGTTTTCTTCGGTTGACCACTTATCAATAAAGTGACTGAGAATTCTTCATAAGAAAATTGTTTCCCCAAATACATTGTGAAGACAAAATTTACCTTGTGCCAAGAAATTTTATATTATTCTGATAACAATCGACGTTGTTAGTTTTAGTCGTCATGTAAAATTTAAAAGTTGCCAGATTTTTTTTTAAGTTTTATGAGAAAAAAGCCCACTGTAAATTTTTATATCCTCTGCACTTGTAGATAAAATTTTTTTTTTGGTTCTCTACATAAATTCAACTTAATTGAAATTTCAGTTTAACTATGGCTTAATAAAGCTTTTGAAACAGTTTAATGCTTTTATTATCATTTTTACCTTAAGAAAACCAAATCCTACTGTTTAAATGGAACAGTAGATTTTCTTATTTAAAATGAAGCTTTCAAAAAACCTTTAATAATTTAAAACTTTTCTTACTTGCAAAATGACACTAAATTCAAGTAAAATTCGTAACTACTTAATATAGCTTTTTCAAAGCTTAAAAATGCGTAAGTCTAAACTCACTATACACTAGGGTATTCAATTAATCGAGGTTCTTCTTTAATCGGTTAATCGAGCAAATAATTAATCGGGGTTGAGATTTAATCGGTTAATAATCGGTTAAATTTGAATTATTCGATTAACCGAATAATATTAATTTAAAATTTAAATTGAATATAAAACCACGAATTGTATGTACTTTTAAAAATCTTATTATAAAGCCGCTTAGCCAAAGCTTCAGATACCCCCAACAATCTCAGCCCAAGTAAAGAATTTTTGTATGGCATCCTGAAAAATGACCCCAATCCAAAATGACACCAACTTGAAATATATCACATCGTAATGTCAAATTTGGCCCCAATTCAATGTGAAAAATTTGTTTTCTTTTATTTTTAGAGCTAAAATTACAATAATTTCAACGGTCAATATCTCCGTGATTCAAAAAGATATCTGAAGGATTCCAAAAGTATTTTTTTTTTTCAAATGTGCTAAATTATGTTCACATCTAAAAATATTTCGCGGTTTTATAGGGTCCCGAGTTTATTTATACTCTAATTAAAATGATTTCAGTTTCTTACTATAAATTGGGTAAATTTACACAAATTGTGTAATTCTACTTAAAATTATTGAAAATTTATAGTATTAAATTATTTGAATTTGTATAAATTTACCAATTTATAGTTGGAAACTGGACTCACTTTTTTAGAGTGCAGTATTGTTAATCGAAATCCTAAATATCTCAAGATGATATAGATCAGTTATAAGGCCAGATTCAGATTACGCGTATGAAAAACTATTAGAAAAATCTATTGTGCTGAAAATGTATGACAAATTGGCTAGGGTCACCAAGTTATTTTTTTTTTTAAGCCGAAGTAAATTTTTAGGGCCTCAATAAAATATTTTCTTAACGACAATTTTACACATTGATAAAAGAGAGTTTAATTATTTTTTTTATACCTAAACTTCTTTAAGCAGAACCGTAATTTGCAAAACCTTAAACACCAAAAAATAGCCAAAAGTACTAAAAAAAAGAATTTTCGGTTAATCGGTTAATCGACACAAATTAATCGGTTTATTTGTTATTTGAAAATTGGCAATTTTAAATTATTCGAACAGTTAATCGACCAAAATTAATCGGTTAACCGATTAACGGTTAATCGATTGAATACCCTACTATACACTGTATAGTATACAGTCACTTCAGAAATGAGTTGTTACAACCGAAAATGTTCCAACCCCATTGCTCAACGAACTTTCGGTTGGCTTAAGCCTAACACTGGTTAAGCTTTCATAAAACTTTGTTAAGAAATTAAGAGTTTTACTTAAGTTTAGTGTCATTTAGCAAGTTAGAAAAACTTAAATCAATTTAAAATAAGCTTAAATCAATTTAAGAAAGGATTGAACCAAAATTAAGAAAAACATAAATTAATTAAAGTTTCTTTTAAAGCTTCAAATATGAAAAATCTACTGTTCCATTGAAATAGTAGGCAGACTTATAATAAAGCTTTTATCATAATTTTTACCTCATTGAAACCAAATCCGACCACTGTTTTAATTGAAGAGTAGATTTTTCATATTTGAAATAAAGCTTTCAAAAAACCTTAAATTAACTATAACTTTTCTTTCTTGCTAAATGACACTAAATATAACTTAAACTCTAAACTACTTAATTAAGCTTTGCAAAGCTTAAATTTTGTAAGTCTAAACTAACTTTACATTCACATTACAAAAAAGATATTACAACCGAATATGTTCCCGTCTCATTTCTCAACCACATTTCGGTTTTGTTAGGTTTTACACAGATTAAGCTTTCATAAAGCTTTATTAAGTAGCTCAGAGTTTTACTTTAGTTTAGTGTAATTTTGCAAGTTAGAAATTTCAAACATGAAAAATCTACTGTTCCATTGAAATAGTAGTCGGACTTACAATTAGTTTTCATGAGCTAAAACTGATAATAAAGCTTTTATCATAATTTTCATCTCACTGAAAACAAATCCGACTACTGTTTAAACAGTAGATTTTTCATATTTCAAATGAAGCTTTCAAAAATCCTTAAATTGGTTTAAACTTTTCTTACTTGCTAAATGACACTAAATATAAATAAAACTTTAAATAAAGCTTTTGCAAAGCTTTAAATTTATTAAGTATAAACTCACTTTACATTCATATCACAAATAAGATGTCACAACCGAAAATGTTCCTACCTCATTGATCATCCACATTTCGGGTGAGTTAGGCTTTACACAAGTTAAGCTTTTATAAAGCTTTATTAAGTAGTTTAGAGTTTTACTTTAGTTTAGTGTCATTTTACTAGTTAGAAATGCTTAAATCAACTTAAAGGTTTTTGAAAGCTTGAAATTAAGCTTTTTAAAAAAACCTTCAATTGGTTTAAACTTCTCTTACTTGCAAAATAACACTAAATTTAAGTAAAACTTTAAACTACTTAATAAAGCTTTTCCAAAACTAAAAATTGTGTAAAGCTAAACTCACTATACAGTCACATCCCAAATGAGTCATTGTCCAAGCACTAATTGGTTGCGTTAAGCTTTACACAGGTTAAATTTTAATAAAGCCTTATTAGGAAATTACGAGTTTTACTTAAGTTTAGTGTCACTTTGCAAATTAGAAAAGTTTAAATCAATTTAAGGTTTTTTGAAAGCTTGATTTTAAATATAAAAAATCTACTGTTCCATTAAAATAGTAGTCGCACTTAATTTTCATAAGCCAAAACTGATAATAAAAACCACATTCGACTACTGTGTTAATTAAACAGTAGATTTTTCATATTTGAAATTAAGCTTTTAAAAAATCTTAAATTGATTTAAACTTTTCTAATCGCAAATAACAAAAAATGTTATTAAAACTTGAAACTTCTTAATAAAGCTTTTGCAAAGCTTAAAACTGTGTAAAGCTAAACTCACCATACAGACACATCACAAATGAGTTGTTACAACTAAAAATGTTCCAACCTCATTGGTAAACCCCATTGTGGTTGAGTTAAGCTTTACACAGGTTTAGCATTTATTAAGGTTGAGTTTTAATAAAACTTATTAAGTAATTAGGAGTTTTACTTAAGTCAAGTGTTATTTTGCAAGTTAGAAAATTTAAATCAATTTAAGTTTTTTTGAAAGCTTCATTTCAAAATATGAAAAATCTATTGTTACGTTAAAATAGTAGTCGGATTTAGCTTTCATGAGGTAAAACTGATAGTAAAAGTTTTTTTTAATTTTTTTTAGAGTTTTGTTTGTTAATAAAGTCTAAATAAATTTTGTAAATTTTTTTCCAAATTATTTACATTGCGATTACGTTAAGATTTACACAGGTTAAACTTAAAGTGAAAGCTTTCAACATAAATAAAGTTAATTTTATAGAAATTAAATTAAATTATATTAAATCGTTTCAAAATTTTTTTTTATTTTTTATAGGCAAAACAAGTTGGATTTTCAGATAATTTAAACATTGTTAAACCAAATTGCGGTTGATCTTCACACAGGAAAAGCTTTCATAAAGCTTTATTAGGTAGTTTAGAGTTTTACCTTAGTTAAGCGTCCTTTTGCAAGTAAGAAAAGTTTAAATCAATTAAATTTTTTTAAAGCTTTATTTTAAATATGAAAAATCGACTGTTCCATTGAAATAGTAATAAAATTTGGTTTTCATGAGGTTTAACTGGCAATAAAAGCTTTTTTTAAGTTTTTTAGAGTTTTGTTTGTTTATAAAGTCTAAAAAAATTTGTCAACTTTTTGTTTGTTCATTCACATTACGATTGTTTTAAGCTTTACACGGGTTAAACTTAACGAAAGCTTTTTTTAGAGTTTTGTTTGTTGACAACGTTTAAACAAAATTTTGTCACCTTTACCCATTACACAGATTAAGCTTTTTGAAAGCTTTTTTTAAGTTTGTTTGTTTATAACTTATAAATTCATTTTGTCACCCTTAAAATTATACCCATCTGGCATCTTTTAAATGTTTGTTACAATTGAAAATTTTTCGTAGAATCGAAAGTTCATTGTAGCTTGTCAAGTAGACAACAACAACAAAAAATATATATTTAAAAACTATTTTATAGCCATATGTACGTACATAAGGTATACTAAGAATTTTGTAAAAACTTTAAGACAAAATCCAATTAATTTAAAATTACGAAATTTTATTTTCATATCAAAATTGATGTACATTGCAATTTAAAACAATAAAGCTAATTTTATAGAAATTAAATCATTTCAAAAGAATTTTATTTATTTATTTTTTGGGCAAAACAAGTTGGATTTCCCAATAATTTAAATAATTTTAAACGACAAAAAGATTTCCACAATTTTTCTTTACTTTGTTTGCATTTAAAATTTTCATGTCACAAGTTTTCTTTTGGAAATTGATGAATCATAGGAATTTTCTTAGCTAAAAAAACAATGAAAAATTTTCTTTAATGTTTTTATTATTTGTCGTTAAATTATGTATAACAAAAACCATATTATGAAATTTCTTTTTAAAATATATTTGTACTCTACACACAAAAAAAAATTAAAAAATTGTGCCAGTTTTTGGTTTAATTACAACCTATAAAGTGGTTTTAGATAACTTACCAAAGTTTTTGCTCTAAAAAACTTAGGTAAATTATCCAAAACCACTTTATAGGTTGTATTATCCCCAAAACGGTCACAATTTTTTTATATTTTGTTTTGTGTGTACATAAAATCTAGTGATATTGTTAGATTTTGAGGGTGTTTGTAACAAATTCAATAAAAAAGATTCTGTATCTTAAGAACAAAACAGAAAGCTTTTATATAACAATTTAGATAATCGAAAAAAGCTCCTTTAATGGTTAGATTGATTTTATGATGATTTTTTTAATTTATCGTTATATTTCACCCAAAAAAAAATTACACAAAATTTTTATGGAAAAATTTAATCGATTTTGTATCAATTGTTTATCAACAAATTTGTTTGTCTGTACAAAATTGTTGCTGGGTTAACTCATGTGATTCTTAAAAATTTCGTATACCACTTGTGCCCCTCTCTAATTTGAAAACAAACAATTTTATGATTTGCCATTCTGCTTGATTTAATAAACGATAGTGACAGAAATTGTCGGTAAAATTTTATGGTTATTTGATTTTGCTAAATAGATATGAAAATATTATTTTTAGCTGTTAGCAAGTTTGAAAATATCATCGACTGGGTTACAAAAAGTCCTATGTGTAAAATTTTTTTTATTTAAATAATAATACGTGTAGCATCACTGGTCACCACTATACCCACCCAGACATTTTACGATTTAGAAAAAAAAAATCACATAGGACATTTTGCAAGCCACACGGCAATTTGTAATTTCATAGGGGTCTTAATAATGAAAAAAAGAAAAAGAAAAAGTAAAAGTATTAAAGTTTGCAATGGTGATTATAATTAGGCCTTATCAAAAAAATATTACTACAAAGAAATATGTTTTCTTATGACACACTTTTGAAAAATTTCGTAGTTTTAATGACTACTGTTAAAATTTAAATGGATATATGGAATTCTGATAATGGTGACTCAAGGTCAGGCCACAATGTACTTTATTAGTTAATTTCATACGTAATTTGTTTGATTGCCTATAGAAGCAGCAATTTAATCAAATTTGTGGCATTTATTTTAAGAATTTTAAAGTGGCGATCCGTGACAGGACGATCAAAGATAATAAAGGCGTATTAGTAATGTGAATGTTTCATTTCTCATTTTTGATAAAGGTCTTCATTATTAAGTTGACCTTTTTCAATTTTTTTTACTATTTATCCCTATTTGATCAAAATTGACATTGGCATATTTGGTATCAGATTCTTCCTCTAATCAAAATATGAGTTTTTAGATAATGTTCACCATAACTTTAAATTTTAATCGAAGAGCGGTATGAGTGAAAATGTTGTGATTTGGCTCAAATTAAGTTTAAATGAAAGCATTTTTCTATAAAATAGTCTGTGGATCAAATTTTAAGCTTTTTTTTAAATAAAAATTCTTGAACGTTGCAAAAAAAACCGCCATTTTTAGAAATTTTTGACAAATGGCGATATCTCGAAAACCACTAGACCGCTTTCAGAAATCTTTTAACATTCATATTCAGCATGCCAAAATTAATTGAAATAATGTATCGCAAGATATTTTTAAAACAGAAAAATAATTTTCTCAAAAATTATTATATGAGAATACCATAGTTTTATTAGTAAAGCAAATAATGACCCCGAGCTTGAATAAAATAAATACTCAAAATAATTATTTTAAGGGACTCATTTAACAATTTTTATTTTTTTAATAAAAACTTATCAGAATTTGAACAAAATGAGCACGCAAAGGTTTTTTACTGGTTATTTGACGATCGAGATCTTATACACTCAGAGAAAAATGCTTTATAATATTTATGGCATGGCTACATAAATACGATTGTCATAAAATTTCATTATATTGATGAATCCTTCATAAATATAATGAAGTTTTACGAAAAAAGTCTATGAAATGCACTTCATAAAATTTCATAATTTTATAAAAAAAATTCATAAACGTGACATGATTTTTTGTAACACAATTAAGAAATTGGAACAAAACAATTATAGCTCCTGAAGACGATTTTTTTTAATTTTAATGCCTTATTTTAGTTCTTCCAATGTAAATACTAGTATCATAAATTTTATTTCTAAAAAAAACACAATGCATTTGCTTTATTAATGAAACATTTCATAAATACTGTTACCAACGTTACTGTTTCATAAATATTATAAAATGTTTTATAATTACTATTAAACATTTCATAAAAATTATATTATTTTTTTTTAAGTAATTTCATAAAGTGGTTCATAAGTACTAAATTAAATCTATGAAATTTTCCATCGTTTATTACATTTCATAATATTTATGAAGAATATTTATAAACGTTTATAAAATTTTATTCATAATATTTATGAAAAATGTTTGTAAATATAATGAAAAATTTCATAAATATTGACCCTATGAACAATTATGAAATTGTTTCATTGTATTTATGAAACTGTTACATTGGACGAACTTTAATGAGGATTTTTATTATATTTATGACAGTTTTCATAAATATACTGAAGCTTTTTCTTTGGGTGTACTAAAAGATAGCACAATTTTCTTATAATTCTCAATAAATGTAGAATTGAATATGTATGAATATTTTTGTTTGAGCATTAGCTGTTTGTCATTTAAATTCCCTTTGCTACTTGTAGTATAGGGTTTTCATATTTGCTAAATAGTCTTGAGAATGGAATTTGACAAATTCTGAAAAACGTGTCGATTAAGTCTTACAAAAATTACCAACATAAATAAAATTAAAACAAAAAAATATTTTTTTTTAAACTATTCTATGAGAATTTCATAGTTTAATTACCCAGCAAAAAAAGTGCGGAGTACTTCTATTTGGAGTGCTTTAAAACTATAACAAATGTAATGAAATACAACAAAAATAACAAAAAACACAAGAAAAAATCGCAAAGGACTTCTTTTCTACTCCATAAATAGTTGATATTCAGCTCTTAACTCATTACCTTCCGCGACACTCCCATACAAAAGTAAGTAGATATTCAGTAGATAAGAAGTACTCCGAGCTTTCAAACAACTTCCAACTACTTCCCTGGAGTAGTTCTTTTCTACTGAATATCTACTTACATTTGTATGGAGGTGTCGCGATAGGTAATGAGTTAAGAGCTGAATATCTATGAATTCTGGAGTAGAAAAAACTGTTTGTGTGTTTTTGTCTTGTGTTTTTTGTTATTTTTGTTGTATTTCATTACATTTGTTTTAGTTCTAAAGCACTCCACTGGGAAGTGGTAATGACTTTTTTTGCAGGGTAGTAAAGCAAAGAATGCCTATGTGTTAATATTTTTGTTTGAACATAAGCGATATGTCATTTAAATTCTCTTTGCTACTATTTTTGCTAAATAGTCTTGACCATGGAATCTGACAATTTCCGAAACACGTGTCGACTAAGTCTTGCAAAAATAACCAACATAAATAAATTTAAAACGAAAAAAAATTGAAAATTATTATTTGAGAATATCATAGTTTAATTAGTAAAGCAAACAATGACCTCGAGCTAGAATAATAAAAAATATTTTTATTTTTTAATTTTTCAAAAATCAAAAATATTGATGGAAATTTTCAAAAAATCCAAAATTTTTATCAAAGGGCGCCACAGGTTAAAATTATCGGATTTGACTCAAATCAAGTTTAAATGAAAGACTGTCTCAAGCTCTATGAAAGGATCAAGGGAAAAAAATGTTTATATAGAAAATTTTGTTGTGATTACCATAGAATACATTCAAGAATCTGTTGAACCAGGAATTTTCCAAAAAATTTTCCTGGGAATCCAAAACTTATACCGCCTGGTGTGGCGCCACATACCACATAAGTTTTAGGCCTTGGAGAATAAAAATTTGTTCAAAATCGAAAGAAAAACTTTTTTATACAGTACTATTTTACCATACATGTCAGTTAGGGTGGCCCAAAATTCCTTTTGCTGCGCTACAGGTCAACGTACCTCAAAAAGTGAAAGATGGTATCGTAACTAATATTTTGCGCCAAATTGCAGCACCCTACGATGATAAGAAGGGGATGCTAACTGATCACATGTGTTTGCAAACTCCAAAGAAATCTGGCTATTTTGCCCTATGGTTGTCTACAAAGGACAATAAGGACATTTTAGTTTCGATTACGAAAAAACAAAAAAAAAAAAATTTTTGGTATTATACTCAAAGATAAAGATATTTGTAATACCTTTCAAATGAACTTTAGCAACTTAATGGTCCGCATAGTTTTTGAGTTACAGCGGTTTAAGTGAAATGCAGGGTTCCGCTTTTATAAATATGTATTTTTTTTGTTTAAGGACAATCTTAGGACAAAATGGCCATGCGAATTATGTGTTCTTGTTACGCTACCATTCCATATGGTTATTTTTAAGATTGCAGCAAAAAAGTTTTAAGATTTCTTTGGAGGTTGCAAACACTTATGATCAGTTAGCATCCCCTTCCAATCGTTGTAGGGTACTGAAATGTGTCGCAAATTGTTCGTTACTATGCCATCTATCATATTTTGAGGTACGTTCAGTTGTGAGTTATACTTGGTATTTTTCCATATGTTGATGGGCCACACTAATGCCAGTCCAGGCAAACATTCAGAAATTAACCAACCTGATTTCAATTTATGTTTGGTTCATGCTGGCCAAATTTCTAAATCATAAATTTATTTTATTTAATTCTCACTAGGTTGAAATAATTTAGAATATGAATATTTGATATTTCGACACTAACAGTATTACCAAATTTTCTAAAGAACTCTGATGATGGAGAAATTGGGAAATTCCAGAAACGATCGCCTAAAAATTATCAAAAAAATTTTGTTTTGTAATTAAACAGTGAAATAATTAAAATCGGAATGGGATGATACCAAAAGCATATAAAAGTTGACATTTTGCATTAAAAAAACCCTCAAGGATTTTTTTAGTTCAGTGCTAGATTTCTTTTACGCGCATTTAAAGTTGGTGAACTTTTATTATAATTATAATTACTTGAAAACTGTATGGCGTATATGTAATTTTGTAATTGTCTTCACCCAAATGTCATTAACTGTTTGTCATTAACTCTTTGTAGTTTATTTAAAAAGTTTTCCGTTTAGTCGTTTTTAAAAGAAAAAACATTTGTTTGATGTTCAGTTTTTATTAATGACTACTGCTGGCCTTTGTTTCAAAAATAACACACTAAAAAATAAAGACTTTTATTATCATTTAATCTTTAAAGTCATTTATTTTTGTTCTGTAAGTAAAAACTACTGATTATTCATGTTTTTTTTTTTTTGAATTGTTGGTATTTATTAATGAGATATCATTAGTTTTTACCTACACAAGTAGGTTATTTTTTTGTAGAAAAAAAATTCAAAAAATTATTTATAGAAATATAAAAACATGTTTGTATCAAGTGACTCTGGCACGATGGGTAGAGTGTCTGGCCAGAATGTAGTTGATTTTCGATTTCCCAAAATTTTATTAAAAATTTTTAAAAAAATATTTCAATAGAAAATTTAAAAAAAAAAAAAAATCATTAATTTTTAATGTTTTCGTAGGTTATTTTTTTGAAATTTGTTGGTAAAAATAACAGAACTATCATTAATTTTTAATGTTTTCGTAGGTTATTTTTTTCGAATTTGTTGGTAAAAAAACTTAATTTTTTAATGGTTAATGTTATTTATTTTAGAAAATTTTGTCAACAGTAAAAAATAAATGTTGATGTTTGTTGAAACAAATGAATAATTACTGGGATGGTTTTCAATTGTTTATTCACTGGTTTTAAATGTGTTTTTCATTTGTTTTTGCCTAAAAAATATTTTGAGTGTTTAAATAACAATCATACGCAACGGTGCACAGTGGTTTATTTTTTTTTTTAATTTGGCTATTCAGTAAGTAGGTACTGGACCGATTGCAGCGAAATTCATAACGTAATTGAAAGCTCAAGTTTGGGCGCTGGACCCCACATGTCCACTAAGGGCAGCACCAGGGACCCCATAAGTAGGACATATTTAGTATAAAAAACTTTAAATGCTTTAATCACCAATTTCAAATACGTGTAAAAAAATTTAGCACTAAAATAAAAAGAAGCCTGGCTTTTGGAAAGTTCGATTTTATATCACTGTGTTATTTGTTGGGAGCTTATTCTAATAAAGAAAATACAGTTGACTTAAGTACTTGTTATGTGAGTTCATACTAGGGAACATAAAATTATCTCGAACTAGAATATACACTTTTTTATTTCAATATCTAAAATATTTAATATTTTTTTTTCATTTATTTGTTTATCTTAAATTTTCTATTTGTTGTTTTGCACAATTTAATACAAATTGTTGAATACAAACTGTCACTATAAATCATATAAATTATTATAATTTATTTCATCTAGCATTTATTTTATCCTCCTTTGAAATTAAATTTGAAAATTAACATTACATATTATTTCGTACATACCAAATGCAAACACTTGGATAAATAAATAAAATTGACATCATACCAATAAAAAAACAAAAACTGACATAAAAAAATTATTAAAATATAAAAAAAAAACTGAGCTGAATTAATAATATTCTTAAATTCAGATATAGATAATAATCAAAAAGTAATTAAAATTTGGGTAGCCAAATTCGAAACTGGGAGTACACTACTGCAAAATTCATATTTTGAGAAAAAGCTCTTGACTTCATATTAAGAAGTTCAAAAAGGCTCATTTGGGATTTAAAGATTACATTTGAAACTCGGAAAAGATCAAGTGAAATTCGAATAAGTTAATTGTAATTTAAAATTTAAAAAAAATATTTAAAAAATTTAAAAAATTTGAATTGAATTTTAAAAAACAAACTAAAATTCCACAAATCGGCTTAAATTAAAAAAAAAATCAATAGAACGTAGGGTACCTACTTAACAATACATAATATAAAATGCAATAAACGATCATTGAACGCAATTGAAAGTAAATATATTTTTTTTTTTGTATTTATAAACGAGTAATTTTAAAATCGTAACTGCAAAAAATTCTATAACAAAAATCGTAAAATTTGCCATAATAATGTGTACGACAAAAAAAAAAATAAAATAAAATTTAAAATAAAACAAAACGTACAAAATTTTTAAGACCCAATAAAAATTGAAACAAAAAAGCTTTAGAAAAAATTAAGCACGAGACTTTTTTTATTACAAAGAAAAAAAATAATTGAGTAAAATGCACTTGTGTGTCAGTTAATGCTGTTTAAAAAAGCAATTGACATTACAATGTAAAAATGTTTGTTCGATCATGAAGATGATAAATGAATATAGAAACAATGATAAATACACCATTTGAAGAAAAAAAAAATTTTAAAATTTGAAGAAAAAAAAATAATAGTAATTTTTTTATGTTTGAATACATGTAATATTAATGTTTGATGTAATATTAATCAAACGAATTTAAGAAAAAGCTTTTAAAATCAACTCTTTTTCTATTTAAAGCCCATTTTATATTAAAGCATTTTAAAAAGCTTTCAAACCCAACCTTTTTTTAGAAACCCTTTTATAGAAAAATATTAAAATTATAAAATTAAGACGTATAAGTGATATTTCAATAAATTTAAAATTAATCATACGTGTTTGTGAAAAAGCTTTTTCTTTTAAAATCCCATCAGATTCTAATTAGGGCCTGCTACAAAAAAGTTCAACAAGAGAAAAAGATATTTTTTTTTGGAATTTAAGAGAGAGAGAAAAAAGTTTTAATGGGGAAGTGTATTTTTTAAAAAAAATTTTGAGAAACTCTAATTAAAATTTCATGGGTTTTAAAAGGAAAAGGAAATGGGCTTTAAAAGATTTTTCTAAAATGCGTATGTGTAATATTACACTCAAAATAATTACTCTGTTAAATACTCTGTAAAATGACTGTAATCTCAATTCGACAGATATTTTACAAAGTTATCTGTCGAAATGCAGATATTTAGAAAATACTTTGTATTTTCTTGTGACCGAAAAACAAAATTTTATCTGTATTTTACTTTTTACTTTGTAATCTCTATTTTACAGATAAAAAAACAGTTTTTTTGTTAAAATACGGATTTTAGAAAAATACTTTGTTTTTTCTCGTAACCAAAATACTAAATTTCATTTGTAATTTTACTTAATTGCTCTGTAAAAATAAAAATCACTTCAAAAAACGTCAAAATATGACCGATAAACCCCTCTTTAAAGAGTCTCTTAAATTAAAATAAAAACTGGTAAATTTTACGAGGATGACGTTTAAAATTGGATTGACTTGTTAAAAACTCGTAATATTCACAAAAATAAAAAAGTAAATTTACAATTTGGAAGCATTAAAGCGGGCAAATTTAACAAAATTTTAATTTTAATTATTTTTTTTAATTTTAATTAATGTTTTTGATGCAGAGAAGTTTTACTCATAAAATGGATTTAACTAAACTTTGTAAATTTACATTTTTTTTTTTAATTTTGAACTCATAAAATGCATTTAACTAAAACTTTGTAAATTTACAGACTTTTTTTGGTAAAATTCTTTTCGGGTTTATCAATATTTTACAGATAATTCTATAAATTTACAGTTTTTTTTATCGAAATTATTTTACAGAGTTTTCTTCGTAAAATAACAAAAAATCTTGCTGGTTGGAAATCTATGGTATTTTCTGCTGGCTCAGCAGAGTTTCTTTGTAATTTAACAGAGTGATTATTTTGAGTGTAAATATATTTAAATATAGCTCATGCTCCATCATTTTCCAACTTTAATACATATTTTTTGTAACAAATTCCCTAATTTGCAAAACCGCTCGGTTTTGATTTTGATTCACTACTGCAATTTTCGAAAAACGAAACCGCGGATTTTAAACTTGTAAAGATTGTTTTGGAATTTGAGAGAGAAAACTAAAATCAAAATGTGGAGACTACTTTTGTTAAACATATTTATAGAAAACCCTAATCGGAAACTGATTGGCTTTTAAAAGAAACAGAGTAGGTTTTAAAAGCTTTTTAAAAAATGCGTATGATTAATATTTTTTTTTGTTTTTTTTTTTTTTTCAAATATCACTTATACGCCTTCATTTTTAATTTCAATATATATTTTTCTGTAACAAATTCTTTAATTTCCAGAATCGGCTGTGATTTAATTCAGTTCCGAAATTTTCGAAAAACTAAACCACAGTTTTCAAATTTTAAGAATTGTTTTCAGATCAAAAACAAAAAAAGAAACAAAATGTATTGGCTCCTTTTGTTGAACTTTTTTATAGAAAGCCCTAATTATAATCTGCTGGGCTTTTAAAAAAACTAGGTTTTAAAAGCTTTTCCCCAAATGCGTATGATTAATATTAAATGTACTCAAATATCACTCATACGCCTTATTATTTTTTTTTTTAATTTTAATACCTATTTTCTGTAACAAATTCTTTAATTTCCAGAACCGATCGGCTTTGATTTAGTTTTGCAATTGTCGAAAAACGAAACCACGGTTTTCCAATTTTAATTATTTTTTAAGAGCAAAAAAAAAACAAAATGTGGATGCTTTTTTGTTGAACTTTCTTAAAGTAAGCCCAATCAAAATCTGATGGGATTTCAAAAGAAAAAGAGTAGGTTTTAAAAGCTTTTTTCGCAAATACGTATAATTTATATTAAATTTATTCAAATATCACTTATAATGCTCAATTTTTTAATTTTAATATTTTTCTGTAACAAATTCTTTAATTTCCAGAACCGATTGGCTTTGATTTAATTTTCGAAAAACAAAACATAGGGTTTCAAATTTAAAGAATTGTTTTGGAAGCAAAATAAAATGTGGAGGCTTCTTTTGTTGAACTCACTTTTTTATAGAAAGCCCTTATCAGAATCTGATGAGTTTAAAAAAAATATATAGATTTTGAAAGCTTTTCCTTAAACGCGTATGATTAATAATAAATTAATTCAAAATCACTCATACGCCTACTTTTCTGAATATTTACATTTGGCTATTGGCTACACAAAATTTCTAAATTTCGCAAATTCCACTGCTACAAGATGGGATCCCTGTCTGTCCTTGCCACACTGGTTACTTTTAAGGGTGGCATGGTTAACGATCTTCGGGCTTGGACAGGTATTCTTCGCAAGTGCAAGACAGAGTGAAAAAAAATCAATATGAGTAAAAACAAGTGAGAGTGTTACATTCGGCTGTGCCGAATCTTTTATACCCTCCAACACGTTAAAAATTAAAAAAAAAATCGCAGGGGCGTTTTTTTGGTAAGGGGGGGGGTCGGCGGAGATGGTTGGGGACACCTGTACCCCCACTATATACTATATGATTACAAATTATTTGTTAATGATATTTAAGCTTAAACAATAAATTTTTATCGTTATTTTTAATTAATTTCTATAACCACGCCCCCAAAGGGGGGCGGCCTGAAAAAAATCCAATTTTCTAACCCCCTTGGTCCAAGCGCAGGTCTATGAACATAATATGACATACAAATGTTACATTTGTTGAGCAAAAATTAAAAAAAAAACTCGTAAAAATATCGTATTTTTTAGGGGTCGATTTAGTTCTTCAAGGGAGATCTTTTTTCCCCCTGGTCCGATTTTGCCCATCTTCGAACTTAACCTTACCAGTAACATAAGAGATATTCTTGCCCAATTTCAGGGGTCTAGCTCTTTTGGTTTGGACTGCATCGTTATTTCTACAGACGGACGGACGGACGGACGGACATCGCTAGAATGTCTTAGATTCTATCATGGATCAATATTATATATACTTTGTGGGGTCCCCGACCGATATTTCGATGTGTTACACACGGAATGACAAAGTGAGTATACCCCCATACTGTGGTTGGAGGGTATAACAAGTGAGAGTGTTACATTCGGCTGTGCCAAATCCATAATAAAAAAAAATCCAGGGGCGTCTTTTTTTTGGGGGGGGGCTGGTGGGGAGGACGTCAGGGGCACCTTCCCCTTGCGATTTTGAACTTCTTTTCAGATAAGAATGTTGCATTTGTTTAGCAAATGTACAAAAACCCCTTCAAAAAATGCGGTTTTTCTTAGGTTGGTTTAGTTCTCCAAGGAGGAACTTTTTTCCCCTGGGTCCTATTTTGCCCATTTCCGAACTTAACCTGCCTATGAATATAAGACATTTTCGTGCCAAACTATTTTCTATCTCTTTTATTTTGGACTGTATCGTGTCTTCTACAGACGGACAGACGGACGGACATCGCTACAATGTCTTAGAATCAGGGTTGGCAACCGAAACGAATAACGGTATCGGTAACGGTATTGGTATTACATATTTTTATATCGGTAACGGTAAAGGTAACGGTATTTTCGATTATTTCGGTTACGGTGAACCGTTACCCAAACATTTATACCGGTACGTACCGGTATTATGAATAATATGTTAACAAGTCACAAATTTGCAAAAAACACGTAAAAAATGCAAAAATTATTTTAAAAACTTAAAAAACTGTTAAATTTATTTGTACTGGTATAAAATACCGTGAATTAACCCAGAATTTAACTAAAACATTAACTCATTCATGTATTCAACAAATACGAACTCATGTTTGTAAAGGCACCTTTGTCCAATAAACAAAAAAAATATGCATTTTGGCCATGTAAGAAATCTGCATTTTAAGCCATTTGAGAAATCTGCTGATTATAGCTAACGCGGTTTGCTAAATTTCTGTCTGGATAATTCAGGTTGAATCTGCAGAAAAAACCTTCAAGACAGAAAAAAAGTCTGCTGATTTTAACAGACAAATCTGCTGATTTCAATTAAATCACCGAAAAAATCGCATTTTCTAATCTTGGTCAATAAACTTCAGACGGGAAAAAACTGTTTCATTTTCTAAACAAATAGACAAAAAAATTAAATAAAATATGGAACATTTTTTCATCTGGTCCGATTTTGCCCATTTCGGAACTATGACTATAAGGCGTATTCGTACCTGCAGGGTAGCCCGTTTATTTTGGAATGTATCGTGTCTTCTACAGACGGACGTTGGATTGGCAATGAACACATTTTTTTTTTATTTTACGTTTATTAAAATTATTTCACTATGTTTTTAATCCACAAAAAAAATAAAATAAGTAATATTAATACAACCGAAACAAAACCGATATAATACAGGTAAAAATCCGAATAAAGGTAACGGTTTTTTATTGGTAACGGTATTTAAAAAATTTTATTTCGGTATTGGTAACGGTAACGGTAGTCAATATTAAAGGGTTTTTAATCGGTAACGGTATTGAAAGGGTAACGGTAGCCAACACTGCTTAGAATCGATCACTGATCAATAAAATATATACTTTATGGGTATTTCGATGCGTTACACACGGAATGACAAAGTGAGTATACCCCCATACTGTGGTTGGAGGGTATAAAAATCAAAAGTTTGAGTCTTCTTTTAAAAAGATTTTTTATAGAAAGCTTTAATCAAAGAGAAAAAATCAGAGGCTTCTTTTGTATAACTTTTTGGTAGATAACCCTAATCAGAAGCAGAAAAGACCCAACTCCGAAAGCTTTTTCTTAATTGCGTATGAAAAAAAAATTCTAATACCACCCTAAACGCCTTTGCTTCTGAATGTTTTTTTGTTCAATAATTACCTTCGTAATTTACAGAATGGATCGGTTTCGATTTTAATTCAGTTCTGCAGTTTTCAGAAACCGAAATCGCTGTTTTCAAATTTCAAGATTTTTTTTCGAATTTGAAAAAGAAAAGCTTTTAAAAGCTTGTTCTCAAGTATCACGAATTTTTATTTCGGAGAGAAAAACTTTAAAATATGGAGGCTTTTATGTTGAACTTTTTTAAAGATAACACTTATTAGGATCTGATGCGCTTTTAAAAGAAAATCGATGAACGCTTTTTCTTAAATACGAATGATAAATATTAAATTTAATAAAATATCATTCATACGTCTACGTTACTGAATTTTCATAATTTACTGTAACAAATTCCTTAGTTTGTAAAACCGTTCGGTTTTGATTTAAATTCAGTTCAGTAATTTTCGAAAAACGAAACAGTGGTTTTTAAATTTTAAGGATTTTTTAGAATTTGATAGAGTGAAAATATTCAAAATATGGAGGCTTCTTTAAAAAAACCCTAATCAGAATCTGATGGGCCTTTTAAGGAAAAGAGTAGGGTTTAAAAAGATTTTTCTCAAATGCGTATAATTTATATTTTGAAAAACGAAACCGCGGTTTTTAAATTTTTTGGGAATTTAAGAGTGAAAAAACATCAAAAGCTTCTAATCAGAGTCTGATGGATTTTAAAAGGAAAAGAGTATGATTTGAAATCTTTTTCACAAATGCGTATGATTAATATTAATTTTATTCAAATATCACTCATACGCCTACATTTCTGATTTTTTTATGTTTTACTGTAACAAATTCCTAAATTTGCAAAACCACTCGGTTTTGATTTTAATTCAGTTCTGTAATTTTTGAAAATCAAAACCGCGGTTTTTAAAATGAACGGTTATTGAACGTATTTTTATATTGAAACTGTACTTTTACATGGTCTGAATTTTATTACATAGAATGAATTCTCTATTTTGGGACAAGATAAAAAAGAGAATTCTAATTCAGAATCTCGTTAATATTGAAAACTTCTTTAATTACCCATCAAATGGTGTAGTTAAATGTACTTTATACATTGCACTTCACATATGTATCGTATGAATAAATAAGACAACAACAACAATTGGATATTTATAGAATTGAAAAATCGTGCGATAATTAACGTAGGCACGTACATACGTAACGTAATTGCAGGGAGGCATATACAAAACTATGCATGCCTAAAATGCACGCATTTTAAAACAATTAAAAAAAACTTTTTTCTCTCATCTTTCTCTCTATCTTAAAAAAAGTCTCTATTAAAATTTTAAAATTATTTGTTTACTCTAACTCTCTCTTTTTACGTCATTTTGAAGAAAATTTCATAAAAATAGTAGAATTAATAACAAAAAAAAAAAACATGTCAAAATGTTTTGATTAAATTTTACACACTTTTAGTCATTCAGCTAAAAACAATCAATTATAAAAATGTTTAGATAAATATGTCACATCACTTTTTTTGTAAATCTTTAAATAAAATCTTTATTTATTTATAAAAATTTTAATACTTTTTTGTAATATATTTATATTTTTTTATATGAACCGGTTCATACACAAAAAAAAATTAAAATCAAACTTTTTTTTACGTATTTCACTCACTCCCGAAAAAACCGGCTTAATTTTTTTTAATAAAAAATTTCTGTTATTTACTATTTGTATTTCACAATTGTCACATTTCTTTTAAAAAATAGCTAATTTCGAAAAATCGCTAACTTTGAAAAATCTCTAATTTCGAAAAATCGCTAACTTCGAAAAATCGCTTATCAAAACTCTCTTATTTTTAATGATTAGCAATCATTAGAATATCGATTTACAATAAAAAAAACACTTCTGTACACCGCAACATATCAAATCAAACTGTCTAATTGCATTTGAATATACATAATATCAAAAAATTTGAGTAAGATATTTTCAAACATTAATAAACAATTTTTTTTAGGATTTTAGTCGTTTGTGTCTACTCTTAATGAACGATAAATAACACACACATACAGAGTTGCCATAAGATGAATGTAAAAAAAGTGCTAGATAGTTTAAACGTTCATGGATGGAACATGAAAAGTGCGACAAAAAATGCTAGATTTTTTTTTTTAGCAAATTGTTAATATTTCAGCAGTAGATTGGTTTTTTTTTTTTTTGAACGGCAAAAGAGTTTTTCCTTTGATTTTGAACGTCTGGAAAAGTTTTTATTCTCATAGGCCTAAAACTCATGTGGTACAAACTTGAGACCAATCGAATCAAATTAAGCAGTGGCCCCCCGTCAATTAAAGTTTTAGATTTTTGAAAAAAAAAAAATCGTCTTGTGACACATCAAATTTATTTATTTTGATGCGCTGAACACTATTTGAAATTTTGCCAAAAAATTTGGTTTTTTCCTACATTCAAGAAATTTAAAAAAAAAAAATCTCAAAATTTCTTTCCCTTGCCACTTTCATAGATCTTGAGACAGTCTTTCATTTAAACTAAGTTTGTGACAAATCCGATTATTTTAAACCGTGGCGCCCGGTTTATGTTTCTGAAGCCCCTATAAGGCCCCATAGTGGCGCCCTTCGATCAAAGTTTTAGATTTTTGGAGAATTTCCACCAAAATTTTGGATTTTTGAAAAATATAAAAAAACTATGTTCGATACATTATTTTTATTAATTTTGGCATGTTGAATATTAATATCAAACAATTTCTGAAATCGGTCGAAGCGTTTAAAATTTAAAAAATAAAATCAAAAAATGGTGGTTTATTCCAACGTTTAAGAAATTTAAAAAAAAAATCTCAAAAAATTTTTCACTGACTATTTCATAGAACTTAAGATAAACTGTGATAACTTCGTGGGTTAAACTGTTCGGATTTGTCTCAAATTAATTTTCAATGAAAGTTTGTCTTAAGCTCTATGAAAGAGTCAAGGGAAAGAAATTTTTAGATTTTTTTAATTTCTTGAACGTAGGAAAAAAATGCAATTAATTGCAAATATCAAATAGCGATATCTCGAAAACCGTTCGACCGATTTTAATTTTTTTGTTAATATTCGTGTTTAGCGCAAAAGAATTAATAAATATAACGTATAATTTAATCCGATTGACCTCAAATTTGTAGCACATAAATTTCAGGTCTACACCATTTATAGATGTAATTGGAAAAATATTATTGGTGATTCGAAGATTCTAATTGTAACTTAAAAAATTACATTTTAAATTCGAAGATTCTACTTGTAATTCGAAAATTTGTAGTTCAACGATTTAAATTGTAATTCAAAAAAGATCAATAGTAATTTGAAATAGATCAATGGTAATTCGAAAAATATCAATTGTAATTCGAAAAAGATCAATTGTAATTCGAAGAATATCAATTGTATTTCGAAAAGATCAATTGTAATTCGAAAAATATCGGGGGTCGGTGGAGTTGTTGGGGGACACCTGTACCCCCGCTTTATATGTTTAAAAATTATTTGTTTATGATATTTACGCTTAAATAATAAATTTGTATCGTTATTTTAATTAATTTCTATAACCACGCCCCCAAAGGTAGGCGGCCTGAAATAAATCGAATTCCCTAACCCTCTTGGTCCAAGCGCAGGCCTATGAACATAATATGACATAAAAATGTTACATTTGTTGAGCAAAAATTAAAAAAAAAAAACTCGTAAAAAGATCGTATTTTTCAGGGGTCGTTTTAGTTCTTTAAGGGGGAACTTTTCTCCCCCTGGTCCGATTTTGCCCATCTTCGAACTTGACCTTACCAGTAACATAAGAGATATTCTTGCCCAATTTCAGGGGTCTAGCTCTTTTGGTTTGGACTGCATCGTTATTTCTACAGACTGACGGACGGACATCGCTAAAATGTCTTAGATTCTATCATGGATCAATATTATATATACTTTGTGGGGTACCCAACGGATATTTCGATATGTTACATACGGAATGACAAAGTGAGTATACCCCCATACTGTGGTTGGAGGGTATAAAAAGATCAAATGTAATTCGAAAAATATCAATTGTAATTCGAACAAGATTAGTTCTAATTCGAAAAAGATCAATTTTAATTCGAGACAGATCAATTGCGATTCGAAAAAGATCAATTGCTATTCGAAAAAGATCAATTGTAATTTGAAGGTTGAAGTTGTAATTCAAAAAAGATCAATTTTAATTCGAAAAAGATTAATTGTAATTCAAAAGGATCAATTTTAATTCGAAAATTATCAATTGTAGTTCAAAAAAGATCAGTTGTAATTCACAAACTATCAATTGTTATTTGAAATATATCAATTGTAATTCAAAAAAGTTCAATTGTAATTCGTAAAAGATCGATTGTAATTCGAAATAGATCAGTTGTAATTCGAAAAAGATCAATTGTTATTCGATAAAGATCAATTGTAATGCGAAAGACATCAATTGTAATTCGAAATAGATTAATTGTAATTCGAAAAAAAAACAATTGTAATTTAAAAAACATCAATTGTAATTCGAAAAAGATCAATTGTAATTCGAAAAAGATCAATTGTAGTTTAAAATATATTAATTCTTATTCGAAAAAGATTCCAATTGAAATTCGAAAAATATCAACTGAAATTCCATTGATCTTTTTCGATTACAATTGGAATCTTCGAATTACAATTGGAAGACAGATTTTTTTGCGATTTTATGTAAACATGTTCATTAAAAATGATTTAAAAAAAATATACGTTTTTTTGACAAATTTTCGAATTTCCAAAAAAAAAATTCAAAAATTTTCTAAAAATATTTTAAGAGTAAAAAATTCATTTAAAATGCTTTTAGGGGAAAAAAAATTCCGAAGTCACAACAATTTTTTTTTTTGGCGTTTTGAAGTAAAAAAATCATTAGAAATGTTTTAAGAAAATACAAGTGAATAAGTGCTGGCAAATTAATTTATTATGATTTTTGAACTCAAGTAATACCCTATTATCATTATAAAAAAAGGCAAAAAAAAATAAATTTTTTAGTTCCCTGGGTCCAAGTGTAGGACTTAGAACGTCTTTTGACATACAAATGTTTCATTTGTTAACAAAAATGCAAAATAAACTCAAAAAATTTCGTTTTAAGGGGGTTGGTTTAGTTCTTCAAGGGGGAACTTTCCCCCCTGAATAGATTTTACCCGTTTCCAAACTTAACTAGCCAGAAACTTAACTTTAGAAGTATACCTTTTGGGACTGCATCATGATTTCCACAGACAAAAAGACGAACGGACATCCATAGAACGTCTAAGAATCGATCATGAATCAAAAATATATAAACTTTATAAGGGCCCCGCACAGTGGGAAAAAATGGACTTTTTTTGTCCAATTTTGCCTACAGGTCGCAATTCTTAACCGAATTTAGTTTTTCTTTTTTTTGAAATTTAGCTAATAAAATTCCTCATCGGTCTGTCATGGTGGATTTCTAAAAATCGTTTTTGTTTTATTTGAATATTTTTTTAAAGTTCAGAAAATATTATTTTTTTTAGAATTTTTGCTCTAAAAAATGTAATAGGCAGGGGACGAATAAGCTGTATGGACAAAATTAAAGGTATTTGAACCCCTTATAAATGACATTAACAGCATTTGTTAATTTATTGTTATTTTGGCTTTTATAAGCATATGAAAACTAAAAAATGTTCACTTTTAAGTACCTATATCATATTAAATAATTCACCAATTTCAATGAAATTTTTTTTAGATTAAAGCTTATTATTTTTTTAACCATTATTGGTAAATAAAGTATTTTTGCAAAATTGTTTAACTCTTTTTTTCGAATTTCCAATGTAACAACTTTTTTTTTTTAAAAACATACTAAAAAATAATTTAAAAAATCCAAAAATCATAAGGTAAAATTTAAGCAAAAAATGAAATATTTTTTTAAAAAATTTTGTGTACCAATTATGACTAAACAAAACATAAGCTTTAATCTTAAAAAGACTTCATTGAAATTGGTACATTATTTTTAATGATATAGGCTTTTAAACGTGAAAATTCTTGAATTTTTGTCTGGTTATAAAAACAAAAATAATAATATATTTTCAAATACTAATCACGTCGTTGATAAGGAGTTCCAATACCTTTAATTTAGTCTATAAATCATATTCGTCCCATGCCTAATACATTTTTTATTCCAAAAATACTGAAAAAATTAAAATTTTCTGATTTTTAGGAAAATATAAAAAGTAATCCGAAATTTTTTCTCAAAAATCCACCATGACAGATCGATGCGGAATTTTATTAGCTAAAATACAAAAAAAGGAAAAACCAAAATCGGTTAAGAATTGCGACCCGTAGGCAAAATTGGGCAAAAAAAGTCAATTTTTCCCCACTGTGCCCCGGCCTATATTTCGATGCGTTACACACGGAATGACAAAGTGACCATACTGTGGTTGGAAGGTTTGAAAAAAAAATTAAATATAGTTGCGAAATTTTCTTTTGCAATACAATTTTTTTTTAGATTTATCTTTTTTTTAAATAATAATTGCAACTAAACTGAACTAAAATTTTTTTACTTTGGGTTTTTATATCGATTTTATGACTTTAAATAAAACGTGCACTTGATCCCAGGTGATTAGAAAAGGTAGTTTTTTTCGTAACACCCCCTTTTGTGGGCGTGAATATACAAAAATTGTTTAAATAATGATAAAATTGTATTAACTTACAAGGGAATTCTCCCTAGTGTCACCCGCGGATCTTTATGGAATTGGTTTTATTTTGTAGAGCAGAAACAATAAGGGACACGTATTTTTTTTAGCGGCCCAAATTCATATTTAGGGGGTAAAAAGGAGGGGGGAAAACAAGGCAATTTTTCAGTTTTTTTCGTTTATCTCCTATATTATGCAAAGAAACCTAGTCATGTAACATACCAAATGAAAGGTCTTTGGAAAACCTATCTACGTGTGCTAAGAACGTGTCTAAACATGCACAACTTTTCGTCATATTGAGTAAAATACCAAAATTTTAGGACATTTTTGTTAATAAGTCGAAAAATATTAATTTCTTTGGCCCGTTGTCAGCACCACGAGATAGATATTTTTAATACCTTTAATCTGATACCACACATGTCTATATTAATTTTGTTTAAATAGGCGTAAATCGTAAAAAACTGAAAAAGGTCAATTTCCCCCCATACAAATCGACCCCCCTTAAAAATGAGTTTGGGCCGCTAAAAAAAATACGTGTCGAATAAATTTTTGTTCTCCAAATTTCATAAAGATCGGAGGGTGACACCAGGGAGACTTCCCTTGTTAGTGCGCAAAGTGAAGAAAATCCTAAAAAAAATAAGTGCTTTTTCCTAATATGTTAGTGCTAACTATAAAAAAGTTCTAAATGTAGCCTTAAAAGTGTTCCAATGGCAACACTGGCTTATAAAAGTCACTATACTTGTAAATTAGATCACTAAAAACGTTTTTTGATATCAAAAAAATTAAAGTGCACCAGATAAGAAGAGCATAACTGGTATTACTTAAGATTTAATTACTCTCTCTTTCGTTCTCTTTAGATTTTTTACAAAGCTCTCCCCTAAAAGCTCTATTTGTTTATTTAATTTATTTTTTTTATACTATATACGAATACAGAAGAAAACTTGTATAAAATAAATAACATAAATATATAAAAAAAAAACTGAAAAAAGAATAAAAACAATATTATTATAATAAATTTACATATGAATGTTGGTTGTGTCAACGATTTGCTTCTTTTTAATGCGATTTTGTTTTTTATTTTTTTTTTATCAATCTACAAACAAAAGAGAAGTAAGAATGTAGAAAAGGGGTGAGAACGAAATAATGGAATACCCTACAAAATTTAACAATTATTAAAAATTTACTATGTTGCCAGATAAATTTGGATTTATGGACGCATATTTTCTTCAACTTTTGATTTGCCCAAAAGTTTGAGCAAATTTCATTCCACTAGACGTAAAAGTTATGGGTTATAAATTTGTTGACAATCGGATAAAATTAACTTTTGAAAATTTTTAAATAATTTTTGAAAATTTTTTAAAAATTTTTATACGCTGAACACGAATATTAAAAATGAAATAAAATTGGTCAGACAGTATCCGAAATATCATTGCTTAAAATTTAATTACAAAAAATATCAATTTTTTCTACGTTCAAGAAATTTAAAAAAAAAAATCAAAATCTATTTCTCTTGATCCTTTCATAAAGCTTGAGGCAAACTTTCATAAAAAAATCATTTGAGCGAAATTCGATCACTTAAACATGTGGCCCCACTTGATCAAAGTTTTGGTTTTTTTAGAAACAGTTCACCAAAAACTCTCAACTTCGATCGAAGGCCGCCATGGGTTAAAATGTTCTGATGTGTCTCAAATTAAGTTTAAATAAAATTTTGTCCAAGCTCTATGAAATCTGTGGCAAAAAGGAAAAACGGCATAAGTGTTTTTTAATTATTTTTTTCGAGAGCACTTTTAAGATATAAATTTTAATACAATATCACTGTTAATTGACATTTTCAATAAAAAATATGCTGTAGATTATTTCTACAATCATTATAGGGGTTAAAATGAAAAGAGTAATCAAATATAAATAACTAAACAAGAATAACATAACTCGACTTATGTACTTTATCCTTTTTGCCACAGAAATAGTCAGTGGAAAATTTTTTTGAGATTTATTTTTTTTTAATTTCTTGAACTTAAGAAAAACCGCCATTTTTATAAATTTGTTGACCAATTTCAAATGGCGACATCTCGAAAACCACTCGACCGATTTCAGAAATATATTGATAGTCAAATCGCAAGAACTTTATTACATTATTTTTTCATTTTCAAAAAGTCAAAGTATTGGTGGAAATTTTCCAAAAACCCAAAACTTTTATCGAAGGGTGACAGGGATCAAAATGATTTGATTTGGCTGAAAATAATTTTTAAAAACTGTCTCAAGCTCTTGGAAAGGGTCAAGGTAAAGAAAATTTGAGATTTTTTTTTTAAATTACTTAAACGTAGTAAAACACCTCAATTTTTTCCAAATATCACTATCTCGAAAACCGTTAAACCGATTTTAATTTTTTTTTTTTATTAATTTTTAAAAATCCAAAACTTTGATCGGCGCACAGTGGGTTGAAATGCACCAAAAGTGAGGATCAATTCAAAAGCTGAACTTTATCCTACACATTCGTGTTTGGTACTGGGTGAAAGGTAATTAAATTCTACATCACTATTTGCCAAAAACTTTTGTTTTATGTAAATTCCTCTATTGACTGTGAGCCGTCAAAGTCGAATAATTTTTCAAAATTTTACGTGCCGTGCCAAAAAGTGAAAATTGAGATATTTCAAGTGCTGATAATTCTTATAAAGCGTTGAAAAAGTAAATATATTAAAATGGAACCATCAACTTTAGGTATTTGGCTACATAATTACATACATTTTATTTAGATAAATGTTTTGCAAATATTTTTAATATTTTTTTAAAAAGTGCTTCATATTTGGGGTATTTTCGATATAAATATTGAGTTTCAACAAATTTCAGGTCGCGATCAAGCAAATTTTATTAAGTGCTCTTTTAATATGGTGTTTTAGCTTATCTATTTCAAACAAAACTTTTGCAGAAACACCGCGTTTTTTTACTTATTTAAATTTTTGTAAAAGAACTGCAGTTGCTACATGGAGCGGTTCCATAAAAAAAAATTGTATGGGGAACACCTTAAGGGTTATAGATACAGGGTAGGTATATTCTAAAAAAATGTTTGGGTTAAAAAAATATTGGGGGCCGGTCACACATTCGACATCTCTAGGGGCACCCTTGGGGCAGTTAGATCTGTATGAGCAGATTTTATAAAAATGGCATTTTGTATGGGAGCCCCATTATCGAGTGGAGATATGGTATAAGTATGTTCCGAAAAAATGTTGGGGGGTAAAAAAAATCTGGGTCGGTCTTAGTGGATACCACTCTACGACGCACCATGGGAGCGGTAGGAGCTAATTTCATAAAACAAAATCATAAAAAATAACAAAAAATTGTATGGGACCACCTTAAGGGTTAAAGAAAGAGGGTAGGTATATTCTAAGAAAATGTTGGGGTTGAAAAAATATTTGGGGTCAGTCACACATTCGCATCTCTAGGGGCACCTTTGGAGCAGTTAGTGCTATGGGAGCAGATTTTATAAAAATGATATTTTGTATGGGAGCCCCATTATCGAGTGGAGATACGGTATAAGTATGTTCCAAAAAAATGTTGAGGGGTAAAAATTAATGGGGATCGGTATTATTGGTTAACACTCTACACAGAAAAAAATATGGAGGAAACAAATTTGAGTAATCACTTGATTAAGTTTAAAAACAAAAATTGAGTAATTTTTTAATTGACGCAATTAAAAATTTACTTAAAAATTTTAAAAACAATTTAAGTAAATAATTTAATCAAAATTTAATAGTTTTTTTAATTTTTTTAAACACTCATAGTTTTTTAAATTCTCGTTTAGTTTATAGTTTTTTGTATATGTATATGAAAGTTTGTAATCGTCTTTATAAAATTTTTCTATGTTTTTGAGACATAAATATGTTTGGTAAAGTTTGAAAAACAAGTTTTTTGTTTTTTTTTTTTTGTAAAAAAATGTAAAACTTGTTTAAACTTTTTAAAAAAATTAATAGATAAATTTTTAATTGTGTCAATTAAAAATTTACTCATCTCTTGGGGCACCTTTAGAGCAGTTAGAGCGGTAGGAGCCAATTTTTATAAAATGGTTATATCTTCTTTTTTAATAAAAAAATATTTTCTATAATATTTTTTTTTTGTAAACCTTTTTTTTACTAAATAATGTATAGTTAGCTTTTCTGAATTAATCCCCAGTTTACATATGTTTCAACCCACTGTGCGGCGGTCGCCACGGGTTAGTTTACTTCGCCTGTCTTCAAATTTGTTCTACATACATAATTTTTAGGCCTAGAGAAATTAAAATTTGTCCTGACGTTTACCATACAAAAAAATGGCATTCTAATGTCGACGTTATGAAAACAGAAATCTTCCGACTTCCCAATCGTTTTATTTGCTTCTAAGTTTGTTTTTAAAGATTTGGTTCGAAAAAGATTTATTATAATTCGAAGATTCCATTTGTAATTCGAATATTCCATTTGTGATTCAAATATTCGACTTTTAATTTAAAAATTCCATCAAAAATTCCCATTGAAAGTAAAAGGTCATTTAAAATTCAAAACAGATCGATTTTAATTAAAAACAGAACAATTGTAATTCGAAAAAGATCAATTGTAATTCGAAGATTCCAATTCTAATTCGAAAAGGAATTCTACTTCAAACAAGTAGAAAAGTTAAATTCGACTTGGCCGAATCCATGAATACCCTCCGCAATGCCTTTTCTAATAATAAGTTACAGTTAATTTTCTTACGTGAAAAAAATTAACAATTTTGACAAGAAATATTTTCTTTGGAGTAAAAAAATAATTGTAATTTTTGTAAAAAAAAAAAATATTAAAAAAAAAAATAAATTGGAAAAATTATTAAATTCACGGCAAAAAAATTCAATCACGTTTAAATGTTACAAATTAAATGACAAACTTTATATAAATCACATTCAATAGAAAAGTTTGTAAAAATAACATTTTTGAATAAATTTTTTTAGTAAACATCGTAAAGATCGTAAAAATGTGACAGACTCGTTGGCACCTTTTTGAACATCAAAATTTATTTTGTTTATGATAAAATAGAATTATTTAAAAGTGATAAAATATGAAATGATAAAATTTAAAAAAAAAAAAAATCTCGAAACTAGATAACAGAATTGTGGAATAAGGGAAACTGTGGCCCAATTATAACATCGACAATGACGATTTTAAATACTTTATAACTGGCGTACGTGTAAAAATGATCAGTTCCTTAATTATAGTGAGACAAAAGCAAAAACAAAAGAAATCGGAGACAAAGATAGTAGTCGTTCCAGTCTTCCTCAGTTTCACATCAAAAAAAATAAATCTGTTTAATTTCCCCCTTTTCACACACCTGATTTTTCCTAGAGCAAAATCAAAAAAAAAAAAAAACAATCTGTTAAAAATTATAATCAAGTTTATGAAATGGAATTTATTACTTCCTAGTTGAAACATATTTTACAACTCATTTAATTTCTATTTTGTAATTAAAACAAAATAAAAACTGCAGTTTCTTTAACTGCAATTGTATGAGTTTTTTTTTTTATAATCAAAGGTTTGTTGGCTGTATTTAAAAATACACATTTTTTTTTTATTTTTTCAAAACTGTTTTGCTTTTTTATATAGAAATTGTTTTACGACTGTCTGTATAGTAGAGTGGTGCGACAACATACATTTTTGTATTTAAAATTAATGAATTACAAGGAAAAAGATTTAAAATGTTCATGATATGAAGCGAAAAAGCTCAATTTGCCGAAAAAAAAAAATAATATTTTGGAATAAGGTGGCAGCATTGTCTTCAAAACATACACTGGCTATAAATACAATAGTCATAAATAGGGATGAAATTTTCATGCACTAAAAATTAAAAATATGAGCTTAAAAGTTCAAAATATGCACTAAAAACTTAAAAATATGCACTAAGAAATAAAATGTGTGCAATAAAAATCTTGTTTTCATACGAAAAATTTCTTTAAAAGCAAAAAAAATGACGCCGAATTTAAATAGTAACATTTAAAACTTTATGTAAGATTTTTTTTAGAAATTACGACAATCTATAAAAAAAAAATAAAAAATTTTCAAAATAAATTTTTAAAATTGAAAATATTTTTTGAAACAAAAAATTTCAATTTGTGTTTTTGCTAATTTATGCCAAAATATGCCCATAAAAGTTGTAAATATGCACAAAATATGCATTTAACACTAAAAATATGCATTTTCTCAAAAATATGCAAAAACAAATCGATGCCATTTAAACGCAAATTTTTTGATTCGGAAAGATAATTGGTTGAAATCGTTTTTAGACTATCGACAAAAAATATGCATTTGAATGGATATCACATACCTACTTATGTAGTACGAATTTAAGGCCAATCGGATTAAATTAACCCGTGGCGACCGGCGATCAAAGTTTTAGACTTTGGAAAATAAAAAAAAAAAAATATATATGTCTCACGACATGTCATATCAAAAAAAAAAAAAATCGGTTGAACTGTTTTCGAGATATCGCTATTTGAAATTTTCTAAAACGGCGGTTTGTTCCTACGTCCAAAAACTAAAAAAAAAAACTCAAAATTTGTTTCCCTTGAGACAATCTTTCATTTAAACTTAATTAAAGCAAATCCGACCATTGTCACCCTTGGCGCCCTTCGATCAATGTTTTGGATTATTTGAAAATTTCCATGAAAATTTTGTATTTTTGAAAAATAAAAAAAATATGTATCTTGCTATACTTTAGTTTAATTAAATTTGGCATGTTGAATACGAATATCAAAAAATTTCTGTAATCGGTCAATCAGTTTTCGAGATATCGCCATTTAAAGTTTGTAAAAAATTGAACAAAATTACGGTTTTCTGAAGAAATTTGGTAAAAAAAAGGACTTTAATTTAAACTTAACTTGAGCCAAATCATACCATTTTAACCCACGGAACCCTTCGATCAAAGTTTGGAGTTGTTTGTAAAAACAAAAATTTAATCAAAGGGTTAAAATGATTGGATTTGGCCCAAATTAATATTTTATGAAAAATTGTCAAGGGAAAGAAATTTCGAGTTTTTTTTTTAATTTCTTGAATTTAGGGAAACCCGCCATTTTCTATACCCTCCAACCACAGTATGAGGGTATACTCACTTTGTCATTCCGCAAAATATTGGTCTAGGACCCCATAAAGTATATATTTTATTGATCAGTGATCGATTCTAAGACATTCTAGCGATGTCCGTTCGTCCTTTTGTCCGTCTGTAGAGGACACGATACAGTCCAAAATAAAAGAGCTAAACTACCGAAGTTTGGCAAGAATATGTCTTATGTTCCTAGGCAGGTTAAGTTCGGAAATGGGCTAAATCGGACCAGGGGGAAAAAAGTTCCCCCTTGGAGAACTAAACCAACCTAAGAAAAAACGCATTTTTTGCTGGGTTTTTTGTACTTTTGCTAAGCAAATGCAAGATTTTTATCTCAGAAGAAGTTCAAAATCGCAAGGGGAAGGTGCCCCCTAACGTCTCCAACCAACCCCCCCCCCCCCCGCCCAAAAAAAGACGCCCCTGGATTTTTTTTTTATATTGGTTTTTACATTTTGGAGGGTATAAAATATTCGGCACAGCCGAATGTAACACTCTCACTTGTTGTAATTTCAAATGGTGATATCTCGAAAACCGTTTGACCAATTTTAAGAATTTTTTGTATCGTAAGGCATACATTTTTATACCCCCACTCAAGTGATAGAGGCTATATATAAGTTTGTCATTCCGTTTGTAGCAGCTCGAAATATTGGTCTAGGATCCCATAAAGTATATATATTCATGACCCTCGATCGATTTTAACTTTTGAAAGACTTTACTGAGGCTCCTGAAGTTTGACATATATGTTGGTCATTTGCCTGGTCAGGTTGGTATTGCAATCCAGCGATATTGGCCAAGTGGTTCAAAAGTTATAAGCAAAAGAGTGAATTTCGGCAAGGGTTTTTCGCGAATTTACGAGATAAAAAGCACGCTAACTTTCGAATGACTCTGAGGGTGCTAAAGCTTGGCATATATAGTTGTCGTTCCCCTAGTCTGCTTCATTTTGAATTTCAGCAAAATCGGTTAAGTGGTTCAAAAGTTATTTGTTTCACCTTAGATTCACGTGTAAAAAAAAAAACAATTTTTAAAAAACAAGCTTTAAAAAGATTGGCAAGCCAAAAAATTACTTTACAAAGAATTTTTGTCACTCAGAAATATTTTTACATTAAAAAAATTTACACTCGAAAAAAAAATTTACACTCATAAAAAAATTTGTAATTTTTCTTATTTTTTTACAAAAATGACAAAAAAAAAGTTTTTTTCTCAAAATAAAATATTTCTAACCAAAATTGTTAATTTTTTCGCGTAAAAAAAAATAATATCTTTAAAAAAAGGCATTGTGGAGGGTATTTATAGATTCGGCTAAGTCGAAATTAACTTTTCTATTTGTTTTTTTTTTAATTTTCAAAAAACCCCAAGCTTTGATCGGGCGCCACAGGTTGATTTAAGCCGATTGCCCTCAAATTTGTACCACATATTTTTTGGTCCACAGTTTATTTGACGATGTGATATTACTAAGATGGTACAATTTGTTCTTCTAATTCTCAATTAGATTAGATTCGAATATGTATTAATATTTTAGTTTAAATATTAGCGATTTGTCATTTAAATTCCCTTTGCTACGTGTAGTATAGGGTTTTTATATTTTCTAAATAGTCTTGACAATGGAATCTGACAAATTCCAAAACACGTGTCACTAACAGGCCTATTCACAGTTATGACTGGTTATGACCAATTTTATTTTCTTTAAACTTCATGTTTCCTGTGTTTGTTGTAAACAAAATCATAGAAGTCTCAAAATTCAAAATTGTTTGTCAATTAGGTAATTTTTGTCTTAATTTTTTTGAAATTTTCAAACAAAATTTAAATTTTTGCATGATTGTTTACAACAACCACATGGAAAAAATTTAATTATGATTAAGTCATACAAAAATTAGCAACATAAATAAATTTAAAACAGAAAAATAATTTTCTTGAAAATTATTGTATGAAAATATCATAGTTTCAATTAGTAAAGGAAATAATGACCTCGAGCTAGAATAAACCTACTTAAAATATAATATTTTAAAGGTCGAAAAAAAATAATTTTATTTTTAAATAAAAATTAATCAGAATTTTTTTTCACAAAACCCGCATTTTAAAAAGCAATGCGATTCTTATGGGTTTTTGATAATTTTTTAACGTTTGTTTTCTTTTTGAATTTTTTGTCTAAATTTTAATTGTGCTTTTCTGAATTTTAACAAAGCTTTTGAGAATTTCAATTGTGCTTTTCTCAATTTTAACAAAGCTTTTGAGAATTTCAATTGAGCTTTTCTGAATTTCAATTGTGATTTCTGAATTACAATTGATCTTATCTTAATTTCAACTGGGCTTTTCTGAATTTAAGTTATGATTTATGAATTCTAATTGATCTTTTTATATAGAGCTTTTTCTAAATGTTGATTGAGCTTATCTGATTTTTAGAATTTCAATTGAGCTTTTATGAATTTAATTAGTGACTTTCAAATTTCAATTGGGCTTTTCTGAATTCAAGTTGTGATTTCTGAATTCTAATTGATCTTTTTGAATAGAGCTTTTTCTGAATTTTTATTGAGCTTTTATGATTTTTCATTTTGATTTCAATTGAGCTTTTATGAATTTCAATTGTGATTTTCAAATTACAATTGCGGTTTTCTGAATTTAATTTGTGATTTCTTAATCACAATAGATAATAGATAAATTGATCTAATTCAAAGTTCAACAAATCGCTTATTTTCAGTCCACTCTATTAGTGTATATAGATATGTAATTTGTTATTGTTTTTGGTATTTTTTTATGACCTACGGAAGTTAATAATTGTTTAACGTTGTGATTAAAGTTCATTATTTGTATAGAAAAATAAAGCAAAATAAAGTGTTAATGAAATGACAAAAACAGACAAAAAGAAAATACATTACGATAACGAATCTGAGAGATTTTTAAAAGATGTAGAGTGCTGAAAAGGGTTTTGAAAAAAGCAAATAAGATTATTAAAGTGATCAAAGAACTGTTATAAGACTTTTCAGAAGAGAGTTAAAATGAGATAAATTTGGAGAAACATTCTATCCCGTAAGCAGTGATATAATCATTATTTGGAGAAAGATTCTCATAAAATTTTTTATGAATTATTCATAAAATTTCTTTTAAAAATGTTTAAAATTGCAAAAAAAAAAATAAAATGTTTTTATTTTATAAACACTAACTAATTTCAGACTCTGTAAATATTTAACTTTTATTTTTGTTGTAGTATTTTGCAAAACATCTTTATTTTTAAGCTCGTTTTTTAAATAAACAAATAAATTTAATCACACAATTTTAATTTAACAAATTTGAAGAAACACAAAACTTGCAAATGTATAAATTTTCAAATTTAATTTTTTTATTTAATATTAATTAATATAACATGTTTATTGAGAATTCACAAATAATTTGTTTAATATTTTGAACATTTAGACATTTTTATGATATGACTTAAACATTTAAATCACGTTTAATGCATAAATTTTAAATTAATTTATAAATTATTGTTATTATTATTTAAATTAACAGTTTTTTTCTCGTAGGTATGTGTATAAAGTAGAGGTGTCAAACTATCGATAGTACTATTGATAATATCGATAGTATTGATAGTTTTGTGACTATCGATTGTGGTTTTTTGTACTCATTTAACATTGAAAAACAATCGATAGTTTTTAGCCACTATCGATAGTAAATGATCAACCACTAATTTTATGCGTAGTACGAATTTATTTAAGTTTTGTTTAATTTTGTTATTTATTAAATAAGGAATTAAAGTTATGTTAGGTTTTGTCTTACCATTACGTATTTAATGCACATAAATATGTTCTCACTATGTATTAAACTTTGTAACTATCACGATAGTATCTTCAAAAAAATAAACTATCGATAGTTTTTGTGTTTTGATAGTTGAGAGTTGATATATCGATGTATTTTTTTAAACTATCAAAATCTATTGATAGTGGCCCTATCGATATTTTGACACCTCTAGTATAAAGTTTAGAACAAATGGCATAAGCAGTTGCTAATGCTTAGATACATAATGTTTATAAGCATTTGTTTCAACGAAACATGTTGCTATTAAGATAAAAGCTTTGGTGTTGGTTTGTAACAGATACATGTTGATTCATCCATTTTATAACAAAATCAATAGCATACTTTTAGGCTGTAGAAAAAAAATTGTTTAACACTCTGCAGCGTTGCCAGACATTTTTATTGTTGTCCCCCAAAAAAAAATAAGAAAATATCACAAAAATAAACAAAGAATAATATATATAAGTTCTTTCAAGCAGAAAATTGATTTTGATATTTTTGCTAAAATAATATTTAGATTTTTATTTTGACCTTTTGTTAAATATATTTTGTAAATAACTACTCGAGCAGGGGGCCCCCGTAGGCTAGTTGGTAGCGTGCTAGCCTTTGAACGTGGGGGTTGTGGGTTCGATTCCCATTAGAACCTTTGGGTTTTTCGCTACAACGAGACGACGGTCATTATTACCAGTTCTCGGTTGTGTTGAAATTACTAAAAATGAGTTGTGAATTAATAGAAAGAATAAATAAAAAATAATTAGTCATGTGATCAAAACTATTATAAAAAAAATAGTCGAGCTTGAGGTTTTTGTTTTTATTTAAATATTAAATATTTATTTGCAATATTTCGGTTTTATTTTAAAACCATCATCAGGGTGAGGGTATTATACACTTATTTGTACTTATACACTTATATGCTTTTCGTCGCTGCGCCTAAAAATGGAGTCATGTGTTTTGGGGCAAGTGTTCAGGAGAGCAAAAAAACTGTTTATTTTCGTCCCTTCGCGATATTTTTTAAAAGTTTGTTCTACAAAAAATTCTTGTACCGATATGCTATCCACATACTGCAAAAAAATTATGAAACATTTAGCGGTTTTCCAATGGTGCAGAAATATTCAAAAAACATACATATAACTCCTTTTTTAAGTACTATTTGGAACAAAATTTAAATAAATGGAAATATTTTTTACACATAACTCCTTTTGCTTATGAAACCTTATTGTTATTTTCTTTTCGAGAGGGACAAAGACCAAAAATAGTTTGTTGGCGGTTTAAAGCGACATTAGTTAGACAAGGTCCTTAAAATTTTGATATTTAAAAGCTCTTCACTAAACAGCGAACAACAGATTTTTCGCAAAACTGATGCTAATTTTTTGTTTTTTCTTGTAAATATTTAAGAGCTTTGACATAAATTGAGATCTGCGAGAGATGCTGTACTTTAGATAATAAAATTTACCGCCATCAATGATTTAATTGCCTTCACAAGCCTTTATTACCAGCCATTTAGGATTTAGATAACAGGATGAAAATTTGCAAATATTTTCCAAAAAATCTTGACAAATTCATTCAAAATACTTGGATGCTATGTGTGAACCTCATATTACTAAAATAGTGGTCCATTCTGTCACGTGCTGTTACTTTTTAAAAAAAAAGTTATGTGTAGCTTAACACATAACTCCTTTTCAGACCTTTTTTTAGTATGACGAACACATAGCTCCTTTTACTAACTTTTGAACCAATCAAGATATCAAAAAACGGTTTAGTGAGTAAACGTATGACCAATAGGGGATCAGAAAGATGTAATAAAAAAAATTTAAAAAACTACACATGACTCCATTTTTAGGCGCAGCGACGTTTTGTATCGTTGCTTCCCCTAATGATTGTTGTCCAAGAAACCGTAATATTGGAAAAAAGTATTAAATACTTAAATAAAAACCAAGGCCTCGAGCTCGACTATTTATTTACAAAACAAACGATTTATTTTATTTTATTCAAAAACGTTCGAAAAAAAATTAATTTGGGTTCAAATAACCCTGTAGGTTAGTTGGCTAGCCTTTCGACGTAGTGATTGTGGGTTCGATTCCCTTGGTTTGTATTGCTACAACTAGAAAACAGTCATTGGGGACATTTTTTGTTTAAAAAATTAATTGTGTGAAAAATGTATTGATCTAGAAAATCTAACCACGCACCTGTTTCTACATTGCAATTAGGAATTTATTTTTTAATAAACAAAATTTTTTAGTTGTTTGTATACATATTTTTCAAATACTAATTAAATGATATCTTGTATTTTTTGGTGTCTTTTTTTAAACATAAAAAAAAAAAACAATTTTAAAATTAAATACAAGAAAAAAATCTTTATCAATATTAAAATGTTATCATTATTTATTTAAAAAATTATACAGAAGAATATAGAAGGCTTGGTTGAATCTTTTGATACTCTATGGCAATAAATTGCAATGGTAGTAAAAGTCCATCGGAAATTACAAGATAAAAAATTTCTCGTTCACAACACACAAAAAATTTTTTCCATGAACGATTTTCATAGTATTTATGAACAAATTCATACAATTTATTACTTTTTCATAATATTTATAAACTTTTTCATAGTATTTATGAAAAATGTTAAAATTCTTAAATTTCACATTTTATGATTTATTCATAAATGCTATGAAAAAGTTTATAAATATTATGAAAAAGTAATAAATTGTATGAAGTTGTTCATAAATACTATGAAAATTGTTCATGGAAAAAAAAAATTTGTGTGAAGATTTTGAGCAATTTCTCTCATTAAAGAATAACAAAATCTAGTTTGGCGAAAAAACGTAACGGAATTTGTATATATATTTTGTTTATAATATGAATTAGAGATGGGCGCTGGTCACGTGATTTGCGTGATTCACGTGAATCACGCGTGAATCACGCGTGAGTGTGAGTGATTTTCATTTCAATCACGTGATTGTGAGTGAGTGTGAGTTGAAAAAAAATCTGAGTGAGTGATTAGTGAGTGAGTCATTTATTTTTTGCGTGAGTTTGCGTGATTAGATTTTTTGATTTGCCCAATTTTTTTTTAATTTTTTGTAAAAATTTTTTTTTTTCGAATTTTTTTCTTTTTTTGGTAAGAAATTTTATTGCGTGAGTAGATTTTGCGTGACTCACGTGTGAGCGTGATGGAATCTTGCGTGAGTCACGCGTGAGCGTGAGTAACTTTTTTATTACTCACGTGAATAGTGAGTGAGCGTGAGTAACAAAAAAAATAGCGTGAGTGAGTAGTGAGTGATTCGATTATTTTTTGCGTGAGCGTGAGTGAGTGTGAGTCAAAATCCACTCACGCGCCCATCTCTAATATGAATGAGAGCAGTTGCGGAATTAATCTCTCATACTTCCTGCAAGAAAAGTTACTGGTACTTGAAAGATCACTTGTCATGTCATATAGACATGACATGTCAATAGTAAAATGTCACTGAACACATCACAGATTTTTCGGGGACTTAGAAAATTTTTCAAAATTTGTCAAAAAAAAGTTTAAAAAATCTGTTTAATGAACTTAAGCAAAAAAAAACAAGCGAGACTGTTAAATTTGTCAATCAATGCTGAATCTTTAAACTCCAATATGTAAAAAAATTTACAGGCGTGTTTTTTTCTAGGGTCAGTTGCGAGACTCCTTACCGCTCGCGGTGTATGAGTTCAAGTTCACTTTATTCTGATTTGTGCACTCAATTATTATGATTTTATCATTATGTAAATAATTTTTTTTCCACGCCTTCAAAAGGGGGCGGGCTAAAAGAAGAAACATTTTATAATCCCCTGGCTCTAAGCGTAGGACTTTGAGCTCCTGCGAACTTAAAAATGTTAAATTTTTTTTACAGAGATAAAAGAAAAAAATAAAACAAATTGGCGTTTTTCAGAGGTTGGTATAGTTCTTAAAAAGGGAACTTTTTCCCCTGATCCGATTTTGCCCATTTCCAAACTTAACCTCTTGCCAAACTTGAGGATTCTAGGTCTTTTAGTTTGGACTGCATAGTGTTAACTACAGACGGACGTACGATCATCGCTTTAATGCCTAAATGTCTGAGAATCTTTCATGCATCAATATTTATGTACTTTATGAGGTCCCCGACCGATATTTTGATGAGTTACATACGGAATGACAAAGTGAGTATACCCCTATATTTTTTTCGTGAGTTTGCGGGATAAATTTTCTTTTCATATTTACTTTAGTCCCGAAAAAAGCACACAAAAATTGTAAAATTTTGCTAAGAATTTTGTTAGATTTTATTGAAATTGTAATTTCTTAATTTTTTTTTTGGAGGTTGGATAGTGCACGAGATTTCGATTTCGACACGCTAGAAGCTCTAATTTTGTGAGGTTAAAAAAAAGATGCATAGGCCAAAAAATGGGGCAGATCGGATAGGATCTAGGGGTCGCTCATCGGGGTCAAAGTTGGGCGTAAAGGGGGAAAAATCCACAAAAGTCCCAACAAATCCTCAACAATAAATGTGAGACCGACCCCCTTTTGCAAAACATACCTTAGCCCTATCTCACCTCCCTGAGGGGGCTTCCATAAAAATGTCAAATTTTTAGAAATATTTGCTCCTACCGCTCTAGAAATGACCCTAGAGGTGTCAAATGTACGACTGACCCCCAATATTTTTTCATATCTTCAACCCTTAGGGTGGTCCCCACACATTTTTTTTTTATTTTTTGTTAATAAGTAGGGATGAGATTTTCATGCACTAAAAAATCGAAAATATGCGCTTAAAATATGTGCTAAAAAATTCAAAATATGCACTAATAGTACCATTTAAAACTACAATCTATAAATAAAAATTTAAAAGAAAAAAAAAATATTTTTCTTATTTTCAAAATAAATTTTTAAAATTTAAAATAGTTTCTGAAACAAATAAATTTCAATTTGTGTTTTTGCTAATTTATGCCAAAATATGCAAAAAACATGCACTTTAAAGTTGAAAATATGCACAAAATATGCATTTAAAACCGAAATATGCAAAAATATTAATTTTCGCCAAAATATGCAAAAATATGCTCAAACAAATCGATGCCATTTTAACGCAAACTTCTTGATTCGGAAAGTTAATTGGTCGATATCGTTTTTAGACAATCGACAAAAAATATGCATTTGCATGGAAATCTCATCCCTATTAATAAGTTTTATTACACACACAAAAAAAAAACTTTGTCAAATTTCTAGGAAAAGTCTCGTTATCCCATTTTACCAATATTTGACAGTTTTCCTTGTTTTTAAACATATAGAAATTTACATTTTTTTGTTGTAATTTAACAATCTTTTTTGTTATTTTACAAATTTCCAAGATAATTTTACAAAAAAAAAATCTAGTAAATTCACGAGAATTCCTTGTAATTTTCATTGCGCCAAAAAAATGTAAATATACAATTTTATTGATAAAAAGCTTGTAAAATTACAAAATTATTGGTAAAAATCTTGTAAAACTCCTTGTAAATTTTATCGTGTCAAAAATTTGTAAATTTAAAATTTTATTGGTAGAAACCTTGTAAATTTACAAAATTATTGGTAAAAAAACTTGCAAAATTACTAGGAATTTTTTGTTAAAGAGGAGGTAGCAAAGTTACAAGTTTTTCTTGTAATTTTACAAGGTTTTTTTTCGTAAATGTACGCCATATTTCTACTTTGTAAGGGTGCTCCTCTTAGGAAAACCAAATTCGTAATGTATGTAGAGTAAGGGTGTTGTATATATTCAAGATTTAAAGAAAAAAATTACGAAATTTGTGAAAAAAAATCTGAAATTATTTTTATTAAAATTCTTTACTCCAAAACGTCTGGCTTTTTGAAAATTTCGAAAATATTTTTCGGGACTTTAAAAATTTTGATATGTCCTATTGTCTCCGGTCACGGAATAAGTATTTTTGAGATGGTTTAATGATAAGTTCAATGTTCACCAGTCACTAAATGAGCATTTTAAGACATTTTATGAGATGACCCGTTTCAAGAGTCACTGGATAGATATATCTAGATATATCACAGAAAGAAATAAAAAAAAAATTTGAGTAAATTTTTAATACTATTGAGTAAAAAATTACTCAATTTTCCACCAGTAAACGATTTAATAGTATTGAGTAAATTTTTAATAAAAATTTATTAAATGTTTGCCAAAAAAATTTGAGTAAATTTTTAATTGACACTATTAAGTGCAGGAACAGAACAAGAAGCACCACCTTTTAAAAACAGAACAAGTTTTATTTCACATCGGCGCCGGCCACCGATTTAATCTGCCAAACCGTATGGAAAAAGTCGTGCCGGGCTTATTCTGTTTCTACTCTAAAAAAAAACAAAGTTTAAAAAAATTTCATATTTTTTTACAAAAAAAAAAACATGTTTTTTCAAACTTTACCAAATATATTTTTGTCTTAAAGACATAAAAAAATTTTATAAATATGATTACAAACTTTCATGTATATATACAAAAAACTATAAACTAAACGAGAATTAAAAAAACTAAGAAAATTCCAAAAAAAAATTAAAAAAGCTATTAAATTCTTATTAAATTATTTACTCAATTTGTTTTTAAATTTTTGAGTAAATTTTTAATTGCGTCAATTAAAAAATTACTCAAAACTTTTTTTAAATTTAAACAAGTGATTACTCAAATTGTTTTTCCCCATATTTTTTTGTGTAGGTGATTTCGGATCGACTGATACCCTCCTTCCAGCAGGGTTATTTCTAAAAGTTGAATCTGAATCTAGCCTACGAATTGATCTATTACATCGGATATTAGAGATAGTTTTGATTTTCCAAACTGTTTTATATTTATTATTCTATATCAGTGATACGCATTTTTGTAATTCCTATTCCCGCGTGAATAGGCGCTGCTTGTGCGCTGTCAACACACATACACTATAAAATTCTGTTGCTTAAGCAAATTTGTTGACTTTTCGCTTGCTACTACCCACACAAGCATAAATGTTATAGTATGTGTCTGCGTATCGCTGTTCTATATAGACGCATATCTATTGAAAAGAAAATCCCGTATTTATATAATCTACAATAGAGTGTGATTTAGCAATATCAAATAATCAGTGTTGTTTTACAAAAATATAATGTAAACACTTGAAAACAGAATATTGTAATGACAACTACACCAACTATCAAAATGTTGTAAGACTGACTAACATGTTAGTTGTTGTTAGATACTGAAGTGGTTTTTAACCTTTACTGCAGTAAAAAAAAAACAAAAAAAAATATATTAAACAAAAATATTGCAAATACTATACAAAAAAATACTTACACTGAGAACAATTTGAATAGAGTTAAGGGAAAATGAAGGCACTGATTTTAACCCCGATTGAGGGGGAATAACAATTTTTCAGGAGGGCACATTTATTTATATTCCTTTATAATTTGGAAAAACTTCTTTCATTTAAACTTATCCCAGCAAAATTTGATGAACTGGCAGCAGCTTTTGAAAAGGAAACTCGAGTTAAGGAGCGCATCCAAACCTGCTGAATTCGTGCATGATTCTCTAAGGGCGAGTTTTTGAGTTGTAAAATTTAATGATTTTAGGTTTAAACTGAGTTAAAACCACAAATTCTGTTTTTGAGATGTGGTTTATTTTAAGTTTAACTCACCAATGTTGGAGAGTTAAACTACGGTACAAAAATGTCAAAAAAACAGCTCTGATTTTCAAATATACTGGTTAGTGTTGCCATGTTAATGGAAAAAATGTGCGATGATGGCAACTATTCTAATTGGAAATGTGGCATTTGGTATGGCAATACCGCGTTAATCGGCATTTGCTAAACTTGAACTGAAAAACAGAATGCTTGGTTAAACTTGGTTTTATTTTTATAAAGTTTAATAAAACTCCCGGTTAAACTAAGTTAAAGCGATATGTCAAAAACGCAGCCTAAGGCGATGTCACACTTTAGAGCGCTAGTTGGAAACACCGAAAAAGCGCTCTTAAGATGCTCTGAATTCACATCTCTTTAGAGCGCTGAAAAAATCGCTATAAAGATGCAGAGAATTCATGTATCTTTTTAGAACTGATTTAAGCAGAAAAATATGAAGAACATTTGACTATTTCTGAAATACAAATTACAAAATCTGAAATACAATTTACTACTTCTGAATAAAATTGGAAAATCTTAAATACAATTGACTAATTCATAAAATCAGTTGACTCTCTGCAAGCATTTGGAAGAAATATCGCCTAAGAGATCCAATTACATTTAAAAAATTTCCAATTATATTTCGAAAATTTCAAATTATATTTCAGAAACTTCCATTTATATTTCAGATATTACCATTTATAACCAAAAAAATGTTTATTACATTTCAAAAATTTTCAATTACACCAATACCCCGGTTTGCGTGGCTTCGGTTTGCGTCGTTTCGAAGTTGCGTCGTTTTCAAATTTCTGTGATTTCGAAGTTGCGTCGTTTTGGTTTCAGTTTGCGTCGCATGGCTTCGAAGTTGCGTCGCCAGTGCTTCGATTTGCGTCGTTGATATAAAAATGTTTGTACAAAGCTAAAACAAACAAGTAGAAAAATTAAATTCGACTTGGTCGAATCTATAAATACCCTCCACAATGTTATCTGATAGTAATTTTCTAAAAAAATTGCATTACAAATTTTTATTAGAAATATATTATTTTGAGTAAAACTTTTTTTAATCAATCAAATTTTTTTGTGAGTGTAAAATTTTTTTGACTGTCAACATTTTTTTGAGTGTGAATTTCATTAAAAAAAAATAATTAAATTAAAAATTAAAAAAAAAAAACATTTTTTTTTTTTGAGTGTAAAATTTTTTTGAGTGTAAATATTTTTTTTTTATTTGTTTGAGTAACAAAATTACTTTGTAAAATATTTTTGTTGTTTTATACCTATACGTATATGTTTAAAAAAATATTTCACATATTTCCCTCATTTTATTTTACCATCCTCGTCTTTAAAAACCAAAAACAAACTAATATTTGATTTTTTTTTCCAAAAATACTTACTATACACCGTTACATACAGTTACAAAAACAAAAACAATAACAAATATTTACTTGTCTAACAACTAAACTACACCCCACGGCAGGAAAACAAACAACAAGTTTAAAAAAACTGGTATTTCACCATGCTTTTAAAACTTGTTTAACGAGTTTTCAACAGTTTAAGGTGAAAAAAATCTGAAATTCAGAGCCTTGCTTGTAACTTTTGAACCACTGAACCGATTTTGCTGAAATTCAAAACCAAATAGACTTGGGGAACGACAAAGATATGTAACACGTTTCAGCACACTCAGAATTGTCTTTAGAAAGTTAGAGTGGTTTTAATCTCGTAAGTTCGCAAAATTCCCTTGCCGAAATTTACTCTTTTGCTCATAACTTTTGAACCACTGGACCGATTTCGCTGGATTGCAATATCAACCTGACCCGGTAAATACCCAACATATATGTCAAACTTCAGGAGCCTCCATAAGGTCTTTCAAAAGTTAGCGTGTTTTCAACGGACAGACAGACAGACAGACAGACGGACGGACGGACGGACGGACGGACATCGCTAGATCGACTTTAAATCGATCAAGGATCATGAATATATATACTTTATGGGGTCCTAGACCAATATTTCGATGTGTTACAAACGGAATGACAAACTTATATATACCCTCTATCACTAGAGTGGAGGGTATAAAAAAGGGGATTTCCCGTTTATATTTCAGTTTGCGTAGCATGACTTCGAAGTTGCGTCGTTAGTGCTTCGATTTGCGTCGTTAATATGAAAATGTTTATACAAAGCTTGCTTTTATACTTGCTTTTATACTATGAATTTTTTATGTTTATCTTAATATTTTTATGTTTTTGTTATGTTTTTTACGTTTTTCTCATGAATTGTTATATTTTTATTTTAATTAAAACTGTTTTCCCAATTAACGACGCAAACCGGGGTATTGGTGTATAATGGAAATTTTTGAAATTTAATTGGAGATTCTAAAATATGATTGAACATTTTTTATACCCTCCACTCTAGTGATAGAGGGTATATATAAGTTTGTCATTCCGTTTGTAACACATCGAAATATTGGTCTAGGACCCCATAAAGTATATATATTCATGATCCTTGATCGATTTTAAGTCGATCTAGCGATGTCCGTCCGTCCGTCCGTCCGTCCGTCTGTCTGTCTGTCCGTTGAAAACACGCTAACTTTTGAAAGACTTTACGGAAGCTCCTGAAGTTTGACATATATGTTCTACATTTACCGGGTCAGGTTGGTATTGCAATCCAGCGAAATCGGTCCAGTGGTTCAAAAGTTATGAGCAAAATAGTAAATTTCGGCAAGGGTATTTTTCGAATTTACAAGATAAAAACCACTATAACTTTCGAAAGACAATTTTGAGTTGGCTGAAGCTTAGCATATAAAGTACTGCTCAAAATTATAGCGCACTTTAAATTATTTTTTACAACTTATTGTTTCTATTCAAAATATCAAAAAAATGTCAAGTTTTTTTGTGTCAATTAAACATTTTTATTCAAATTTATTTAATTAAAGTCACAATTCAGTTTTAAATAACACAATAAAAATATCAGAGGTGGTTTTATAAAAAAAAGTCTTAAATAGACTGTTCATAATTATAGCGCACTAAAAAAAATTAATTCATTAAATGAAAAGTTGACCAAAATTTAAACACAGCCTGATGTAAAACTTGTTGCTTTAGCTTTTAAAAATACATTTAATCCTATTTGAAATCGATTTAACCGATTTGGAACAGTCATTTATGGTTGCTTTCGATTAGATATCCTTCATAGCGCTGATCAATTCACTTTTTTAGTTATTTGGTAGATTTAAGGGGCACGATCGGTAGTAGAACCAATGTTTTCAATTGGGTTAATGTCTGGTGACTATTTTAATATCTTTTGTCCAATATAATTGGGGAAAATTGTTGTTTCTGAACCAGTCCATCGAGAATTTCGCCTTATGACAGGGGGCATTATCACTTTGAATGCAGGCCTGGGTCGATTCAGACCCAAATATTTGATCAAAATATGATGGAAATTCTTCGGAAATTGAATTGATATAGCTGCTAACATTTAAAAGTCCTTCTCAAATGAGTAATAAGGCGGTACCACGGGCTGTAAAACATTTGCATACGCTAACAGAACCACCACCACGGTGTGAGCTTGGCTGGAACCATTATGATTGATCCTTATCTTGCATTGTACATTGAAAAAATGAAAAAGATCAACTTATCAATTATTCGTCATGATTAAATTATTATAATGAAGTAATAAATGGTTGAAATCCATCATTTGTTCGATGTACAATGCACGATAAGGATCAACCATATTGGTTCCAGCCAAGCGCACAACGTGGTGGTGGTTCTGTTAGCGTATGCAAATGTTTTACAGCCCATGGTACCGGCTTATTACTCTTTTAAGAAGGACTTTCAAATGCTAGAAGATATATCGATTCAATTTCTGAAGTATTTGCTTCACATTTTAATCAAATATTTGGGTCTAAATCGACCCAGGCCTGTATTCAAAGTGATAATGCCCCCTGTCAAAACGCGAAATTATTAATGGACTGGTTCAGAAACAACAATTTTCCCCAATTATATTGGCCAAAAGATATTAAAACAGTCACCAGACATTAACCCAATTGAAAACCTTTGGTCTACTACCGATCGTGCCCATTAAATCTACCAAATAGCTATAAAAATGCATTGATCAGCGCTACGAAGGACATCTGGTCTAAAGCAACCATAAATGACTGCTCCAAATCGGTCAAATCTATTTCAAATAGAATGAAATGTATTTTGAAAGCTAAAGGAACAATTATTTCATCAGGCTGTGTTTAAATTTTGATCAACTTTTCATTTAATGGATTATTTTTTTTAGTGCGCTATAATTATGAACAGTCTATTTAAGACTTTTTTTTTATAAAATCACCTCTGATATTTTTATTGTGTTATTTAAAACTGAATTGTGACTTTTATTAAATAAATTTGAATAAAAATGTTTATTTGACACAAAAAAACTTGACATTTTTTTGATATTTTGAATAGAAATAGTAAGTTGTAAAAAATAATTTAAAGTGCGCTATAATTTTGAGCAGTACTTTATATTTGTCGTTCCTCAAGGCTGTTTGGTTTTGAATTTCAGCAAAATCGTTTTAGTGGTTCAAAAGTTATAAGCAAAGCACTGAATTTCAGATTTGTTTCACCTTAAACTGTTGAAAACTCGTTAAACAAGTTTTAAGGGCATGGTGAAATACCAGATTTGTAAAACTTGTTGTTGTTTGTTTTCATGTCGTGGGGTTTAGTTGTTAGACAAGTAAATATTTGTTATTGTTTTGTTATTGTTAGTGTAACTGTATGTAACGGGAAAAAATCAAATAAAGTATGTGTATGATTGAATGTTAATTTGTTTTTGGTTTTTAAAGAAGAGGATAGTAATATAAAAAGTGGAAAATATGTGAAATAGTTTTTTTTTTGTATTACATATAAAGTACTGCTCAAAATTATAGCGCACTTTAAATTATTTTTTACAACTTATTGTTTCTATACAATATATCAAAAAAATTTCAAGTTTTTTTGTGTCAATTAAACATTTTTATTCAAATTTATTTAATTAAAGTCACAATTCAGTCTTGAATAACACAATAAAAATATCAGAGGTGGTTTTATAAAAAAAGTCTTAAATAGACTGTTTATAATTATAGCGCACTAAAAAAATTAATTCATTAAATGAAAAGTTGATCAAAATTTAAACACAGCCTGATGAAATACTTGTTCCTTTAGCTTTCAAAATACATTTAATCCTATTTGAAATAGCTTTGACCGATTTGGAGCAGTCATTTATGGTTGCTTTAGACCAGATATCCTTCGTAGCGCTGATCAATTCACTTTTATAGTTATTTGGTAGATTTAAGGGGCACGATCGGTAGTAGACCAACTGTTTCCAATTGGGTTAATATCTGGTGACTGTTTTAATATCTTTTGGCCAATATAATTATGGAAAATTGTTGTTTCTGAACCAGTCCATTAAGAAATTCGCCGAAATATCTCTTTGTATTCAGGCCTGGGTCGATTTAGACCCAAATATTTGATCAAAATATGAAGAAAATACTTCAGAAATAGAACCAATATAGCTTCCAGCAGTTGAAAGTCCTTCTTAAAATAGTAATAAGCCGGTATCATGGGCTGAAAAATATTTGCATACGCTAACAGAACCACCACCACGTTGTGCGCTTGGCTGGAACCAATACGGTTGATCCTTATCCTGCATTGTACATCGAACAAATGATGGATTTTAACCATTTATTACTTCATTATAATAATTTATTCATGACAAATAATTGATTTGTTGATTAATTGTAAAAATAAATCATTTTTTCAAAGTACAATACAAGATAAGGATCAACCATAATGGTTCCAGCCAAGCACACAACGTGGTGGTGGTTCTGTTAGCGAATGCAAATGTTTTACAGCCCATGGTACCGCCTTATTACTCTTTCAAGAAGAACTTTAAAATGCTAGCAGCTATATCGATTCCATTTCCGAAGAATTTCCATCATATTTTGAACAAATATTTGGGTCTGAATCGACCCAGGCCTGCAGTCATAAGGTGAAATTCTCGATGGACTGGTTCGGAAACAACAATTTTCCCCAATTATATTGGCCAAAAGATATTAAAATAGTCACTAGACATTAACTTAATTGAAAACATTGGGTCTACTACCGATCGTGCCCTTAAATCTACCAAATAACTATAAAAGTGAATTGATCAGCGCTATGAAGGATATCAATCGAAAGCAACCATAAATGACTGCTCCAAAGCGATCAAATCGATTTCAAATAGTATTAAATGCATTTTTAAAAGCTAAAGGAACAAGTATTTCATCAGGCTGTGTTTAAATTTTGATCAACTTTTCATTTAATGAATTAATTTCTTTTAGTGCGCTATAATTGTGAACAGTCTATTTAAGACTTTTTTTATAAAACCACCTCTGATATTTTTATTGTGTTATTTAAAACTGAATTGTGACTTTAATTAAATTAATTTGAATAAAAATGTTTAATTGACACAAAAAAACTTGACATTTTTTTGATATTTTGAATAGAAACAATAAGTTGTAAAAAATAATTTAAAGTGCGCTATAATTTCGAGCAGTACTTTAGGTATAAAACAACAAAAATATTTTACAAAGTAATTTGTTACTCAAAGAAATTGTACACTAAAAAAATATTTACACTCAAAACAAATGTACACATTATTATTTTTTTTTTTTAATGAAATGGCAGACTCAAAAAAATGTTGACAGTCAAAAAAATTTTACACTCAAAAAAATTTGATTGATTAAAAGAAAGTTTGACTCAAAATAATATACATATTTCTAATAAAAAATTTGTAATGCAATTTTTTGGAATTTTTTTAGAAAATTACTATCAGATAACATTGTGGAGGGTATTCATAGATTCGATAAAGTCGAATTTAATTTTTCTACTTGTTGTAATATAATTTGTATTTTCTGAAACTAAAGTGGAAATGGTGTACTCAATTTTTTTTTTCATTCAAAATGTGAGGTGTTATGACTGAAGCACTCTTTGCAGCGCTGATTAATGAGCAATAATGATGCAGTGAAATCATGTGTCTTTGTCCAAAACTCATGGTTTTTATTAAAAAAATGTTAAATATATTCAAAAGAAAAGCATGTATATTATAATTTTATCAAAATACAATTTTAAAATTTTAGTTTTATATAAAAAATCTTAACAAAAAATTTTAATTTTTTCCCCTTACTTTTACTGCATCCTCAAGAGCGCTCTTTGGATGCGCTTCGGTATGCTATAAAAAGATGCTGTGTCGCCAAAATCTCAATTTATTTTTGCTGGGTAGCTTAAGCAAAATCTAATCATTTTAGCCAGTGCGCCCTTCGTTCAAAGTTTTGAATTTTTGGAAAATGTCCATCAAAATTTTCAATTTTTAAAAAATTATAAAATAAAAATTAAAAACTCTTGCCCAGTGTTGCCATTTTAGCCATTTTCCGGCTAGATTTAGCTCCTTTTGAACTCTTTTAGCCGGAGAAAAATGCATTTAGCTCTTAGCCGTTTTTTTAGTCATTTTCGAAATTATTTTAGCAGTTTTTTAGCCATTTTTGTGTTTTTTGATTTTAAAGTAGTTTTTTTTTGTTTTTTATACTAAAATAAAGAATTGATTGGTTTTCTGTTAGTACAGATCAAGCAAAGCGTCCAACTTTATTTAATATAAAGGTTAAAGTTAAAAAATGTGTAAGAAAATTTATTTTTTAAAAATTACAGACATTTTTGGTATTCCCGTACTGGTTTTAAACACTCCAGTTAAAGTGTTATCATCAGCAGGATTTTTAATCGGTTTGTTTTGTTAATAGGTACTTGTTTTTCATATATCTTAATTTTAAATAATTCCAGTCTGGCATCGAACCACGGATATTTTGGTCATATTCCTGCCATTAACTAAATCTTAGATGATCTAGCGATGCCCGTTTCTCTGTGAAAAATACGCTAGCGTTCGAAACTCAACTTAAAGACTGGGTGCTGAATCTTGGCATATATGAGGCGCTCAGCGCCAAAACGGCATAACCCTCATTTTCAAAAAATAGTTTTTTTTAGTAGTACATTTGCACTAAATAAAAAATTTTACTTAATTTTTTTTAAACAAAAATAAAAAAAAAAAGATCTTTCACTAAAAAAAATTTTCTAGCTAAATTTTTTTATTTTAGGTTTTGCATTAAAAAAAATGTAAATCAAAGAAAAAGTGTTTTGAACTCTAGTTTTTATCTTGAATAAGTCAAAACCGTATAAAATGTATAACAAAAGATCTCTTTATTAATTTTATGTGTTAAAATTAAACAAAATATAAATTTACAATAGTTTTTCTTAAAAAAGTAAAATATATATTTTACCCGTTTTTTAGCCATTTTTTTGCCGTTTTTTAGCCGTTTTTTCGAATGAATTTAGCCGTTTTTGACTACCAAGTTCTGGCAACACTGCTCTTGCCATACATTATTTTTATTAATTTTGGCATGTTGAATACGAATACGAAAATTTACGATCGATTTCTGAAATCGATCAAGAGGCTTTCGAGATATCGTCACAAAATATTTCCAAAAATGGCGGGTTTTTTCACGTTCATTTTTATTTTTCTATTGACTTTTTTAAAAACCTTGAGACAAACTTTGATTTTAACTTAATTTGGGCGAAATCGGATAATTTTAACCCATGACGTCCTTTCGATCAAAGTTTAGAGTTTTTGGTGAAAATTTTCTAAAAACCTAAACTTAAGCTTTCGTGCCGATCAGTGTTGCCAGAACTTGGTAGTCAAAAACGGCTAAATTCATTCGAAAAAACGGCTAAAAAACGGCTAAAAAATGGCTAAAAAACGGGTAAAATATATATTTTACTTTTTTAAGAAAAACTATTGTAAATTTATATTTTGTTTAATTTTAACACATAAAATTAATAAAGAGATCTTTTGTTATACATTTTATACGGTTTTGACTTATTCAAGATAAAAACTAGAGTTCAAAACACTTTTTCTTTGATTTACATTTTTTTTAATGCAAAACCTAAAATAAAAAAATTTAGCTAGAAAATTTTTTTTAGTGAAAGATCTTTTTTTTTTTATTTTTGTTTAAAAAAAATTAAGTAAAATTTTTTATTTAGTGCAAATGTACTACTAAAAAAAACTATTTTTTGAAAATGAGGGTTATGCCGTTTTGGCGCTGAGCGCCTCATATATGCCAAGATTCAGCACCCAGTCTTTAAGTTGAGTTTCGAACGCTAGCGTATTTTTCACAGAGAAACGGGCATCGCTAGATCATCTAAGATTTAGTTAATGGCAGGAATATGACCAAAATATCCGTGGTTCGATGCCAGACTGGGATTATTTAAAATTAAGATATATGAAAAACAAGTACCTATTAACAAAACAAACCGATTAAAAATCCTGCTGATGATAACACTTTAACTGGAGTGTTTAAAACCAGTACGGGAATACCAAAAATGTCTGTAATTTTTAAAAAATAAATTTTCTTACACATTTTTTAACTTTAACCTTTATATTAAATAAAGTTGGACGCTTTGCTTGATCTGTACTAACAGAAAACCAATCAATTCTTTATTTTAGTATAAAAAACAAAAAAAAACTACTTTAAAATCAAAAAACACAAAAATGGCTAAAAAACTGCTAAAATAATTTCGAAAATGGCTAAAAAAACGGCTAAGAGCTAAATGCATTTTTCTCCGGCTAAAAGAGTTCAAAAGGAGCTAAATCTAGCCGGAAAATGGCTAAAATGGCAACACTGGTGCCGATCCAGCGATTTTCGAGTTATCGTCATAAGAAATTGGACAAAAAATTTGCAAAAATGGCGATTTTTTCCTACTATTTTTAAGATTTTTTTTAATTTTTTTCTATTAACTTTTTTAAAGAGCTTGAGACAAACTTTCATTTAAACATTAAGAAATTAAAATACTCGAGCTCGAGGCCTTTTTTAAATTATTTTTATTTATTTAATAATAAAGTTTTTGTGCGTAATTATTTTAATATTAAAGCCCAGATGATGTCTTTCAAAGAAAGACGAAATATCGGCAACTAATAAATAAAAGAATTATTAAATAAAAATAATTTAAAAAAGGCCTCGAGCTCGAGTATTTTAATTTCTTAATATTATATAAAAGGTCGAATAAAATTCAAAATTATACTTTAATTTAAACTTAATTTTTGGCCAAATCAGATAATTTTAACCCATGACGTCTTTCGAGTTTTAAAAAAACTTTAACTCAAGCTTTCTTAAGCTTTCGTGTCAGTAGCATTTACCGAAACACGAGCATTTTCAGAATCTCGAAAATACCACATTTTGGATTCGTGTAGATCGAAGAAACAGAAGAAGTTGAAAAGTTTTCGTCACTGATGCACTTCCAAAAGTTTTGCCGAGAGGGATATATGCAATTGAGACCTGGTACAAAGCCTCTGCTTCTTTCAAATAATTTGCAGTGTAAATCAAATCATAAAAAAAATGTGTACATATAAAACAAGAAAACCGTGTGACTTTTTGAACACATGACGTACATAAATACCATTTGAAATATGTATATAAAAAAATATATAACTCGTGCCACATGACAAGAAAATATACAAAAAAATATCAGAAAAAAGGAGGCGTAAACTTGATGGAAAATAAATAAAAAATATATATATTGCGGCAACATATTAGAGTGGCTTTTATGTTGGACTTAAACGAATTTTCTCGTTCCAAACTAGAGTTTTTTTATAATCTCAAAACTCAAAAACCGCGATATCGGTCGGATAAAGACCGCCAAAAACGGCACTGTACATTAGAGGGTTAATAACAAATGGCGCATGGGCCGGGACCCGACTCCAAACTGCCAAGTGGAAACAGAAACAGATGATCAGATATTTCAGATCTCAAATTCGGTTCCCCATTTCAGTAACTGATCAAAAATTGCATCTGACAGATTTCAAAATACACCAAATTTGAGATCTGATCAGATTAGATCTAATCCATTTTAACATGGAAAGAGTGAAAAAGAGATAAAAGCCGCCAAAAGCGACCCTGTGGATTAGAGGCGGGGACCCAAATCCAAACCGGCAAGAAGAAACGGAAAAACCATGGGCGGCTATCTGATCAGATATTTCAGATCTCAAATTTGGTTTCCAATTTCGTTATCTGATCAAAAATTGTATCCTGATAGATTCCGAAATTAAAGACCAAATTTGAGATCTGATCAGATTATATCTAATCTGTTAACATGATAAGAAAGTAAAAGAAAGCTTTTTTTTGCACATTATTTGTTACTTTAGTTTTGAATCTTAACTTTAAACTTCAGTAAGAAAAATATTTCATATTTGGTAACTAAATTTAAATATTAGATATTTACATAAATCTTTTTTGCAAAAAAACATAAACATATAAATATAAATCAAAATAAATAAACATCTGCTTAATATTAATATTATTCATTTAAAAATTTCCATTTATTTAAAACAAAAAAAGCTCAAAATAAAAATTTATTATAAAAATTACCCATTCAATATTTTTCTTTTTTTTTAAATTTTTTTGTTTTCATCAAATAAAAATAAAAAACAACATTAAATTGAACATTAATTTCAACATTTTGGCAATTAGAAAAACCCCTTGAGATTAAACAAAAAAAAATTGAAAAACTATAAAAATAATAAATATTTCATTAAGATCAGTTAGTTTGTTTTTGGCATACAAAACAAGAAAATCAATTTGAAATTTAAAATTCTATAACGAATTTTAATGGAAATTGATTGATATTATAAATATTTGGTTATTTTGGATAAAATTCAAAATTTTTCATACACATTTTTTGAAAACAAGAAAATTATTTATACATTCTTAAAGGAATTTCAGATGTATGCCAAAAAAGAAAACGCAAACATGTTTTTTAATAATTAAATTTTTTAAATCATAAAACAATCCACTTAAAAAAATTTTAAAAATAACAAAAAAAACATAAACATTTATTAATTTTTTGTTTTTATATCTTTTTTTTGTTTTTGCTTACGCAAATTGTTTATAATTTAGTATTGGTATAAATTTTTTTTATAACCTCTAAAAATTTAAGGAGTTTTTTTAATATATTTTTTATATTTGTACCCTTCATTGAGTAGAGGTAAAGACAATTTTGTCATTCCATTTGTAACATTTTAAAATATCGGTGTACACTCAAAAAAAAACTTGTAAAACGCCTGGTAAAATGCCTTGTAACCCCGTTCTACCAATATTTAACAATTTTCCTTGTTTTTTAACAAAAAATTTTGTACTTTGCTCAAACGCGAACTACAGTTTTATTGGTAATTTTACAAATGTATTTTCGTAATTGCATTCTACCACTTTGAAAGGTTATTTTACAAAAATAACTGTAATTTTACAACAAAGTTTTTATTACGAGGATTCTAGTTGACTTACAAAAAAAAAACTGTTATTGTATAAAAATTATGTTATACGAGGATTTATGTTGTTTAACAAAAAAAAAAACATTTTTTTTTGTAAATTTTCTATTTTTTTTTAAATTCCGGACAAAATTTTTTTTTTTTTTTATTGAAAAATATTTAAAAAAAAAGTTGACAAAATTTTTAAAAATTTTTTACGAGGATTCTAGTTAATTTACAAAACAAAAAACATTTATTTTACAAAAATGATTTTATTACGAAGAGTTATATTGTTTAACAAAAATTTTTTTTTTGTAAATTTACCATTTTGGTTTGTAAATTTGCCATTTTTTTAAAAATATTTACCATTTTTTCTTGTAAGTTTACCATTTTTTTTTTATATTTCCGGTTTTAAAACAATATTTTTACCAATAAAATTGGTTATTTTACCAATTTTTGGCGCACTCAAAATTACGAGGAAATCCTCGTAATTTTACGCGAATTTTACCTACCTCCCATTTTACGAGAATAGCCTCGTAAAATCACGAAATTTTTTGGTAACTTTACAGTGTTTTTTTTTTTGAGTGTAGGGATTCAAAAAGTATGTCTATTTAAGATCCTCGATGGATTTTTTAGACGATATCTGAAAATGATCAGCACCCATAGAATTTAGAACCCGAACACAATCAGCAATTCACACGTTTGGCCTCAAGTGACACAACTTTTGAAACCGATATCTTCCATTCGAGATTTAAATCCAAAACTTTTTTGAAAAATTACCCCTTTTTAGACTCAAAAGAAAGCCTAGATTTTTTCCTTTAAGAGCGATGGAGTCGCTTAGTGGGATGCGTGTGGGGTATCTATTAAAAAAACTTTTTTGTAATTAAAAAAACCGTTTTTGAATTTTTAGCATATGCACTATTAGGAGTGGAAAAGTGCACCAGTTTTCGATTTCGATCCGCTACAGCCTATAATTTTGATCGGTTTGAAAAAAAACATAAACCAAAAAATGAAGGAGGTAGGGTGGGGCCATATGGCCCCTCATCGAGGTCAACGTTGGGCGTAATAGTATAAAAATCCTTACAGCTGCCCCAGAATCGTCCCTGAAGGGTTTCCAATGTAAGAGCTACCACCATTAATTTTTTGACCCCAACATTTTCCCTAAACATATATACACAGAAAAAAAAAATTTTGTCAAATTACTAGGAAAAGTCTCTTAATACCATTTTACCAATATTTGACAGTTTTCCTTGTTTTTTAACAAACAAATTTGGATCGAAATCTACTTTTTTTTGTAATTTTACAATTTTTTTTTGTAATTTTACAAATTTCCAAGATAATTTTACAAAAAAGATCTAGTAAATTTATGGGAATTTGTTTTACTTGCAATTGCGCCGAAAAAAATGTAAAATTATAATTTTATTGGTAAAAAGCTTGTAAAATTACAAAATTATGGGTAAAAAGCTTGTAAAATTGCTAGAAATTCTCGTAAAATAGGAGTAAGCAAAAAATCTAGTAAAATTACGAAACCTCCTTGTAAATTTTGTCGTGTCAAAAAATTTGTATATTTACAATTTTATTGGTAAAAACCTTGTAAAATTTCAAAATTATTGGTAAAAAGCTTCTAAAATTACTAGGAGTTTTTGTCAAACAGAAGGTAGCAAACAAAAAAAGTTACAAGTTTTTCTTGTTATTTTACAAGGTTTTTTTTAGTGTAGCCCCTATCTTTACTTCCTAAGGGGGCAAAGATTTGGATTTTTAAAAATTTAAAAAAATAAGTTTTTAAAAAATTAAAAAATTCGTCTTGCTAAATTAAACATATTTACTAATTTTGATGAGCTGAGCACGAATATCAAAATGTTTCTAAAATCTGTCACACAGTTTTCAAGATATCGCTATTTAAAATTTGCAAAAAATTTAGGTTTTTCTTACGGATAAAAAATTAAAAAATATAGAGCTTGAGACAAACTTTCATTTAAAATCAATTTGAGCCAAATCCGATCATTTTAACCCGTGGTGCCCTTCGATCAATATTTTGGGTTATTAGAAAATTTTTACCAAAATTTCATAACTTTGAGAAAAAATTTTCGCGAAAAAAAAAAATCCGCGAACATTTTTTCGAAAATTTTCGTGTTTGTAATGTATCGTATTCTACTTATTGTCATAAATTACTAGCAAAATAAAAAAAATTGGAAAAAAAAATTCGCGACCAAAAATTTGCGAAAAATTTTTTTCGCGAAAAAAATCATTTTTTTTTTGTTTATTCAATAGAGTTTAGATGATAAAAATTCGGCAATTGTGCAAATAATAAAAAAAAAATATTTTTTTTACTTAAAAATAAAAAAATAATAATCGCGAATATCGCTTATACATACGCTAACTTTGAAAAAAAATTATATTACAACGGGATTTATTGTACACGAACTAGTTTTACCAGATGGCTTCGTCAATTCAAATAAATCTAAAAATATTTGTATTGAACCAATTTTTTCACGAAAAAAAAAAGATTTTTCGCAAACAAAATATGTTTTTCGCGAAAAAAAATCACGGTTTTATGGTTTGTTATATTAGTTTAACAGACTTGAATGGTTTTAAATTTAAAAATGATCGCAATAGCTTAAAAATATCGTTTTTATTGTACTTGGGCATCAACATTTTAAATCGCGAATACGAGCGCTAACTTCCAAAAACGGCTAGCACCATTTAATTCAGCGTACTCGAATTAACTTTACCAGTAGGGTGCCCAGCTTGTTAAAAAAAAAAGAGTCAAATTCTAGCACAGTGTTAGTTTTAATCAAAATTTCAACAAAAGGTCGAAGAACACACATATAGATTATTTTTTGACAAATTTTAAATGGCGATATCTAGAAAATCGCTCGACCGATTTCAGAAATTTTTTGATATTTATATTCATGCCGAAATGAAAAAAACAATGTATCACATGTAATTTTTTACATTTTTCAGAAATCCGAAATACTGGTGAAATTTTCCAAAAATCCAAAATTTTGATCGAAGGGCGCCACGGGTTAAAATTATCGAATTTGGTTGGCTCAAACTAGCTAAGACTGTCTCAAGGGAAAAAAGTTGAACGCAAAAAAAACCTTGTAAAATTACTAGAAAAAGTCCCGTAATCCCATTTTACCAATATTTTACAGAATTCCCTGTTTTTTAACAAAAAATTTTCGATCGAAATTTAAATTTTTCTTAGTATTTTTACATTTTTTTTGTAAATGTACAAATTTCCGAGTAAGTTTTACAAAAAAATCTAGTTAAGTCACGAGAATTCCTTGTAAGTATTATCACACCAAAAAAGTTTTACATTTACAATTTTTTTGGTAAAAAACTTGTAAAACTACAAACAAGCTCGTAATTCTTACTAGAAACTCTCGTAATATAGGAGATAGCACAAGATCTAGTATATTCACGAGAAGTCCCTGTAGTTTGTATAGCATCAAAAACATTTTTTTACAATTTTGGTAGTAAAAAGCTTGCAAATTGTTTGTAATTTTGCAAGCTTTTTACCAATAAAATTGCAGTTTTTACTAGGAACTCTCGTTAAATAGGAGGTAGCAAACAATTATATTACGGGGCTTTTTTGGTAATTTTACAAGATTTGTTTTTTGAGTGAAGCAAAAAAAACGTAATATCTTGCAAAATTTCAAATAGCGATATCTCGAAAACCGTTCGACCAATTTAAATTTTTTTTGTTGTGTATTCGCTTTCAGCGCATTATACTTAATTAATAAATATGAAGGTGTCGCAAGACATATTTATACCCTACACCACACTGTGGTACAGGGTATAATGAGTTAGTGCTGATGTTTGTAACTACCCGAAATATTGGTCCTAGACCCACTTTTAAGTATACCGATCGACTTAGAATCACTTTTTGAGTCGATTTAGCGATGTCCGTCCGTCCGTCCGTCTGTCCGTCCGTCCGTCCGTCCGTCCGTCCGTCTGTCTGTCCATGTAAACGGTGTAAACACGATACAGGTCGCAATTCTCGATCAATTGACTTGAAATTTAAAACTTAAGCCTCTTTTGGCCCAAGGACGAAACCTATTGAAATTGGAAAAAATCGGACCATATTTAGACCTAGTCCCCATACAAAGGTCCCCTTTAGTTTTGGCTCAAATGACTCTAATAGTCGCATTTTAATAGGTATCTTTTCAAAATTTGGCTGGAATTAATGTTTTATACACACAAATCACCATTCCGAATTTTAAAGAAATCCAACCAGTTCTTCTAGTAGCCCCCATACAAACCACCTTCCCGATTTTCACATAAATCTCTCAATTTTCATGAAAATAGAAAATATTTAATTAAAATTCTGTTTGTGTATGTTAAACGCGTACTTTAATAACCTTATCAAATCTAATTATAATCGGACCATTTTGGACTTAGGTCCCATGTGGAAATTTCGCCCGATATTCAGTTGAAGCGATTTATTGTCAACAAAAAGAAGCCTATTCCACTCAAATTTGATTAGTGCGTGCTATTTACACTTATTAAAGATTTGACAAAATATAGATCTAATCAGTCCATGTTTGAACTTGGGACCCATGGTCCGGGAAACTCTGGTGTAGGGTATTATATGGTCGGTCTTGACCGACTATAATTTTCTTACTTGTTTTTTTTTTAATTTTTAAAAATCTAAAACTTTGATCGTCGGTAGCCATGGGTTAATTTAATCCGATTAGCCTCAAATTTGTCCCACAAAAGTTATAGGCCTACAAAAATAAAAATTTGCCCGGCCAGTCTACTGTGGATATATTTAACTGTTTTACTTGTTTCTTATAGAAAATATAGCGCAGTTCGCCCAAATTTTCATTCCTTAAAATGTCCATCAAGACATAAACTCGCTAATTCTTCTTAAGGAAGCTAAACTTACAATTGAAATCTCGTGCTTAGTGTTTCAAGTCACTTGTAAAATTTAAGAGAATGAAAAGATGTCAGATGAGTTATCTGCAATTCATTACTCAAACTAATAATGGAACAGCACATATTTAATAGCAGTTATTTAAATCAAAAGTTATAAATACTTAACCATATTATTATGAATCGACTATTTTTGTAAAAAATTCTATATAGGAAATTTTCTAAGCTTTAATTTAAGCTTGATAGCGACCAGATTGATCAAATATTAAATAGGAAACGAGGGTGGCACTGGAAAGTAAAATTATTTATAGTTAATTTTTAGAAAATATTTAGAAGTCGATTTCTTCTAAGTTCAAATGCTAAAAATTTTAAAATTGATCTCGGTTTTTTTATTTAAATATCGCCTAATTTTTCCAAATACAGTAGAAGAAATTTGCATTTTTTTAACTTCAAACTCTGTTCACCACCAATTTTTTGTAAACAAAGAAAAATTTTAATTATTCTTATACCTCATTTCTATACACTTAGCTGTACTTAAATAAATAAACAGTAAAACATTTTCTCTATTTACAAAAAATTGGTGGTCAAAAGAGTTTGAGGTCAAAAAGTGCGAATTTCTTCTACTGTATTTGAAAAAATTAGGAGGTCAAAAAATGCAGATTTTTTCTACTGTATTTAAAATATTTAATTTTTTGTTTGGGTTGTTGAAAAAACTATTATTGGATAATTTTTCAAATTTTAAATGTTTGAACTTGGAAAAAATCGACTTACAATTAGAAATATTTTTAAAAATATTTTTTAAAAAAAATATTTATAAACAATTTCACTTTTCAGCGCGACGCTATCAAGCTTAAATTAAAGCTTGTAAAATTTCCCATACAACTTTTTTTTCAAAAAAAAATTCGATTGATAATAACCAGGGTAAGTATTGATAACTTTATCTTTAAATAACTGCTATCAAATACTTGTTCCATTATTTGTTTGAGTCACTGTACTCCTATGCTAAAAATATCAATTATAATTGGCAATTACTTATGTATGTTTTGGTTTTTATTTATTGTTGGGTTTCTAGCTGTTTTTATTCTCGTGATTTTAAAAAAAATAATACCATAATTTAGGCTAAATTTGTGTGGTTTTTATACACTTATCTGCTGTTCTTGGCTAAATGCCAGCAAATATTATGTTACTTTTTTTGGTTTCAAAAAAAAAAAAAAATAATAATTTATATAAAATTTTAAAAATAATATTTTGTAATTAAAAATTTAAAAAACAAACAACAAACAACAAATAAAAAAAAAAAATAACAAACAAGTTTGAGAAAAACCCAAATACAATAAATAACAAATGCTGGCGAGAAGACGTCAAGCAAAAAAGAGAAGCCTTTAAAATTATATTAGAATCTTAAAAAAAATTAAAAAAAAAAATTGTAAATTTAATTTGCCGGTAATTGCCAAACATTCACCAAATAGCAAAATATTTGAGACATCTCTTAAAATCCAGATAAAAATTTTTGACAAATTTGAAAAGTTTTATGTCGAGAATTATGTGTCGATAAAAGCTTTTTTGTTTTTATTTTATTGTTATAAAACTTTAAAATACAACAAATATCAATTTAATTTTATTTAAAGCTCATTCAAGCTTTTTCTACTGTAAAAAGGACAGATTAGAGTCTTAACAAACTCTAATTTGTGTTTTGAACAGTAGGAAAAGCTTTGCATAAGCTTTTTATAAAATTAAATAGATATTCGTTTTGTTTTAAAGTTCTATAACACTAACAGAAAAACGAAAAAACTTTTATCGACACATAATTCCCATTTAGTTTATATATTTTTAACAATTTAAATTACATTACAAATGATTGCCGCAATTTAAATAATTGTTTTCATTTTCGAATCATTTAATACATTTTTTCTACTTAATCTCTGACTAAAAGTGTTTGTCAAAAAAAATGTTAATTTTCAAAATAATATTTATGAGTTAATAAAAAATTTTAAATTTTATTGCAGCACCTGTATATTTTCACTTTCATTTAACATTTCGAAAATCTTGTCGTACAATATATAAAAAAAGTGTGTATATTTTTATTTCATTTTCATATAAACAAGTAATTAAATATGAAAATCAAATTAATCTCAAGAGGCATTAAAAGAAAATGTAGTACATAAAAAGTCAAATAAACACTAAAGTAAAATAACAAAATAAAAAAATATTTTTTTTCGATCTTAATTATTTTTTAACCCATTTTCCTATACTGTTCAATTTTTCGTCTAGTAAATTTGATTTGTTTATAAATATGTAAAGTAGAGTGGCATTTTTTTTTGTTGCATGAAAAAAAAAAAGTTTTTCTCGGAATTTGAATGGTCGGGCAAATTATTATTCTACTAGGCCTCAAACTTAAGGCCAATCGGATTAAATGAACCCGTAGCACAGTGGGGCGAGATGCACTTTTTTTTGACAGAATTACTCTGCAGTCCTCAATTCTTAACCGGTTTTAATTTTGTTTTTTTTCTGCTTGTAGCTTATTAAATTTCTCATCGACTTAATTTAATTTTTTAATCTGTTTAAAATGAAATCGGAAATTTGATATTTGTACAAAAATTTGATATTTGTATAAAAATTACGGTTTTATCTACACTCAAGAAATTAAAAAAAAAATATGTCACTTTTTTTTCGTTGACTATTCCGTAGAGATTAAGAAAACCTTTCATTTAAACTTAATTTGCGTCAAATCAGACCATTTTTACCAATGGCGCCCTTCGATCAAAGTTTGGAGTTTTGGTGAAAATTTTCTAAAAAACCAAAACTTTATGGAATTACACAACGGGTTTAAATAATCGGATTTGGCTCAAATCAATTTTAAATGAAAGTTTGTCTCAAGCTTTATGCGAGGGTCAAGGGAGAGAAATTTTGATTTTTTTTTTAATTCTTGAACGTTGAAAAAACCGCAATTTTTACAAATTTCAAATATCTTGAAAACCGTTAGTCCCATTTTAAAATATTTTGATATTCGAATTTATCGCGTCAAAATTTATAATATGTATATCGGAAACATTTTTATTTATTTAAAATAATTCAAAACTTTGAAGATCATGGAAAAAATGGAGAAAACCGCCATTTTTATCCAATTTCAAATAGCGATATCTCGAAAACCGTTGCAACGGCTCTAAATTTTTTTTTTTTCGAAAATTTTTTTAGAGGTGAAATTTTTTGTCGTGAATAAACTAACCAAGTAATATTATAATTAATAACAAAAAAATTAAAAATAAAAAAAAATTGGTTTGTGTGGAAAATGATTTTTAAGGCGACGTCGCGTAGGGAAGGCGTGGTCGTAGGGGCGTAAAATTTTTCCTGAGTTATTTTTTAGTCAAATGGAAAAAAATTTGCGGGTACCGTCTCAAAATTTCCAAAATAAGGGACACTCTAGTGTTCAGTGAATCAAAAATATAAATATCTCGAAAACCGTTAGACCCATTTTAAAATTTTTTGATATTGGAATTTATAGCATCAAAATTTATAATATATCGGAAACATTTTCATTTAAAATAATTCAAAACTTTGAAGGTGATGGAAAAAATGGAGAAAACCGCCATTTTTTTCAAATTTCTAATAGCGATATCTCGAAATCCGTTCGACCGATTTGAAAACATTTCTATATTCGTGTTCAGTGTATCAAAAATATAAATATGATGATAATATGATCGCTAGACATATTTTCCTTTAAGTTTTAAATGTTCAAAAATCCAAAATTTGATTGCCGTGCCCCACGGGTTAAATTTATCCGATTGGCCTCAAATTTGTACCACAAAATAAATGCTACTTTAATGTATAGGTACAACTATAGAAATCATTGACTAATTTTGAATGTTAATTGGATTTTTGTAGTGGCTTAAAATGGGTTAAAAAAATTTGTCTAAAATGATATTTTTGTAAATTAAGTTTTTTTTTTGGAATTACAAATTGGATAGCAAATGACATGTTTTATCATGTAAATATGTCGTACGACACACATAATTGTCCATGAATGCTATTAAGTGTTAACACTCGGAGAGTGCGTAGAAGTAAATTTATAATTGGGGCGACAGGCGGTAGGCTACGAGATAAGCTTGAAAACAAGTCCAAACTAACCATTTTGCTTTAAATGGGTTACTTTTCAAGATATCGCCATTTTAAATTGTTTTAAAAAAATTTTCCTTAACGTTTCAAAAATTACCTTAAACAGTGGAGAAAAACTTTGTTAAATCTAAGAAGATAACTATGTTGAACTAATTGAATTAGGGAATTTCATTTAAGATAAAGTATGTACTATTTATCAGTACATAAACTAAAGTTATTTCCTAAGAGTTTAGAAAATTTCCAAAATTTTAGTTAATTTTTACTAAATTGTGGGAAAATTTATGAACTTTTTTTAGGAAAATTGTGTACCAAAATTTAGTTAGGTCTTTTTTTAAGTGTTAGTTTTCGGAATGCTCAGAAAAGCTCTCTCCTACCCACTTTCTCACAGTTCCTAAAAATCGAGACAGTTTTCTTTATAATTTTTTTTTACGTATTTCTCGGAAATTTAACATTTTTTTTACAAATGAATCTGGATAATAATCCAGATTGTTGTTAATTTTCATCTTTTTCTTTTAAAATTCTGTAGTTGTGACCTTACGTTCCAATTGTAATTCGTTAAAAATGTAATTAAAATTTGCTACTGTTTAAAATTGATTTTATGACACTTGTTTTTTTAATTTTAATTTTAGTGTTGCAAATTTATTTCAGATGATTATTTTTCTTTCATGTAATTATATACTTTTAATGACCTTCTTTTTTTTGTTTGTGAGTTCTATACTCATGAATTTTTCCAAGTCATTTGTGTTGGAGGTAACTTTTATAACCTCCCTCAAAAAAAAAAAAAATTATGAGGGTATATTGACTGTGTCATTCCGTTTGTACTTTTTTATAAAAAAGTACTAGGTTGGTATTTTTAATCAAAAAACTCTATTTTAGAACTTTTTATTAAAAAAATATAATATTTGTAAAATTGTATAATATAGTTTTATGTTTATTTTATTTATTAAAAAGTACCATCGTGGTACAAAATTTTTCTTGGAATGTACTATTTTGGCATTTTAAAAAAAATAATATTTAATATTATGTACCAAAATAGTACTTTTTAATAAAATGTACCGAAATTGTACTCTTTTATGTAAAGTACCAGAATACTTTTTTATTAAAGTACCAAAATATTTATCAGGTAGTTTTTAATAAAGTAAAAGTACCGGAATAGTAATTTTTGTTAAATTTAAGTACTAAAATAATATTTTTTGATAAAAATGTACCATTTTGGTGTTGTTATGAAAAATAACCTTCTTTTGGTACTTTTATTAAATACTATTTTTGTAACTTTTTATTAATAAGTACTTTTTATGTAATTTTATTAAAGTAAAATTTTGGTACTTTTTACATAAATTCCCTTAAAAAATATAATGGAGGGTATCTAATATTCGTCACAGCCGATTGTAATACTCTCACTTGTCTTTTTTATGTAGAAATATTTTTTTAAGGCAATATAACTCAATTTTTCACACCAATTTTGAACAATGCTTTCATCATGTTTGTTTTTTTGAGTTCAAGGGTTCTTGTTTTTTACATTCTTAAATTATGCAAAGAATGTTCTTTTTGTGAATTTCGAAAAAAAAACATTATATTTGCAAGTTTTACATTCGTACTGTGAGTAATGCAAGTTTTGGACAAAACGTGATTTTAATTACTGACAAAACACAAAAAAAAAACGACCTTTAGATGTTGTTTTAAAGCGAAAGTTTAATTAAAAAAGAGTAATGAAATGAAAATTGTTGTAAAAATTATAATTGTGACAATTGGGACCTTTGTAGCTACCCGACTAAAAATGTTTAGATATAGCAACATATTATTTAATATATTTATATATGGCCATACACAGTACTTTACATAATTATATGTAAATGTATCTTGTATTAAGTTTTACACCCAAAATTTAATATGGTGCGATATAAAAAGGATATCGAATCATGTGTTGCTCCACATACAATATATAAAGCTTTATTAAATTAGATATTGCATATAATATTATATATGACTCCATGAATGACCTCACACAAGATTAGATAAATAAATATATGATATACAACTCCATGTCTGACCTCATACAAAATGAGATATACATATATATGGTGCCGAATCGGGGGAAAAAAGTTTTCTAAGTCCCGAGAAAATTTTTTAAAATTTCCATTTTTGCGTTTTGGAGTTAAGAATTTCATTAAAAATGATTTAAACAAAAAAAAATTAGCCAAATTTTGAAAAATTTTACTTTTAATTTTAGTCCTGAAAAAGTTTTGTAGAATTTTCTAAGTCCTGGATAAAAAATATTTTTGGTAAATTTTTTGCGTTTTGAAGTAAAAATTTATTAACAAAGTTTTAAGAAAATTTTTTTTTAAATTTCGATTTTCTTTTTTAAATCTCTAAGTCCCAGACAGAATTTTTTTTGCAATTCCCGAAAAAACTTGGGATAAATTTGTAAATTATGAGATAAAAAAAAAAAAAATTTTATGCAAAATTCTACATATTTTATCTTATGATATAAAATTATATACAATTATATTAAATTAGATAAACCAAATATTCGGATCAAAAACGATCATATTTAATCTAATATAACAAATTTTGAGCTATTTTGATCCACCAATTTCATCATCTTATTTTATCCAAATACGTGTTGGGCCATATCAAATTCTATATGGCTCAATTTCAAATTATATATGGACCTGTATATTTATTTTTAGTCGGGTAACCTTAGAATTTGTTAGTAGGTTTGTCATGTTAGCACTTTTGGTACTTTATAAAGTGGTACTTCAGTATCATAACGGATCTTCTATGTTTGCTGCCGTGAAGCGTCAGCAGCCTTTTTAAACTAGCAAATTATTATACAACAGTTCATTTCTGTATGATCCTTTAGTAGAAAAAAAATCACAAAAATACGTTTGATGCATGCAAAAACGTACTACAAAATAAAAGTCCAAACCCAGCAGAAATAAATCGAGATTTTGGCGACACAGCATCTGTTTATAGCATACCGTAGCGCATCCAAAGAGCGCTCTTAGGGTGCAGTAAAAGGAAGGGAAAAAAATTTTATTTTTTTTTTAAGATTTTTTATATAAAACTTATAATGTGTAATTATTTTTTGATAAAATTTCACACTTGCTTTCCTTTTTAATATTTTTAACACTTTTTGAATAAAAAACATGAGTTTTAGACAAAGACACATGATTTGACTGCATCATTATTGCGCATTAATCAGCGCTGCAAAGAGCGCTTCAATCATAGCATCTTTGACCGCTGTTCCCAAAAAAAATCCCATAAAAAATGTGAAAATGAAAATTTCCGATATTTTTTTGATGTTCACTTCCGATTTTTTTTTTCATTTTGTTTCACATAAATAAAGTTTTGTAAAGTAAAACGAATGAATTTTTTTGTTATATTTTTTTAAATTTTAGTTATTTGATTTCAACTTTGAATTTACAGCATCTTTATTCTGCTTAAATCAGCTCTACAAAGATACATGGATTCACTGCATCTTTAATCTGCCTAAATCAGCGCTAAAAAGATACATGAATTTACAGCATCTTTATTCTGCTTAAATCAGCGCTCTAAAGACACGTGATTTCAGTGCATCTAAAGAGCGCTGTTTCTGTGTATCCAACTAGCGCTCTAAAGTGGGACATCGCCTTAGGGAATCATGCATGAATTCAGCGCAATTGGATGCGCTCCTTTACTCAAGTTCCCCTTCCAAAAGCTGCTGAACGTTCAGCAAAATTTCTGCTGGGAATAGTCCTATTTTCGAAAAAGTACCAAAATGGTACTTTTTATCGAAAACTACTATGTTGGTACCTTTTATAAAAAAATCTATTTTGGAACTTTTTATTAAAAAGTACAACTTTGATACTCTTTTTATAATGTAGTTTAATGTTTATTTTATTTATTAAAAAGTACTATCCTGTTAAAAACTTTTTCTTAAAAAGTACTATTTTGGTACTTTTTTTAAAAATAAAAATGCCTATTTTATATTAAGTATGTACCAAAATAGTACTTTTTAATAAAATGTTTCAAAATCTTTTATAATTAGGACCTTTGTAGCTAACCTTAGAATTTGTCAGTAGGTTTGCCGTGTTAGCACTTTTGGTACTTTTTAAAATTGTACTTCAGTATCACAACGGACCTTAAAGTTTATGTGTGCTACTGTGAAGCGTCAGAAGCCTTTTTAAACAAAAAAATTATTTTAAAACTATTAATTTCTGAATGATCCTTTGGTAAAAAAAAAAACACCAAAATACGTTTGATGCATGCAAAAAGGCACACTAAAATAAAAGTCCAAATAGTCCCATTTACGGAAAAGGACTATTTGAGTACTTTTAGTACTTTACTACTTTTAGTCAAAAAGTACTATGTATAAAGTACAATTTTGGAACTTTTTAGTAAAAAGAAAATTGTTTGTACTTTTTTACAATGTACTTTTATGTTAACTTTATTTATTAAAAATTACCATCCTAGTACAAACTTTTTCTCGAAAAGTACTTTTGTGGTACTTTTTTTAAAATAAGCACTATTTTATATCGCGTACCAAAATAGTAATTTTTAACAAAATGTACCGAAATTGTACTCTTTTGGTACTTTTTATTTAAAAGTTCTATTTTGGTACTTTTTAGTAAAAAGTACTATTTTGGTACTTTTTTTAAAAATTACTATTTTGGTACTTTTTTTAAAAAAGTACAATTTTGGTACTTTTTATTAAAAGTACAATTTAGATAATTTTTATTAAAAAGTACTATTTAAATAATTTTTAGTAAAGTACAATGTCGGTACATTTTATCAAAAAACTCTATTTTGGAACTTTGTATTAAAAAGAACAATTTCGATACTTTTTACATAAAGTACTTTTATGTTTATTTTATTTATTAAAAAGTACCATCCTGGTACAAATTTTTTCTTGAAAAATATTGTTTTTGGTACTTTTTTAAAAAAGAACAACTTTAGATTATGCATCTAAATAGCACTTGATAAAATGTATTTATTTTATATTAAGTACTAAAACTTTTTTTTATAAAAGTACCAAAAAAAAATTTTTATAAAAATTATGTATCAGGATTGTATTTTTTAATAAATAAAGATGCTTTTAATTAAACTGATGTAGAAAAATAGTTCTTTTTGATAAAATGTACTATTTTCGTACTGTTAAGAAAAAGTACTGTTTTGGTTCTTTTTATTAAAAAGTACTTTTTAGATAATTTTTGTTCAAAAGTGCAATTTTCATACTTTTGTAAAACAATGTAATACTTTGGTACTTTTATATTGAAAATTACAATGTTAGTACATTATTAAAATGTACTATCGCAGTACTTTTTTCAAAAGTGCAATTTTCATACTTTTTTATAGCAAAGTACTACGTTGGTACTTTTATATTGAAAATTACAATTTTAGTACTTTATTAAAATGTACTATTGTGGTACTATTTATATAAAAGTACTATCTGGCATATATTTTTTATTTAAAAATATTATTTTAGTATTTTTTTGTTAACAAGTACTATTTTATCACTTTTTGTTAAAAGGTACTATTTTAATACTTTTTATTGAAAATTACTTTTTTATTTAAAACTACTGTTTTGGTACTTTTTAAAATTGAAATATGTTGATATTTTTTAAGATGAAGTACTATCTTGATTATATTCAAAAATACTATTTTGGAACTTTTTTATAAAAAAAGAACTTTTCTGGTGTATGAAAAATAACTATTTTGATACTTTTTATAAAAAAAGTACTAACTTTGAACCTTTTGCCAAATAGTTATATTTTTACAATTTTTAAAATGTACTTTCAATGTATTGTTTATTAAAAAGCACTATACTGAAACGTACCTTTTATTTAAAAGTACTATTTTTGGTACTTTTTATAAAAAAAAGTAGTGTACTAATACATACCTTTTATTTAAAAGCTAAAATTTCATTACAAAGTATTATTAACGTACGTTTTTTAAAAAAGTACTATATTAGTACTTTAATTACAAAGTACCAAAAAAGTGATTTTTTGGAGTTGGACTTATTTATGTTTTTTTTGACTGGGGCAGTTAGGGCAGGGAAAAAACCTATGCAAGTTCATACAATGCTTTCATGGTTCTTTTTACTTAAAAGTATTTTGTCGGCGCTTTTTGTTGAAAGTACTCTTTCGGTACTTTTAATTAGAAATTTCTATTTTTTTAAAGCTACTATTTTGGCACTTGTTATTTGAAAATTTTCGTATTTGTACTTTTCACTTAAGCTAAGTAAGTTGTTTTTCACGTGAACAATTTTCAAACGCTTAAAATTGTAACAAAAACTATTAAAAACGAAAACTTTTAAATATTAGAAAAAAAGAAACAATTATAACAAATCTTAAATGTCCATTTTATTGCAAAAGAAATGCGTTTTTATATATTTAAAATCATTTTAAACGATTTTCCCACTATAAAGCCGCGTTGCCAAAAATATTTTTTTTATATGGAGTTTGACAGATTTTTTTTCTAAAATTCGTGCAACAAAATTGTTAAACGGATGATTTTTAAACTTGAATATCACGAAAAAGAAAAGTCCATTTTATAATGAATCAAGAATTAAAAAATCTGAAAATTAAATAATTTCACAATATTTCAAAAGAAGATTTTTGGAATAGTGTTGTGTAAATCCAATTATTTTTAGTGGCAACACTGGCACATTTAAAACCTTATGGCAACACTGCTTGTCTGATAAATCAGACTACACTATTTATGATAATGTTTCAATTTCATAAATTCCTCTTAAATATATTTTAGAATAAAATTTTAAAATATCCCGAGTAAAAATGTTTATATATATTCTTATATATCACATCTGATTCGAGATTTGAGAGATCAGTACTGATCCGAAAAATGGATCGCTAAGATTATATCAGTTTTAATCGGATGAAATTGTAGTCGTCCGACTAAAACTGATATAATCTTAGCGATCCATTTTTCGGATCAGTACTGATCCTTCACATTTTTACTTGGGAGAGCTTAATTATTTTTGTCACCAAATTGATATGACATTCTTCAGACAACTAATTTTTTACGAATTTGTCATTGTCACTATGTCCAGAACATAAAAATATAATAAAATTTGTATTATAAAAATTGAAAAAACTCACCTGTTGACTTTGGTAAAGTATAGAAATCAAGCACTTTAATTTCCGAAGTCTCCACATGTGGGGCGAAACCCTCATACAAGTCACTCTCCTCCTCAATACCGCTCAATTTATCAACTTGAGCTGATGCAGAATCGCGACTATAAGGCATTTTTTTTTTTTGTTTTTTTAATTTATTTAAAATTATTACTACTAATATTAATTAACGACACAATTAAATGATTAAAACGCGAATTATTTTAAATTATTACTAAGATAATTTATTTTTTTTGTAACTTTAAAACTCGTTGTTTTATTTACTTAATTTTTAAAAATGACTAGATTTTCTTTTTTTGTTAAAAGAAATTGAAATAAATTTTTTTTGTGAAGGTATTTTTGTGATTTTATTAGTTTTTTTTTTTTAATTTTTATAATTCTTGTAATTTGTTTTAATTTTCTTTAAATCTTTTTAATTTTTTCCTTTTGTTTTAATAATTTTTTTTACAATCTATGGAGATAAGAATACTCCAATACGATGATGCCTTACTGAATTCATTTCCTTTTCAAAACAACACACTTTTTGAATTTGTATTCATATTTTCAAAATTCAAACAATTTTGGTTTTATATTTTTGTTTTTCGATTTAGCAAATTACCAAGTGTTGAAAAATATCTGAAATTAAAAAGAATAAAAAAATTGTATTGAAAAATTATGTTTAGAGAATATAAATAATTATTTATTTTTCTTTATTTAATTATTGTTTTTAATGGTAAAAATAACAAATAAAAAGAAATTGCACAGAATAAAACTTATTTTTTTAAATAAATTTTTGAAAAAGTTTAGAATATAAGTAAAATATTGAAAAAATAAACATTAGTTATTGGCACTTGACTGATATGAGAAATATACAAATATGTATGAGAATAAGTGATGAAAATTTTCCCCATCAATATTAGAGGATAAAAACAACACATTTTTCATTTTTATTTGAAAGAAAATAAATAAAATATGTTTTATTAAGATTATTAATGCTAAAAGTTTGCTATAAAACAGTAATATTAATGATTGTTTAAGTTTAAAACGTATTTATAATTAAATATTAATATAAAATGCGTTTTAAAGATCTGTGAGCCCAAACAGACAAATTTTTTTCGGCTATCCGATCTGTTCAGATCTAATTATAATAACTTTTAGAATTATTTCTGATTTGATCTATTAAATGAGAGTTTCTCTACCCATATAAAAATCGATTTGATCTTTTCTGATCTGTTTTTGTCTTATTCATATATGATTAACCTGACCAACCATCCCGCTTTTGGCGGGATTATCCCGCTTTTTGATGTCTCATCCCGCCTTGAATTCCGATCCCGCTTTTTAAACAAAAGTCCCGCTTCATCCCGCTTTATCCCGCTTTTTACTTTTGATATAGCAAAGTACAATTTTCAGGTTATTTTAATAATATTTGGAGAAATATATTTTTGAGCATATTACTTATTTCTTACCGTATAAAGAAAATTTTAAGAAAAATTTTGTTTACTCAAAAAAAACTGTTCACAAGAGAACCCTACTGGACTGATTTAAATCAAAAATAAATTAAAATTAAATTTTTCGATAGAAAATATTTGATAAGGGGGAAAAAAAAAGGAAAATTTTTAAAGTTCCATTGTTTTCTAAGATAATTTCATATAGAAAAATTAATAGGTTCTAAGTCATTTTTCTAAAGAAACATTTAAGACGCAACTTCAAAAGAAAAATTTACAGACTCAAAGACACACTTCCTTTATAAAATTTCTCAACAGAAATATTTTCAGACTCTGGGGGATTTTTCATACAAAAGAAACTTTGATTCTGATATAATTTTCTATAGAAAAATTCCAAAACATTTTTCTTGTTGGAAAAAATCATAGATTTTGAAAAACTTTTCCTATAGAAAATATTTTTCTTTTAGAATATTCCTAAATTCTTGAGTTGGTCAGGTTATATATGATCGAATCTGATTGTAAATATTTGTATCTGATCAGTTATAATTAAATGCCAAATTTGTGCCAATGTTGTCCAAATCCAAGATAAAATTAGATCTCGATTTAGGTATGTGAATAGATATTAAAAGATCAGATAAGATCTAGTCCATTTTTACATGATAATTTTCGAGATCTTATCAGGTGCAATCAATCACTGATTGGATCTAATGAGATCTCGAATATGGGTAAACATTTTTGGATCTAATATATGCGATGATAACAGACCAAATCAAATCAGTTTCTACACGGGTTATTAAGACCTCACTTTATATCCTCTAGAGTGAAAATATAAAATTAACTATAATCTCGATATTCCGATAAAAAACTCCTACCTGAAAGCTTTTTTCCGATTATTTTTAAAAACCTTTACTAAATCGAATCATTTTTATACCCTCCACTCTAGTGATAGAGGGTATATATAAGTTTGTCATTCCGTTTGTAACACCTCGAAATATTGGTCTAGGACCCCATAATATATTCATGATTCTCGATCGATTTTAAGACGATCTAGCGATGTCCGTCCGTCCGTCTGTCTGTCTGTTGAAAAAACGCTAACTTTTGAAGTTTGGCATATATGTTGGGCATTTACCTGGTCAGGTTGGTATTGCAATCCAGCGAAATCGGTCCAGTGCACAGTGATTCGTTCCCATATATCGAGTGGGCAAAAATAGAATATTGGTCGCAGATTTCTGAAATTTGGTACACAAGCATTAAATTATCTAATCAAGAAAAAAACGAGTTTTTGGAAAAATCGGAGCAAGGACACGCCTACCCCCCATATATCCTGAAATTTAAATATGTGATTAAAACTACAAAAATGGTCACAAAATTCCCAAACTTTGTCATTGTTACCAATTTTGATATAGTATTTTATGTGTAAATTTTTTTCTAAATTGAAGCAAGGACTCGTGTGGCTGCCATATATCCTTTTTCTTAAAAATATTGTAAATCGCTCAAAAATTACTCGATACCCTTGAAATTTTTTGTAAAAATTTGAATAAGTGATGTCAATGTGTGTGCCAAATTTCGCTGAAATCGGTTTTTTAAAACAAAAGTTATTTACATATCCTTTTTAAAAACAGCAATAAAGTGTTAATATAATTTAATCACAAAAATAAAATAGAAAGAGTTGTCAAAGATTTTCCAAATTTGGTACGCAAGCACAAAATTAATTAGTCCAAAAAAAATAAAAATTTTGAGCAAATCGGTCGAAGGACATTTGTACCTGTCGTATGTCCTGAAACTTAAAAGTGGAGTTTTAGCCACAAAACTTGCTATAAAATTACTAAACTTAGTAATTGTCTTAAAAATTTAGATAACTATCGACGTACAACATTTGTATTTTAATCTGAGCAAGGACTCGCGTGGCTGCCATATATCCTTTTTCTTGAAATCGCTGTAACTATTTTAAAAATCTTTCAATTGCTATCAAATTTTAAATATAGATTAGACCAAATGGCGTCAATAAGTGTGCCAAATTTCGTTGAGTTGCTTGCGGTAACAAAAAAGCTGTTAATATATCCTTTTTTTAAATATAGTCAAAAATATAAAAATACATAATAACTGCAAAAACAAAACATTCGCAACACTTATTTCCGAAAAATAAATTTATTCAAAATAAGTTTTAAGTAAACTCGTTTAATATTTGCTTTATTCCTAAGTATATACCCCGTTAATAACAAAAAACTTGAAAAAAAAAATTTTTTGGGTACTTAAAATTTTTATTTTTTTTTTTTTCGTTTTTTCAAAAACTTAGTTATTTTTATTATTTGATCGTATAGAAAACAGTCCAGGATGTTAAAAAAATCAATAAAAAATAATTTCTAAGTACGAACTTTTTTTATGTATCTCAAAAAAATTTTGGTTTTGATTTGGGATACCAACGAAAATCAAATACTGGTTTTTAAGCAAAATGGCCCACTGTATACTTATTTTATCGAATTATTTACTATAAATTTATGGTATACAATATAATAAATCCCTTTATATATAAAAAACACTAAAATGTTGATGTATTTTTTAAATTTATTTACAGTAAATAAAATAAATAAAAAAAAAAATAATCCAATTTTAGATTTTTTTAAAAAATTTTTTTTTTCAACTTAAAAAAAAAAACTTAGTTATTTTTATTTTTTGATCTTATAAAACATAGTTAAAGCTACAAAAAAAATAAAAAACAAAAAAATTTTATTCACGAACTTTTTTTATGAAGGCCATTAAAATTTGGTGATTTTGGGGATTTTAGTAAAAGTCAAAGATAACTTTTAAAGCAAAACGGCCCACGTACTGCATATTTTTTTTCTGATTTTTTATTATATTTTTACAGAATACTATATAATATATCAATGTGTAAAGAAAAAATACTTAATATTGGATTTTTTTCTAATATTTTTTCCATTAATAATATAGCTTTTGAAAAAAATTAAAAAAAGACATAAAAATAACCTAACTTTTTTCCAACTTCAGACAAAAACTTAGTTATTTTTATTGTTTTGCCTTATAAACCATAGTCCGAGCTATCGAAAAAGCGAAAAAAATAATTTTTTGACTCACGAACTTTTTTTATGCATTCCATCAAAATTTGTAAATTTTTGGGAATTCGGTAGAAAAAATATAGATTTCAGAGCAATACAAAAATGTATTTTAAGATTAATTCTAAAAAAATGGAAATACAGCATTTAGCTAATATATTAAAGTAACTTTTGCAAAAAAAAAGTTCGTTGATTTCTTTAAAATTCGATTTTTAATAATTATTTTAGTAAACCTATAAAAATCAATTTTTAGGTTTTAACACAATAGCGTTGAATTTCCATACTTTAGCGCCCTCTTGTGGCAACATATGACTTCTTAAAAATCAGGAAAGTACATATTTCTTTTAGTTTACTATTAAACTGTAAAAATACAAAAAATCATCAACATTGAAGACATACTTTTTTTTTTGATTTTTGCCAATGAAACGAATCACTGTGCAGTGGTTCAAAAATTATAAGCAAATGAATTTCGGCAAGGGTTCTTCTGGAATTTATAAAACACACGGTAACTTTCGAACGGCAATTCTGAGGGTGCTAAAGTGTGGCATATATATTTGTAGTTCCTCTGGTCCGGTTCGTTTTAAATTTCAGCCAAATCGGTCCAGCGGTTCAAAAGTTATTAGCAAAACCGTAAATTTCAGATTAGTTTCACCTTAAATTTACGTGTTGAAAACCCGTTAAACATGTTTTAAAAACATTTGTAAGTCAAAAAAATATTTTACAATGTATTTTTGTCACACAAAAATATTTTTATACTAAAACAAAAAAAATACACTCAAAAAAAATTTTACACTCAAAAAAAAGTTTACACTCAAAAAAAATTTACACTCAAAAAAAAATTAGTAAATTTTTTTTTTCAAAAATTAATAAAAAAAATTTTTTTACCCAAAATAAAATATTTTTAACCAAAAATTTTATTTTTTCACGTTAGAAAATTTAACATCACTTAAAAAGGGCATTGTGGATGGTAGATTCGGTAGATTCGGCCAAGTCGAATTTAACTTTTCTACTTGTTTATTTTAATTTCCTCTAGAGTGAAAACATAAAATTCACTATTATCTCGATATTCCGATGAAAGCTCCTACCTGAAAGCTCTTTTCGATTATTTTTAAATACCTTTACAAAATCGAATCAATTCTTCATTTTAAACGTCAATTTCATAAAATCAAATAGGTATCAACTGTAAAAAAATTCAATAAAGTACTCATGTGTAATAAATTTTTTCATCCGTTAATAAAATTACAATCAATCCATAGATCATAAAAATAATGTATTATTGATCTAATAAAATCTCATCGCAAAAAAAAAATAAATATTTTTATTCACACGTGTTGTAATTTATGTACGTCATAATTTCTATAAAGAATTCGAATCAAATAAAATTACTCAAAATTATATTTATAAAATAATTAACCCTTTAGCATTAAATTATTTTTCTTGTGTTATTCTTTTAATCTTAGACCCAATTGGAATTCCAGAGAGCTTTTGATTGAAAGCTCTCTTTGTTTTTAACAAATGTGATACTTTAAAGATTGCTAATGGATAAAGCAGAGTAAGCTTTTACTATGTTGAGAAAGTTTTTAACAGGATTTTGTGAAACATTATTAAACTCATGCGCAACGACTTTATGCACGATCCTGACAAGCATTCTTCATAATTTTATTGAGATCATATTTTATTCTTTGCCAAAAACCGTGCAAGCCTTAACACGTAGGGGTCATGGGTTCGATTCCCTCCAGAACCCTTGGTAAGTTTCGCTACAACGAGACGACGGTCATTGATACGCTCAAAAAACCCTTGTAAAATGACAAGAAAAATCTGTTATTTTTATTTTTTGCTACCTCCTATTTAACAAGAATTCCTTGTAATTTTACAAGCTTTTAACTAATAATTTTGTAATTTTACCAGCTTTTCACCAATAAACTTTAAATTTACAATTTTTTGATGCGAAAAAACTTACAAGTAGGTTTCGTGATTTTACTAGATTTTTTGATACCTACTATTTTACGAGAATTCCTAGTAAAAATAACGCGCTTTTTCGTAATTTTACAAGCTTTTTACCAATAAAATTAAAAATTTACAACTTTTTCTGGCGTAATAAAACTTACAATTCTTGTGAAATTACTATTTTTTTTAACTGTAAAATTACAAAAAAAAAATTGATTTTTGATCTTAAACTTTTTGTTAAAAAACAAGGAAAACTGTCAAATATTGGTAAAATGGTATTTCGAGACTTTTTCTAGTAATTTTACAAACTTTTTTTTTTGTGTGTACCAGTTCTCGGTTAGGATGAAATTATTAACAAAATGTATTTTAAGTGTAAATGTAACAAGTGAGACTGTTAAATTTGGTTGTGTCGAATCTTTTATACTCTCCAACATGTAAAAAGTTTTTTAGGGAGGAGGCTCGGGGGCCGTCGGGGACACATTTTTGTCTCTTGAAAAATGTTAAGAAATTTATTTATTGTGCTTTTCCACTAAAGTAATACAATTTAATCAATTTTTAAATTATTTTCTAATATCCACGCCCACAAAAAGGGGCGGACCGAAAAATAAACGACATTTTCCAATCCCCTGGATCCAACTGCAAGACTTTGATTATCTTTGAGCATAAAAATATTTAATTTGTTTATCAAAACTACAAAAAAAAAATTAAAAAATGTTAAGAAATTTATTTATTATGCTTTTCCACTAAAGTAATACAATTTAATCAATTTTTAAATTATTTTCTGATATCCACGCCTACAAAAAGGGGCGACCGAAAAATGAACAACATTTTCCAATCCCCTGGATCCAAGAGATATTAGCATTTTAATTTTTTGTGGACCAAGCCCTCAAAACCAACAATTTTTTTAATATTGGAAAAGTGTATATTAAAATTATACATATTGGCCCGTACCAAAGAAAATTAAAAACTCTATTTTAACAAAAGTTTTATTTTAAATTTAAAATTTTCTAAACATTTTTTGAATGTCGCCCCACGCTGGGCGCCAATTCAAGGACTGTGTCCTTGAGTTAGAAAATAATATTTTTTTTATAAAGTTAAGCTAAAACAAAAAAAAAAGTTTTTAAAAAAATATTTTTGGAAATTTTTCATAACATTTTTGCTCCAGTAGTTTTCTTAAGTAAACTTACATCGCTTTTATTGCTGCCACATGGTGGGCGCCAAATTAAAAAAATTGTTTCCTCAAGTTTTAATATTATCCTTAAGTATAAATATATTAGTATTGTGATGAAAAAATTGTCTTATTTGCCCAACGTTGGGGGTCTTGGGGCCCCTCTATGGTCGATATAAAGTTAAGATAAATCGAGTACAATCCCCATTAGACAAAAAATACATTTTCTTAAAAAAATTATTTTTAGATTTTTTTTTTTTAATTTTTGTTTCAGAAGTTGTAAAACGTTGATTTCCCTCTGTTTTTAAAGAGAAGTGGCAGGAGTTGACCTCAATGCCCTTTTAAGTAATAGTAAATGCCCTTTTAAGTTATAGTAAATTTTCTAACGTGAAAAAATAACATTTTTGATTAGTTTTTATTTTGAGTAAAAAAACTAATTTTTAAAAAAAAAATAATAATTTACAAAATTTTTTTTTCGAGTGTATTTTTTTCGAGTGCATTTTTTTTAGTGTAAAAATATTTTCGAGTGACAAAAATACGTTGTATAATATTTTTGTGACTAACCAATGTTTTTAAAACATGTTTAACGGGTTTTCAACTCATGAATTTAAGGTGAAACTAATCTGAAATTTACGGTTTTGCTAATAACTTTTGAATCACTGGACCGATTTGGCCGAAATCCAAAACGAACCAGGCCAGGGGAACGACAAATATATATGCTAAGCTTCAACATCCTCAGAAATGCCTTTCGAAAGTTAGCGTTTGTTTTATCCATTGCCGAAATTCAGTCTTTTGCTCATTACTTTTGAACCACTGCACAGTGGCCGAAACATCCAATCTAGCGGCGCTTAATTCGGAAATGTAAAATAATAAAGCCCAATGCATATTTGTGATTATAAAACTTATAAAGAATTTAATTTTTAACCATATTTATTTATTTCAGTGTTTTTATGTATTTTGGGAAATTTATGTGAATATCGGGAGGGTGGTCTGTGTGAGGACTAGAAGTTAAAATGTTCCGATTCCGTTAAAATTTAGAGTGATTATTTATGGCTACAAAAAACATTAACCAGTCGAATTTCAAGAGGATATTTGTAAAAATACCATTGTTAGGGCTTTTTAGTTAAACTGGAAGGGGAAATTAACATGGGGGCTATGGGATAACATGGACCGATTTTGTCAAAAATTTAATAGGTTTTCTTTTTTCGATAAAAAATCTTAAATTTCAAATTTTAGCCAAATCGATTGAAAATTGTGGTCTGTATCGCGTTTATACTGTTTATTTGGACAGGCAGATGGACCCTAAATAACCGAACAACTTGCGCGAACTAGCACGCCATACTGAAACGTCACAACAAAAATAACCCAAAATAATAAACAAAACAGGAATTGGACCGAATACGATCGAATTTCAATAGTTGCAGTCCATGAAACTATAGTTTATATCACAAATGTCAACTTCTATAATGCACTAATAATAAACTAGATACACACAGGCCACAGACATTTATTTTTGAGTTAAAACATACCTTTTACTTTCATTTAAAACTTTTTGGCTCCAAATGTATAAACAATTGACTTAAAAGTGTCAAGAAAAACTCACTAAATAATTAGGCCCCAAATTCCTTTAATACACTTGCAGCAGAAAATTTATATTTGACAGCTTACAGCTGTGCGAATATTGAAAGCAAAACAAAAGTAAAAACGTAAATTTTTTCTGTAAAGTATAGGTAAACGATGCAGTGCAAAAACATTTATCGATCTTAATATTTTAATTTTGACTTAAGCGCCGCTAGATCAGTGATTTCGGCCACAGTGCACTGGACCGATTTCGCTGGATTGCAATACCAACCTGACCAGGTAAATACCCAACATATATGCCAAACTTCAGGAGCCTCCGTAAAGTCTTTTAAAAGTTAGCGTGTTTTTAACAGACAGACGGACGGACAGACGGACGGACGGGCGGAAGGACACCGCTAGATCGTCTTAAAATCGATCGAGGATCATGAATATTTATACTTTATGGGGTCTTAGACAAATATTTCGAGGTGTTACAAACGGAATGACAAACTTATATATACCCTCTATCACTACACTGATAGAAAAACGCTTCATATCAATAATGAATGGAATTTATTAACGTTGTTTCATTACAACAATGAAATATTTCATATGCTGAATGAAATTTCATACATATTGTGCAAGATTTTCATTAATTTTGGTTCATTCGATTTCGTAGTTTCATTAAAAAATTTCATTAAGTTTTGTTTACAAAATTTACTGTTTTTTGACACCTGTCGTGTCGCGTCAGTTTAGTCTGTTAGTTTACGCGCGCAAAAAACAGCTGATCAGAGCGTGATTTTTTTTTTTTAATTTTATACGAAACTTAAAATAAAATGTTGTTGATTAATTATAAGTATTTATTAAACTCGCGTTATTTTACATTATTTCGTGGTTTTACTAATGTATTAAAAGTAAATGTTATAGTAAAATTTTGTGTGAGAAAACTGAGTGAAATCTATAGATAAAATGAAAAATATGTGTTTTTTTAACTTGTTTATTTTGTGATTTTTTCAGACTTTTTTATGAAATTTGAAATAAAAAGTAAATTATTAATATTTTATTTACTAAATTCGTGCTGTTTTATATAAGTTCGTGGTTTTAATTATGTATTACAATTTAAGGTTGGAGTAAAATTTTGTGCGGGAAAACTAAGTGAAAACCATTTTTTATTATATTTAATTCTATAAAAAGATCTTTTTTACAATTTCATACAAATATTTAATTTTAAAAATAAAAGTAGTATTTATTCAATGAATGTATTTTATTTCAAAAGTAAAAAATAGGATTTATTCAATGAAAGAATTTCATAAGAATTAAATACTTTTTTTATTAAACTAATACAAATTTTCATAAAATATAATTTATAGTTTGTACACTCAAAAAAGTATGTCATTAACTGTTTGTAGTTTATTTAAAAAGTTTTCCGTTTAGTCGTTTTTAAAAGAAAAAACATTTGTTTGATGTTCAGTTTTTATTAATGACTACATCAGTCCTTTGTTTCAAAAATAACACACTAAAAAATAAAGAGTTTCACTAACATTTAATTTAAAAAGTCATTTATTTTTGTTCTGTAAGTAAAAACTACTGATTATTCTTTAAATTTTTAATGATTTGTGTAAGTAATTTTTTTTTAAATTGTTGGTATTTTTAAATGAAATATCATTAGTTTTTACCTACACAAGTCAGTTATTTTTTGTAGAAAAAAAAATCAAAAAATTATTTATAGAAATATAAAAAGATGTTTGTATCAAGTGACTTTGGCACGATGGGTAGAGTGTCTGGCCAGAATGTAGTTGATTGCGGGATCGATTCCCCAAAATTTTATTAAAAAATTTTAAAAAAATATTTCAATAGAAAATTGTATAAAATAACCTACGAAATCATTAATTTTTAATGTTTTGGTAGGTTATTTTTTTGGAATTTGTTGGTAAAAATAACAGAACTATCATTAATTTTTAATGTTTTCGTAGGTTATTTTTTTCGAATTTGTTGGTAAAAAAGAATGAAAAAACCGTAATTTTTTAATGTTTAGTGTTATTTATTTTAGAAAATTTTGCCAACAGTAACAAATTAATGTTGATGTTTTTAAAACAAATGAATAATTACTGGGATGGTTTTCAATTGTTTATTCACTGGTTTTAAGTGTGTTTTTCTTTTGTTTTTGCCTACAAAATATTTTGAGTGTATGAACAATTTTCATTAATTTAATGAAACTTGTTCTTGCAATTACATTTTATGATACCTATTTCATTAATTCAATGAAACCCTACATAGGCTCCTTTTTAACGTCATTTTTCATAACATTAATATAGATTTTCATTACTGTCATGTACAAATTTCTATCAGTGTAGAGTTGAGGGTATAAAAATAGTTTCCTTAAGTTTAAAGAGTATTATGATTTCATTTAACTGCGGTATAGCTTAGTTCTATCGTAAAAGATTTATTTTTCTATGGCTGGTCTTCGAGGGATTAAAACTTAAAAATTTTAGATTTTTTTCGCAAAACATATTTTCAAAATCAAGGCAATATTTATATGATTATAACATCTTAAACAGAAAACCTCAACAAATAAATATAAACAAAATTGATATGGAAAATTTACATCGTAAATTGTAATTGTTTACATAGGAAAATCAATAATAAGGGCATTCACAAAAAACTTTTTACTAATGCAAATTAATAAAATTTGTATTTCATTAAAGCTCAAGGGACAGAGTTCAATTCTCGTCCATGTTACATGTAATATATTTAGCTCTTTTCTTTTCACTTTTCCTAATTTTTCAATGTTTCCCAAAACTTCTAAAGAAAGTATAAATTAACTTGGTTAATAAATTCTTCAATATAAATTTGTTAATAACTTAATTTTCCCACTCCAACCGGATATTATAGCGTATATCCGTATTTTTAATAAAAACTTTTAATTTTATTTATAATTAAATATTCATAATAAGATAATTATTGTCTAGAATTTATTTAATTTCAATTGTTTTGTACATTAAAAAACAGTTTTTTTTTTTCTTCTTTTTAATTTAATTTTTTTGTAATATATAATTCAATTAAACTGTTGTCATCTCTTTTATATGAAATTGAATTTCAAATTAATTTTTCTAATTGAATTTAAAATTGTCAATAGCAAAAGATGTGAGTGTCAAAGTGTTAACAATCACTATGAATGGCAATTGTTCTGGTGTAGTCTTTGTAGGATCTTTTGAATAAAACATGACAAGTTCATTTTGAAATATGATTAGTTTTAATTGATTTATTATTTAGTGAAAAATAAAAAAAATGATAAGCGGAAAAATAAATAAATTGTTTGCATTAAAAAAATAGCAAAAATAATTTACTACATGTCATCAAAGGTTTAAAATATTTTAAATAACAACAGAAATTTCCATATTTTGACATACATATTAAATTATTTATAGTATTAACTATTAATTATGAGTTAACAAGTGATTCATGGTTAAGGTGAGTAATTTTTTGATACAATGTTTTATTTTGGAATATATTTTTAGAACAGTCGATATTTCTAATAGAGTTATTATTACAGTATTCTCAAAACAGAATTGACTAAAACAAGTAACAATTTAAAATTTTAAATTTCAATTCAATCCATAATCCATGAATACCCAAATACTTAAAACATTTTGAATACAAATGATTTTTAATTTTTTTTACGTAAAAAGAAAAATTGTATACAATTTTTGAATAGAAAAATTTTATTTTAAGTAAAAAACTTTTCTTTAAAAAATTTTGTAAAAAAAAAAAAATTTAGTGTAAAATTTTTTGAGTGCAATTTTTTTTTTTTTTTTGAGGAAAATTTTTTATTGAGTGTTAAAATTTTTTTTGGCTTTAAAAATCTTTTTGAGTGACAAAAACACTTAATAATGTCTTTCAAACCGTGTTGAGTATATTCTTCAATAAAGTTTAAGTTTTGTAAAAATGGTGTCAAATTCGGGTAATGGCATTTCAATCCTCTTTATTTTGAACTATAAAAATCGTTAACACGAAAATCCTAGCTGATCCTGTTTTCGAGTTATTGCTAAATAAATACACTGTTCGACAACAAAAACCTGAAATCGCCTTATGATCCTAATAGATTTTGCTCTTCTGATTTCAAATCTATCACCCAAATTTTTCTACCATATACCGTTTATGACAGCGGTTACCAACCTATGGTACGCGTACCACTAGGGGGTACGCGAAACTGTCCGCGGGGGTACGCAACATTTTAGTAATTTGGACATCGGTTTTAGATTAACATTTCAATGCTGGTTTTGCAGCTGGCTTTCAAAGTTTTCCATAACGTCAGGTTATGAGGAAAGTCGAGGTCAAAGTTCACAAAAAAAGTAATTTTGCGCAATTTAAAGAGAATTTTTGCGATATTTTTGGATAATATTTTGAGATCTGACCACTTGTTTTCGATTAACCTTTCGGTACTGATTCGGAATATGGTCCTAAATTTTTCTTTGATGTCAGGTTTTTGAGAAAAATTATGTCAAAGTTTTAAAAAAACGTGTTTTTGGGCATTCTTGAGACGGGTTGTGATAGAGTGGAAATATTGGTACCATTTTGTTAAGCTCAAAATGCCCTTCATTGTATATACGAGGGTGTTTCATTCGAAAAGTTACGGAATTATTGATCTGCCCTCGTATTAAAATAAAACATTTAAAAAAAAAATAAAAACATTATATTTCCGCCCCCTGTGATAGGTTTTTGGAACTTTTTTTAAGAGCTCAAAAAACGTGCGTTATCTTTATTTTTGGTGTAGAATCGACTGTTGAAATCAGATTTACAATATTTCCAGCCGTTTTTGCTCTGCAGAAAATCAGCTCAAAATCCGCGTTTTCAGATGCATTGAACCACCCCAAGCAGCGAAAATTTGTCCAAAAAAAATACCACCATTGTTTTGATCTCGCCAAAATCCTTAAAAAAATGATAATACCCGCAGATCAAAAATTTCAAAATTAACTCTAATATTTATAAGTTTTTTAACGAAAACAAAAAACTCGTTAGGGGGTACGCGGCTGATAAAATTTAAAATTAGGGGTACGCGAGCCAAAAAGGTTGGTAACCGCTGGTTTATGAGATAGTCGCTGTTCAAAACTTAAAGAAAAACAATAATTTAGCACTTTTGGGCTCTACTGTTACGTACATAATCTCCGGTTACTTAAAAAAAATAGGACTTGATTTCGTAGAAAAAGAAGCTCCTGATTCCAAAAATTTAATCCAAACGTTTGCATGTCCCGTTTTCGAGATATTCGTGTTCGAAATATTCGCGTGAAAAAAATTTCAAATGCGAATATCTCAAAAACGGAACATGCTAAAAAAATTTGAATTGCAATTTTGGAATCAGGAGGTCTACTTTTTATGAAATTTCTTATTTTTTGAAAGCAAAGTAAGAAAATGTAACAGTGAAACGACATCAGCTGTAAATTCACCTTAAAAATATAAATTCGGACCGATTAAAATTTTATTTGGTATTATTTTTAAGATATATTGCAATTTGAATGGCAAAAAAATACCCTTCCGATTTTGATAGTCCGGGAATTTTTTTATTCTACTAGGCCTAAACATTCTGTGGTACAAATTTGAAGCTATTTAAAATAAATTTACCTGTGGTAGCCGGCGTTCAAATTTTGGATTTTTGAAAAATTTAAATTAAAAAAAAAAAACAAGTAAGAAAATTATAGTCGGTCATATAATACCCTACGACCATATAATACCCTACACCAGAGTTTCCGGGAAATGGGTCCCAAGTTGAAACATGTACTGATTAGATCTATATTTTGTCAAATCGTTAATAAGTGTAGAAAACATTCACAAACCAAATTTGAGTGAAATAGGCTTCTTTTTGTTGACAATAAACCGCTTTAAGTAAATATCGGGCGAAATTTTATATGGGGACTTAGTTCAAAAATGGTGTGACTACAATCAGATTTGATGGGGTTATTAAAGTACGAATTAAACACACACAAACAAATTTTTAATAAAATATTTTTTATTTTCATGAAATTTTAGAGATTTATTCTGAGTCGATCAGAAAGTGATTCTGAGTCGATCAGTGTACTTGAAGGTGGGTCTTCGACCAATATTTCGGGTAGTTACAAACATCAGCACAAAGTCATTATACCCTGTACCACAGAGTGGTGTAGGGTATAAAAAAAATATAATTAAAACTTTATGAGTAGGGATGTGACTTTCATGCAAATGCATATTTTTTGTCGATAGTTCAAAACCGATATCGACCAATTACACAGGTTGACAAAATTTTACCTTTTTCAATTTGCCTGACCTTTGACAACTGATTTATATGGATTTTAGTGTGCTGATTCCGAATCTGTTATCCAATTGTTTCCATCAGCTCGCGTTCGCGAGTAATTCGCTGTTAAAGAGTCGAAAAAGTGCGAACTTAACTATATTGGATGCCAGGATTCCAAAACTGGTATTAGCTTTTTTCTGATAGCTTTAGTTTTCGAGTTATTAAAAAGGGCATAAATATTCAGACAAAATTAACGAGGGAATAAATTTAAAAATTTTATTTAAGCGATATCTCCAAAACTAAAGATGACTCAACAAAAGTTAGAGCAGTTTTGGAATCAGCATATCCAACATAACTAAAATCGTCATTCACTTTTCGGATGTAAGACAAGTGTTGGTAAATATGGACTCACAAACATGCCAAAAACAGCCTAGAGCTGACCCAAAAAAACGGTAGCCAGATTTGAAATCAGCGTACCCCTAATACCCAAAATTAGCTATCAGAACCCGGGCAAAAAAAAGTGTTGCCCTGTGTTATCTTTCCGAATCAAAAAATTTGCGTTTAAATGGCATCGATTTGTTTATGCATATTTTTGCAAATTTCGGTGAAAATACATAGTTTTGAATATTTTCGTTTTTAATGCATATTTTGTGCATATTTCTTAAGTTCATGTTTTTGCATATTTTGGCATAAATTAGCAAAAACACACATTGAAATTTATTTGTTTCAAAAACTGTTTTAAATTTTAAAAATTTATTTTGAAAATAAGAAAAAAATTTTTTTTTTCTTTTTAATTTTTTGATAGATTGTTCTAGTTTCTAAAAAATCTTACTATTTAACCCGGCGTTATTTTTTGCTTTTTAGAAGTTTTTCGTATGAAAACAAGAAATTTATTGCTCAAATTTTAATTTTTTATCGCATATTTTCCATTTTTTAGTGCATGAAAATCTCATATATTTATGAGTATGCGTAAAACGTGTACTTTGGTAATCCAATTAAATCTTATTGTGATTTAACCAATTTTGGACTTACAAGGAAAGTCTCCCTGGTGTCACCCTCCTATCTTCATGAAATTTGGATATGTTGTTAAGAACGAAAATTAATTCGACACGCATTTTTTTTTTTAGTGGCCCAAACTCATTTTTAGGGGGGTCGATTTGTATAGGGGGAAATTGACCTTTTTCAGTTTTTTACGATTTACGCCTATTTAAACAAAATAAATATAGGCATGTGTGGTATCTCGTGGTGCTAACAACGGGCCAAAGAAGTTAACAAAAATGTCCTAAAATTTTGGTGTTTTATTCAATATGACGAAAAGTTGTGCATGTTTCGACACGTTCTTAGCACATGTAGGTAGGTTTTCAAAAGACCTTTCATTTGGTATGTAACATGACTAGGTTTCTTTTCATAATATAGGAGATAAACAAAAAAAACTGAAAAATGGCCTTGCCTTCCCCCTCCTTTTTACCCCCTAAATATGAATTTGGGCCGCTGAAAAAAAATGCGTGTCCCTTTATTTTTTCAGATCTACAAAATAAAACCAACTCCATAAAGTTCCGCGGGTAACACTAGGGAGACTTCCCTTGTTAGTCCCCATAGCCTTAGTTCCCCAAAATTCAGTTAAATCGGTCCAATGCCAACAAAAATAAACCCATTTCACCTAAGCTTGGTTTGTGCGTGTTTTTTTAAACTAATTAAAGTTCTAACCAAAGAAATATCCAATCGGCCCTTGTTTGACTGGTGACCCATTTTCCGGAAAGCACTGGTGTAGGGTGTTATATGGTCAGTCTTGACCAACTTTAACTTTCTTACTTGTATTTATTAATTTAGGAATGCTAAATACAAATTTCAAAAAATTTCTGAAATCGTTCGAGCAGTTTTTGAAATATTGCCATTTGAAATTAATAAATTTCCAAAAATGGCCGTTATTTTCTACGTTTTAAACGTTTTTTTTTTTAAGTCTCAAAAGTGTTTTCTATTGACTATTGATATAAACTTTCATTTAAAATTAATTTGATCCAAATCAAAACATTTTAACCCATAGAGGCCTTCGATCAAAGCTTAGAGTTTTTAGTAAAAATTAAAATAAAAAAATCAAAACTTCGATTAAAGGGCGCCACGGTATAAAATGATCGGATTTGGCTCAAACTAATTTCAATGAAAGTTTGTCTGAAGCTTTATGAAAGGGTCTAGGAAAACCAGTCTGAAATTTTTGCATGTTTTCCTCCAAAAGGTTCATATTTTTCTTAAAAAAAGGAAAAGAAACATTTATTTAATATCATGACAAATAAAACTTAAAAAAATGTGAGAATTTTTTTTTGCAATTTAGTTCATACACATTTGAGAACCCGATTGGGTGAAGGCCCAATTGGGTTCGGAACCGATGGGTCCTTACCTCGATTATCCAAGACCCTGTTGGTTCTCGTAAGGATCGTCATAGTTTTTGATCCAGCAATGTTATTGTAACAAAAACAAAATACATGCAAATTCGTCCCAGAAGAATGAATTTCTTCATTCAGAAACTAAGCATTAGTCAGATTCCTCTTTCTTTTTAACCTGCTACATCATATTTAAAATTTTTCAAATAAAGTTTGTCGTCGCAATTGTATTAAAGTATTAAGTCGATTTTTAGTGTTTATTTGGCTAATAATTTATCTAATGCTTTTTATAGAAAATAAACTCTAAACAAACTTTTAATACAACAAAATAATTTATGTAGTAGTCGCAAAAATAAACCCACCAAAACATATTTATCAAATAGCAAATATTTATTCAGTAGCTTAACAGACTACAGTGCATAGTAGAACACAGTAGAGCACTTTGTAAAAAATATAAAAAATATAAAAAATGTATAAAAAAATAAAATTAACACATTTATATGTTAATTTTTATAATGTGCTACTACTGTTGCTGTAATAATATCGCTAGATATGAGGAATTGCACATTAAAAATAGAGATGTAATAAAAGGGAGGTTTCTTTAAACGCCCAGTGTTAAAATTGATAAGATCTAATCTTTTAAGATTTAGTTAAATTAAGTGTTTAAATAATTTAATCTGATAAGATCAATTAGGTCTTAAATTACACTGTGCAACAAAATTGGGGGCACCGAGTGTATCTTGAATGGGAATGATCTGGAAAACCGACCAAACGATTTCAGATTTTTTTGTTGTGATATTCATATTCAGCATGTCAAAATGAATACAAATAATGTATCGAGAGAAATTTGTTGTTTAATATTTCAAAAATTCAAAATTTTGGTAAAAAAATGTTACACAAATTTGGATCGAAGGGCGCCACAGTTTAAAATTATCGGATTTGGCTCAAATTAGGTTTAAATTAGAGATTGTCTCAAGCTCTATGAAAGCGTTTATGAAAAAAATTAAGATTTTTTTAATTTCTTGACCGAAGGACCGCAATTTTTGCAAAAAAAAATGGACGTCTAATAAAACGACCTTTAAATGAACGTTTTATTAGACTTTTGTGTTTAATTTTAGAAAGAAATTGAAATGACAATGAGGTTGGTTTTAAACAAAGAACCACTATAAATTTTTCTGCAGACACCCGGTCCTGTTTTTAACCTCAGAAGGTCATTTATTAAAATTTTCATGAAGTATTCCCAATGCCTTTAAAAAAAATTTAACTACAGTGGGCTATAAAAACAACTAGAGCTATGTTTTCAAAACCATTTTGCAAAATCACAGCACATTTTTTTTTTTTTATGTAAAATAATTTTTTTTTGCAGACATTTAATGTGAAATGCTTTATATATCGTGAACCTATATTCAAAATATGCCAACTCAAATTTGACGGAAATGAGTTTCCGATGGCAAATAGCTCCTCTATGTAATACCTATCTGCCATAAAAATTTCAGAGCAAAAAAATAATTTGTTATCGTTTTACATCCATTTTTGTTATTCTGCTAACTCAAAGTACATATTTTTTTAGTGGAAATAAATGCCAACTCCCATTGTAAATTTCCAAAAATTTTTCAAAAATTTTTTTAAAAAAAATTAGACCACACATCTTATTGCATTTGCCATGCTAAACACGAATCTTGCAAAGAATTTGATATCTAATGACTGGTTCTCGAGATATTGCCATTTTAAAAATATCGGTAAATAGTGTTTGCAAAAAAAAAATTGCTTATATTTATGTAACTTTCAAACTATTTATCAGATTGAAACATTATGAATGGGGCAAATAAAGTCAATGATATAAGCTTTCAAAATAGCTGGTTTGAAGTGACCCTATTGCAATACAGCGTGAGTTACAGAGTGCCAAAGTTGACCACCCTGAGATTAAAAGGCTTTCGGAGCTAGTAACTTTTAAAAATATGCAAAGATTTTTAATTTTTTGTTCAGTTTTTGCAATTACCGTACTAAGGATAACAAAAACCAAAAAAAAAAATTTTAAAAATTTTTCCAAAAAAAAATGTATTTTTATTTTCCGACAAAATATGCCAACTCTAAAAAAATATTTGTTTTTTGATATAGTAATAAATGCCATCTCTGAAAAATACGCAAACAAGTGCAAAATATGAAAATTTTTGCATAGGTAAAAATTGTTTAGAATATTTAAACCATCTTGTGGAAGGTACATTGTTTATTTTTGCAATAATATGCGAAATAACTAGTTTTTTAGCTCTCCTGAACAGTAAGCTTTTTCGAGTTGGCATTTATTGAATATAGTTCGACGATATAAATGTTTGATTGCTATGTATAAAAAAATAAATATAATGACCTCTTTTAGCAAAAAATAAAAAATTATACAAAAATGACACCTCGTTAATTTAATGTAAACAATTTTAAATTCTTACAAAAATTGTACTGAATTTGTATACCCCACAACAAGTTTATACAGGGGGGTTGGGATGTTATTTATAAAATGGTATTATAGATTTTTGAAATATTAAAAGTTTAAATCGTATACATTTATGCTTAAAATTTTGAGAGGTTTTTCGATGTATTTGGCAGAATTTCGTGATAACTCAAACCCTGGACACAGACTAAACAGACGTGACACTAATGACAGATGTCAAAACCATGTGTTATTCAGGTTTATTTTTATTGTTTTCTCATTTACAAACAGTAGAACGAGTTGCCAAGTTTACTTCAGTCAGACACTACACAGAAACAAATATTGAGAAAAACAATTTGAATAATCACTTGTTTAAATTAAAAAAAAAAATTGAGTTATTTTTTAATTGACGCAATTAAAAATTTACTTAAAAACCAAAACAAAAATTTGAGTAAATAATTAAATACAAATTTAATAATTTTTTTTTATTTTTTTTATTCCTTGGTGTTTTTAATTCTCATTCAGTTTATAGTTTTTTTGTATATGTATATAAAAGTTTGAAATCATCTTTATGAAACTTTCTTTCCTATGTCTTTATGACATAAATATATTTGGCAAAGTTCGAAAAAAATTTTAAGAAAAGTTTAAATTGTGTCAATTAAAATAAACAAAATTAAATTTTTTAGTAAGCATTTAAAAAATTTTTATTAAAAGTTTACTCAATACTTTTAAGGCTGGATTACTCAATGCTCCGTTATAAAATAACTCTCCGTTAAATTTTACTTTTTCATACAAATTTTGACATAAGGCTCCGTTAAATCGGCAGTTATCAGTTAACTTTTCATTGAGTAATCCGCCCTTAATCGTTTATTAGTGCAAAATTAAGTAATTTTTTACTCAATAGTATTAAAAATTTACTCCAATTATTTTTTTATTTTACCTTAAAATTATTTTGTTTGTTTGCTGAAAAAACCCCCTACACTGGGCGTTTGATTTAATTTCGTTTGATTTAGAGATTTTCGCGTTCCGTGAAAAAAGATTAGATTTTATTTGATCTGTTAATTTTTGTTCATAAATGATCGTGTCTGATTGCATATTGTTATATCTTAAATGACCAAAATCGAGATATAATTATATCTCGGATAACGCCATAAATGATTTGATCCCAAAAATGGATTAGATCAAATTTGATATAATTAAATACACTCAAAAAAACCTTGTTAAATTACTAGAAAAAGTCACGTAATCCCATTTTACCAATATTTGAGACAGTGTTCCTTGGTTTTAACAAAAAAATTTTCGATCAAAATTTAAATTTTGCAATTTTAAAAATTTTTTGGAAAATGTCCAAATTTTACCAAAAAAAATTTAGTTAAGTCACGAAAATTCCTTGTAAGTATTATCGCATCAAAAAAATTGTAAATTTACAATTTTATTGGTAAAGAAACTTGTTAAAATACAAAAACCTCGTACACTCAAAATAATAACTATTTTAAATACTCTGTAAAATGACTCAAAATATCAATTCGACAGATATTTGACAAAGTTATCTGCCGAAAAACAAATTTTAAGAAAGCACTTTGTATTTTCTTGTGACCGAAAAACAAAGTTTAATCCGTAATTTTACTTTGTAATCTTTATTTTATAGTTAATAAACAATTCGATTAGAGTTTTATTCTAGTTCGAGGCCCAAAAAAATATTTCTATTTATGATATTGTCATTTTTTTGGGCCTCGAACTAGAATAAAACTCTAATCGAATATATATACATATATAAAGGCCGAATAAATACATTTTATTTTTATGTACCTTTTGGTACTAAAAATAAAAAAACAACAGTTAATAAACAATTTTTTGCTAAAATATAGATTTTAAAAAATACATTGCTTTTTTTTTTGTAACCAAAATACTACATTTTATGTGAAATTGTGCTTACCGCTCTGTAATACAATTTTCAAATAAAAATCTGATCAAAAAACTTTCAAATTTTTCCACCCCTCTTTAAAAAGCGTCTTAAATTTCAATAATAGCTGGTTAATTTTACGAGGATGTCGTGTAAAATTGTAGGTACTCGTAAAAAAAAAGTAAATTTACAATATGGAAGCATTAAAGCGGGCAAATTTACACGATGCCATTTCCCAATTGTCAACCCAACTTGCACTTTAAGAAAATAGAAATTGATCCTGAATCAAATAGTGACATTTAAAAGATAAATAAGTAAGTCAAGGCATTCTTAAACGATTTTCCTCTAATTTTATAAAAGTGTTTATTGGAATGACCCCGCTTAAATGTGATACTAAAAAAGAGAAGTTTATGAAAAAAAAACAGTGAGAACATCTAGCGAGTTTATAAATAATTTCTACAAAGTTAAATATTTGCGTGCGAAACATTTAAGCGGGCGCATTTAAATGATGGCATTTGCCTTTATTTTGTGTCAAGTTATTACTTATCCATACTTCTTGGTAAAATTCTGGTCGCTTTCATCCACATTTGACAGATAATTCTGAAAATTTACATTTTTTTTATCGAAATCTTGCTACAGAATTTTCTTCGTAAAATAACAAAAAATCTTGCTGGTCTACATTTTACAGATAATTTTGTAAATTTACAGTTTTCTTATCGAAATCATTTTACAGAGTTTTCTTCGTAAAATAACAAAAAATCTTGCTGGTTGGAAATCTATGATGTTTTCTGCTGGCTCAGCAGAATATCTCTGTATTTTAACAGAGTGATTATTTTGACTGTAATTTTTGCTAGAAATTCTCGTAAAATAGGAGGTTGCACAAAATGTAGAAAAGTCACGTGAAGTCCTTGTAATTTTGATCCCGTCAAAAAAAGTTGTAAATTTACAATTTTATTGACAAAAAGCTGGTAAATTGTTTGTAAATTTACAAGCGTTTTATCAATAAAATTATAATTTTTACTAGAAACTCTCGTAAAATAAGAGGAGCACAAAATTATTTTACGAGGCTTTCTGGAAAACTGGAACGGTAATTATTATCTAATTTGATATTACAAAAAAATTAGATCTAATAAGAAATAATAATATATAATTACATCATATTAGATCTAATATGATCTTCAATATCAAATTAGATGAAATTTACAGTTCCAGTTTATAGATCAAATTATATGTAATTATATCAAAATTGATCTAATAAGATATAATCATATATTTTTGGATCCTCCATATTTGGGATCAATTTATATATAATTATATTAGAAAATATATAATTATATCAAAACTTTTTTACTCGGGTTTATACAAATTTGATATGAAATTATAACTGATCAGATACAATTATATCAAATCAAATGCAATTATATATTATCACATCAAAACAGATCAGTTAAGATCTTATCGAATTTTACACGAGGTCGGTGATTTTCTGAAACGGTTTAAGATATCCCAGCAAAAATAAATCGAGATTTTGGCGACACAGCATCTTTTATAGCACACCGAAGAGCATCCAAAGAGCGCTCTTGAGGATGAAGTAAAAGTAAGGGGGAAAATTTTTAATTTTTTGTTAAGATTTTTTATATAAAACTTATAATATATAAATTATTTTTTGATAAAAGTTTACAATTGCTTTGAGGGTATTTATACACAGCCTTTTTTTGCTTGCAATAAAGTCTTGCAACTTTTTTTTGTAGGCAAACGGGGGTGAAAAGAAAACGGGGTAGAAAAAAAATCACGAATTCTGTTTTCCTTCTTCTATGCTTCTCACCCCCGATTGCCTTCAAAAAAAACTCAGATAAAAAAGGCGTGCATGAAAAAAGGCTGTGTGTAAATACCGTCTTTCCTTTTAAATATATTTAACACTTTTTGAATGAAAAACCATGAATTTTGGACAAAGACACATGATTTTACTGCATCATTATTGCACATTAATCGGCGCTGCAAAGAATGCTTTAATCATAACACTTAACACATTTTGAATGATGTTAAAGAATGAAAATGAGTCTAGATTTTAAAATATTTTTTAGTATTTAAAAAAAAAAAATTGAGTACACCATTTCCATTTTAATTTCAGAAAATACAAAATATATTACAAAAAAAAATGGCCAATAATATTTCAGAAACTCCAATTATATTTAAAAAAATTCCAATTATGTTTCAAAAATTTCCAATTTTATTTCAAAAATTTCCATTTATAACCAAAAAATTTTCAATTACATTTCAAAAATTTCCATTAATATTTCATAAATTTCTATTCATAATTCAAAAATTTTAATTATATTTCAGAAATTTCCATTTATATTTCAGAAATTTTTATTTATATATCCATCATTAAAAAAATTTTGAATTTTTTTTTTCAGAAATAATCAATTGAAGGGCTTATTGTAAAAACTCGATAAGCAACATTTCATTTTATGGTGGTTTTTGCCTTAAAACTTTTGAAATAATGTAGAAAAAATTACTTTTGCAAAACTTTCATTCTGAAGATACTTGTACAAAAGGCTTATGCAAGACTTCTGCCAAAAACTTGTCAATGGAACAACAGTAGAAGGCGAAAAACACCAAAAAATAAAATGTTGCTTATCAAGTTTTTGCAGGAAGCCCTTCAATTGTATTTCAAAAATAGTCAAATGTGTTTCACCTATGTATATTCTGTTTAAATCAGCTCTAAAAAGGTGCATGAATTCACTGCATCTTTATAGAGCTTTTATCACCGCTCTAAATAGAATTGACTTCAGAGCATCTTAAGAGCGCTATTTTGGTGTATCCAACTAGCGCTCTAAAGTGTGACATCGCCTTAGAGAATCATGCATGAATTCATCAGGTTTGGATGCGCTCATTGACTCGAGTTTCCTTTCCAAAAGCTGCTGCCAGTTCAGCAAAGTTTCTGCTGGGATTGTAAATGTTTTAGGTATGGGGGAACCCCTATAAAAAAAATCAATTATAATAGGTTGATTCTCCCCCTCCAGGGTATTTCCACATTCATTGTCAATCATTATAAAGTTCCTTTCAATTAATTTATTGTTTATTTTATTTTACAAAAATCTACAGACAAAAAATTTGTTGACATTTACTTTAACAAAATACAGAAGTAGTGTTGTTCCAAACACAACATGTTGCTGTGTTTTGCTTCTGTAAATTCACTAATTTTCCTTAAATAAATATTTTCTTGTTTGCGTTCCAAACAAGGTGGCCTGGCCTGTACAATCCAATTATGTCCGTTAAATGTCGTTAAAAAGTCATTTAAAATTTATAAAAAAAAAATGCAGACATATGAATGAACAAATTAAAAAATAAAAAATAAATATAGCAAAAAATTTCAAAAAAAAAAAAAAAATAGTTATAGAAAAATATAGAGTATAACATAAACAATTTCTGAATATGGACATTTCTATAAATTTAACATGGCGGTTAGCGTCAGCTTTTATGTAATAGACGTGGTGGCACACACACATTGGGGGTTCATAGAAGTTAAATGGAAATGGCATATAAAACGCATACAAAAATTTATAAATATTTACATATAAATTGAGTCAAATGTTAATTCAAGTATTCAATAACAATTTAATTAAGAAACATACATAGTTGAGAACAATTTACATTATTAATGTGTTATAGGGGAATTCAAATGAAAATTTTTAAAACACTGTAAAATAATTTCAAACTTTTTTTTTTGGATTACGGGGGTTCTGACGATTGATTCTGGTAGAGGAGACCAACAAAAGTAAACGTGTTTATTTTAGGAGAGGGTTAAGTTTCCTCGCTTTGGCCTGTTCTTGCAGCATAGCACACTCAAAAAAAAAAAACATAACTAAATTTTAGAAAAAATCTTTTTAAAAATAGATTTTTAAATAAAAAAGCGCTTTTTGATAATATTAACTTTTACACAGTTTTTTTAACATTTTTGCACTCGGAAACCATAAGTCGTACGAAAAAACATTTAAAAACAATATTGTAGATAAAATAATATAGATTAAAAATTTAAAAAAAAAATATTTTTTAAAAATTTCAACAAAAAATTTTAAAACGATATTTGAATGTCCTTTTTTCCTGGGAAGGACACCATGGATTTCCAAAAGAAAAATTTTGTATTAAAGTTTAGAATGTCCTTTTAACGTTATTAAAATTTCAGAGAGGTGTTTTTTCGTATTGTTGAGCAATTAAATTTCAAAGATTGTTAGAGAGTCAAATATTTGATTTTTTTTAAATTTTATTGTTGATAAAATTATGGAGATTTAAAATTTGGAAAAAAAAATATTTTTTAAAAATTTCTACAAAAAATTTTTGAAAACCATATTTGAATGTCCTTTTTGCCTGTGAAGGACACTTTGGATTTCCAAAAACAAAATTTTGTATAAAAGTTTGGAATGTCTTTTTAACGCTGTAAAAATTTTAGGGATGCGTTTTTTCGCGTGTCGAGCAATAAATTTCTAATGTTGGTGTTAAAGCTAAATTTTTGAGTTTTTACCAAAATTTTGAAAATCAAGTATTTGGCTATCTAACAAACTTTGAAAATTTATTGCCCAACAATACGAAAAAATACCTCTCTGAAATTTTAATAACGTTAAAAGGGTATTCTAAACTTTAATACAAAATTTTGTTTTTGGAAATTCATGGCATTCTTCTCAGAAAAAAAGGACATTCAAATATGATTTTTAACATTTTTTGTTGAAATTTTTATAAATTTCACAGGTTGAAATGATCGGATGTGAATCAAACTAACAAGGGATGTCTCCCTGGTGTCAGCCTTCGATCTTCATGAAATTTGGATATGTTGTTCAGAACAAAATTTATTTCGACACGTTTTTTTTTGCGGCCCAAACTCAAAGCGGATCTAGCTCGAGGTTCTACAAGAAAAATATCCCAGAATCTGATACTTTATCTATGGGCAAAAAGTCTCAGAATCGGAGATTTTTTCTATGGGAAAAAGGTAAAGGTCTTAGAACCTTACACTTTTTCTCATAATCTGAAACTTTTTCTATACGAAAAAAGGCACGGAATTCTATATATACGAAATATATACGAACAAATAGAAAAGTTAAATTTGACTTTGCCGAATCTATGAATACCCTCCACAATGCATTTTTTTAAAGGATAGTACATTTTTAACGTAAAAAAAAATTTGATTAGAAATATTTTATTTTGAGTAAAAAACTCTTTTTTTGTCCTTTAAAACAAGAAAAATTAAATTTTTTTTTGAGTGTAAAACTTTTTTCGAGTGTAATGTTTTTTTTACTGTAAAAATATTTCTGGGTGAATGCAAGTACGTATGTACACAAAATAATGACATTTTTGTAAAAAAAAAAAAATAAAAATTTTTAATGTATAATTTTTTTGAGTGTAAAATTTTTTTTGAGTGTAAAATTTTTTTCGAGTGTTATTTTTAGGTTAGCAATGCTTTTAAAACTAAACAAGTTTGAAAAACATTGCTAAGTTACCACCAATGCTTTTAAAACTTGTTTACCACGTGGCATTTAAAATAAACCCAATTTGAAATTCGGGGTTTTGCTTATAAGTTATAACCGTTTCAAACGGTATTATAAAGGTATTGACCTATATTTCGAAAACGAACCGGTAGAAACACGAAGTGACTTATAAGTTATAACCGTTTCAAACGGTATTATAAAGGTATTGACCTATATTTCGAAAACGAACCGGTAGAAACACGAAGTGACAAATCTAAAATACTAGAAATTTCATCAACTTTCATAATCGCTTTTGAAAATGTCCATATCTTTATTGGTTGCGGTACAATAGCCAAATACCGTTATTCTAGGTGGGTATCGGTTGCCAACCCTGCTTATAACTTTTGAACCACTGCACAGAGGGCCAGACAGATCGATTTCCGGCCAAAAGTCCTTATTTGTAAATTCTCAAAAAAAATTTTACCAGTTTGTTGGGCATATATAGAAGCAGGTTTTCTGAACTTATCTTTATGATCCAATTACACCATTTCCTTTGACAGGTCTTCAAAGTTAAAAAAGTTGGTAAAAAATTTTTAAAAGGAGAAATTCCTTTTGTAATTTTTTTTCCAAACTTCTATTGCTAAAATGTTTAACTTTTTGTTTGCGTGGTTCAACCTTATATATAAGCCTTTGCAACGGAAATATCATGGACAAATATAACTCATTTGCTGGCAGCAATTCGCGTTTTTTGTGAAAAAAGTTATAATTTTTTAGATATTTACCTCGCGCCGAAAAATCCTCAGCGATCCTCAGTTCGATACAATCGGTCTATATTTTTTTTGATATAGAATGGATCCATATGTTTCGAAAAAAGTTGCCCAAACTTGCTCGAAATGATACATGGCGAAATTACAGGTATATATGCAGTGGTCCGAGATTTGTTTTTAAAAAAATAATTTAACACAAAATAATGTTTTACGACTTGATTAGTTTTTTTATCGACGGAGAGTGCCTTAAGTGTAGGAAAAAAAATTATCTACATTTCTAGTATTTTTTTGTAGAATTATGGAAAATATCAGTTACACCATTTCCAATTAAATTCAAAGATTTTTTTATTGAATTTCCAAAATAAAGAAAAAAAGTGAATAATTTGTCGTCACCATTTCCAAAAGCTTTTCTGAAACTAAGTAAGTCATTTACACCATTTCCATATTTATATCAAAAAAAATATATATATAAAAATTATGTGCGTAGATTTAACTGCAGACACTCTCAATACTCTTAAAACTAATTTTTAGTTAAATCAGACAATGCTTAAAAATCTAGCCGCCATACTGTTTCCGCCATATTGAATTTTATCAGTTCGATTTTAAGATAACAAACCCCGAAATTTACTACGTCACACTTTCAGCTAACTTCAACAAAGAAAAGGAATATAACTGTTTTTTAATTACTTGTAACAAACTTTACTAAGCATATTTAGCCCGTTATTTTGTTTTTCAAAATTCACGCCAGTAATTCTGATTCAGGAACTCCAAGACCCCCTTAAAACAAAATTTGGGTTAAATCGGACAATTATTAAAAAAAAATTGTCCGCCATATTGGATGTGTCATTTTGATTTTTTTAGTTTTTAGTTAAATTTTGAAATCAGCGACCTCGAAATTTTTCAGACGGATCCAACAACGATAAAGACTTTTGGCCGGAATTGGATCATGCTGGCCCTGTGTGCGTGCACTGGACCGATTGAGCTAAAATTCAATACCAAACAGACAGGGAACGGCAAAGATGCTTGTCACGTTTTAGGAGTCTCGTTATTGTCTTTCAAAAGTATCGTGTTTTTTATCTCGTAAATTCGCGAAAAACCTTTGCGAAATTTACTCTTTTGCTCATAACTTTTGAACCACTGGACCGATTTGGCTGGATTGCAATACCAACCTGGCCAGGTAAATGCCCAACATATTTGCCAAACTTCAGTAGCCTCAGTGAAGTCTTTCAAAAGTTAGCGTGTTTTCTACGGACGAAGAGACAGACGGACGGACGGACGGACGGACATCGCTAGATCGACTTAAAATCGATCGAGGATCATGAATATATATACTTTATGGGGTCCTAGACTTATATTTCGATGTGTTACAAACGGAATGACAAACTTATATATACCCTCTATCACTAGAGTGAAGGGTATAAAAAATATTTTTGAACGTAGGAAATTTTTGCAAATTTCAAATAGCGATTTCTCGAAAACCGTTAGACCGAATTTAAAAATACTAAATATTCGTGTTCCTCGCATCAAAATTAATAAATATGATGTGTCGCAAGACATATTTTTCTTTAAATTTAGTTTTTTTTTTACTTTGATTTTTGGGCGCCATGGATTAATTTTATCCCATTGGCCTCAAATTTGTACCACATAAGTCTTAGGTCTAGTAGAATAAAAATTTGCAAGGATTCAAAATTGGAAGAAAAGCTTGTTTGCCATACACAAAAAAAATGTCACTCTAATGTACTCTAAACTGTCAAAAATGCTAATGTTAATGGTAAATATTATAAAAAGTAGATTAAATTTTATTTGAACTAGATTATATGACCAATGTGCTAGTTGGCTATAACTGTCACAATTCAACAGTTGTTAATTGTTTGAATAATTGTATATTAGTGACAATGCGACACTTTTTTTATTCATCGTTTAGAGATAATCATCTTTAAATAAAGAAAAAAAAAAATAAAATTATATTCGGTGGAGAACGACAACTTTAAAACCTACATCAGAGGCTAACTACTCGCTTTGCTTTTCAGAGTCTGGTACCTAATCAGGCGCCATTTGCTGGTTTTGTAGTTAATTTTTTGAGAATTTCTATATTTATCTGTAACAAATTTCTTAAATTAAAAATTATCAAAGCCGTATAAGATGTTTTCGAATTTGACAGTTCTTGAGAACAAGTCTACTAATATTTGAGTCTAACACGACAGATCGGGGATCAACAAAATAAATATCTGTATTAAAGAGTCCTTCAACAATATTTCGAAGTGTTTTACAAGAAATAGCAAATCTATTTATTCTTCCATTATTTTTTTAATGTAGCGTATTCAAAAAAATCTGTTGTCTCTAAAATTTTCACATTTCTCCCCCAAACCGACCGACCACCCACTACAAATTTATAATAATTTTTCACATGTGTCAAACTGACAAACTCAGGCACACGCACTGAAAAATAATTGTGAAAAAATATAAAAGAATGAAAGTGTTTCTATACGTTACAATTGTTGACAGTTTTAAATCGATTCATCGTAAATTCATGTCATATTCATTTTCATTTAAAATTTTACATTTAATAGTTGTCTTTTAAAATGGGCTACAACAATAAGGGTATCACAATAAAAAAGTTCATTGTTCTGGAACAATACAAAAAAGTAACCTACTTTGAATAAACAGGTAAACCACGATAAATGTGGTGAAGAGGACTGGAGATGGGACTCACACTCCATCACGCTTCACAGGAATTTTCCAATAACGCACGATCACTCACGCAATTTTTTTTTCCGGCTATCACCCACAATCACTGTAGTAAATTTAAGACAACTCACACTCACGTGCACTCAAACAAGCTTTACTTGCACTCACGTTGACTCACACTCACGAAACTTTTATTTATAAAAAATATTAAAATTTCAAAAATCTAACAACATTGTTAGTAAAATTAAAAGTTTAGCCAAATTTTACAAAATTGTTTCGCTTTTTTTGGTAAAAAAGGAAATATAAAGAGAAAATAAATCACGCAAAACTTACGCAACAGGATCGACTGACGCAAAAATCTTACTCACGCACTTACAATCACGTGTGTAAAATTGAGCTTCAGTCACACTCTTGCATCATCAAACACACAAAATATTTTGTAAATAAATTTAACTGAAAAAACATTTAAAACAATCGTTTTTCCTTTTAAAAAACGGACTACTTATGTTTTATTTGAAACAACATAATTTTTTTGTTATTTTTAAACGTTAATAAATTCCGAAAAAAAACAAATGATATTTCAGCTATTTTAACTGTTTAAAATTTTTATTTTGTAGAGTAAAAATAATTTTTTTTTAAAAACAAACTACTTCTGTAAAATTATACGTTATAATCAGTCACAAATCATTTAACTGGTAAAAATATTTTTCCTTAAATTTTGTAGTTTATTTTTTTAACAACTGTATAAATCCGTCAATATTTTAATTTCCTTGAAAAACAAACGATAATAGATTTCAAACATCTATTATCGTTTTCAAACATCTATTACCGTTAATAGTTACTGTAAAACTTTTCTGGGTGCGTAAGTCACGCTTTAATCCAGTGATACGCATTTTTGTAATTCCTATTCCCGCGGGAATAGGCGCTGCTTGTGCGCTGTCAACACACATACACTATAAAATTCTGTTGCTTGAGCAAATTTGTTGACTTTTCGCTTGCTACTACCCACACAAGCATAAATGTTATAGTATGTGTCTGCGTATCGCTGCTTTAATCTGTTCATGTGCCAATCTCTAGAAAGGACTGAGAGAAGCCACAGTTTAAGTATTGCAGTTTAGAACTCATAAAAAATCCTTTCAAACAAAATCAAGTTCCCTGTAAATGGAGGGTTACCTGTTCATAGTTCTAGTTGTCAATAATGGTTACATGTACAAAATAAGAACCACGTAATTACACAGAAAAAAATATGGAGGAAACAAATTTGAGTAATCACTTGTTTAATTTTTTAAAAAAAATTTGAGTAATTTTTTAATTGACGCAATTAAAAATTTACTCAAAAATTGAAAATAAAATTTGAGTAAATAATTTAATACAAATTTAATATTTTTTTTTATTTATTTTTTTTCTCTTGGTGTTTTGAATTCTCATTTAGTTTATTGTTTTTTGTATATGTATATGAAAGTTTGAAATCATCTTTATAAAATTTTACTTTGTCTTGAAGACATAAGTATATTTGGTAAAGTTTGTAAAAGCAATTTTTTTGGAAAAAAAAATTAGAAACTTTTTAAACTTTTTAAAAAAATAATTTGATACATTTTGAGTAAATTTTTACTTGACACAATTAAAAAGTTACTTAAAAATATTAAAAAATTTTAAGTAAAGATTTAATTGTGTGAATTAATAATTTACTCAAATTTTTATACCCTCCACTTAGTGATAGAGGGTATATATAAGTTTGTCATTCTGTTTGTAACTCATCGAAATATCGATCTGGGACCCCATAAAGTATATATATTCATGATGCCCGATCGATTTTAAGACATTTTAGCGATGTCCGTCTGTCCGTCTGTCCGTCTGTCCGTCTGTCCGTCTGTCCGTCTGTCCGTCTGTCTGTCTGTCTGTCTGTGGAAAATGCTGTCGCGGACAAAATGTTGCACAGAGATGACTGAAACTTAACATATTTGTTGGAAGTTCTCCCGAGAAGTTTGGTATTGCATTTGAGCGATATCGGTTCAGCGGTTCAAAAGTTATGAACGAAAATGTAAGCACACCTCAAAAATTTAAGTACATTCAACATAACCTAAAAATACAAAATGCTTTAATTCGTCTTCTGGTTGGCATATGTAAACATAATTGAACACCAAATGGTATTTAAACAAGTACGAACATATTTTTTGACAAAAAAAGAAACAAATCGCGGATTTTTTTTACCAAAATTTTTTTTCGCGGAAATTTTTTTTCAATTTTTTTTTTTTTTCAAAAGAAATTTCCTTTTAAATAAAGTTTTTTGCAATAATCTTTTTGAAATTGTGGAGGGTATCACTACATTCGGCAAGGCCGAATTTAACTTTTTTACTTGTTTATTAAGCATTTAATAATTTTTTATTAAAAGTTTACTCAATACTATTAAATCGTTTACTGGTGGAAAATTGAGTAATTTTTTACTCAATAGTATTAAAAATTTACTCAAATTTTTTTTTTATTTTTTTCTGTGTATGGTTTCGAACAATGTAAAATAAATGGAACATAAATGTCCTTAGAGATTTTTTTTTTAATATTAAAATGACAAAGCTTTGTTTCCGAGCCCTTAAGGCATAATTACCAAAATACAAATATGTACAATGAAAATTTTTAGCGACATAGTACACTGTGCAACAAATTTGAGGTCATCGAGTGTATCTTAAATGAGAACAAAATAAAAAGGCATCATATTGGAAAGCAAAAAATAAGCATTTCTTCATAACTTTGTCATAACCTTGCAATTCATTCGTGAAATCAATCATTATTTTAATTGAGTTAAAATTTAATATTCATAAAATTTTTGATCCAAATCAAAAAATGTTTGATTAAAAAATATATTCGGTGATCGGTATAACAATTTTCTTTATCGGAGGAGTTTCAATCAAAAATTTGCTTGAAACCGCGTTTTGGTGATTGAAATTCGTTTTTAATTCTTTCTGTGTAATCAGAAACCTCCTAGGGGGTTTGAAAGCCTTACTCTACACCATTTACAGATGTAATTCGAAAAAGATTAATTCAAATTCGAAGATTCTATTTGTAATTCGAAGATTCTTTATGCAATTCGAAGATTTCATTTGTAATTCGAAGATTCTACTTGTAATTCGAAAATTCCATTTGTAATTTGAAAATTTCATTTGTAGTTTGAAAATTCCAATTGTAATTCGAAAAAGCTTAATTGTAATTCGAATTAGATCAAATGTAATTCGAAAAATATCAATTTCTATTCGAAAAATATGAAATAGAATAATTTGAAAATTCAACACTGCCGAATCTTTATTTTTTTGACCCTTTCGTAGAACTTAAGAAAATATTTTACTTGAACTTAATTTGAGCCAAATCCGATAATTTTAACCCGAGGCGCCTTTCGATCAAAATTTTGGATTTTTGAAAAATAAAACGTAAATTTTTTCTTAATTTTACAATGCTAAATACGAATATCAAAAAAAATTCTTAAATCGGTCGAGCGGTTTTCGAGATATCGCTATTTGAAATTTGCAAAAAAATGGCGTTATTTTCCTGCGTTCAAAAATTTAAAAAAAAATTAAAAATTTCTTTTCCTTAACCCTTTCATAAAACTTGAGAATATTGGAATTTGGGACTTTTGGCAAATTTTTATCATAATTTGGGATTAAAAAAAAATATCTTGCGACATATTATTATACACTCCACTACTCTGTGGTACAGGGTATAATGAGTTTGTAACTACCCAAAATATTGGTCCTAGACATACCTTCAAGTATACCGATAGACTCAGAATTACTTTTTGAGTCGATTTAGCGATGTCCGTCCGTCTGTCCGTCCATCCGTCTGTCCATCTATCGGTTTAAGCACGATACAGGTCGCTATTTTCAAACGACTTGAAATTTAAAACTTAAGCATCTTTTGGCCCAAGGACGAAGCCTATTGAAATTGGAAAATCGGTCCATGTTAAGACCCAGCCCCATACAAACACCCCCTTTGGATTCGGCTTAAATGACTCTAATAACCGTATTAAAATAGATATCGCTTTGAAATTTAGAAGGTAATCAAATTTTGTATGCACAAATCATCATTCCAAATTTCAAAGGATTCGGGTCAGTCCCCATACAAACCACCTTCCCGATATTCACATAATTCCATTAAAAATTAATAAAAATGGAAATATTTGATAAAAATTTTATTTTTAGGTGTTAAACGTGTACTTTAGTAACCTAATGAAATCGGAATATAATTGGACCATTTTTGGACTTAGTCCACCATATAAAAATTTCGACCTATATTCAGTTAAATCGGTCTATTGACAAAAACATAAACCAATTCCACTAAAATTGGATCTGTGTGTGTTTTCTACACTAAATAAAGATTTAACAAAAGACAGATCCAATCGGTCCATGTTTGGACTTCGGAACCATTTTCGGGAAAACACAGGTGTAGGGTATCATATGGTCGGTTTTGACTATAACTTTCTTACTTGTTTTTTAATTAATTTTGGTATGTTGCATACGAATCTCAATAAATTTGTAAAATCGGTCGAGCGGTTTTCGAGATATGGTTATTTAAAATGTCGATTTTTTCCTACGTTACAGAATTTTTTTAAAAAAATCCCAAAATTTCTTTCCCTTGGCCCATGTGTAGAGCTTAAGACAATCTTTCATTAAAAATTAATTTGAGCCAAATCTGATAGTTTAAACCTGTATCGCCCATTTATCACAATTTTTAATTTTTGGAAAATTTTCATCAATATTTTTTTTATAAAAACTATTCATCGAAATTTCGGATTTTTGAAAAAAAAAATCATTTTAACCCGTGGTCCCCTTCGATCAAAGTTGTGGTATTTTAGAAAATTTTTACCACAAGCTATAAAATTTCTCTCAAATTTGGTTTAAATGAAAGTTTGTCTCAAGCTCTATAAAACAGTGAATGAAAAGAAAAATAATACAATAATACAAAATTTCTTGAACGTTGGAAAAAACCGCCATTTTTGGAAATAAGTTTTTAAATGGTGATATCTTGAAAACCGCTCGACCGATTTCAGAAATTTTTGATATTCATATTCAGCAAAAATTACAAAAATAATGTATCGAAAGACGTTTTTATTATTTTTTTTTTTTTTATTATTGAAAAATCCAAAATTTTTTTGGAAATTTTTCAAAAAATTATGGAAAATTTTCAAAAAATAATGAAAATTTTTCATATATCCCAAATTTTTTGGAAAATGTTCTAAAAATTCTAAATTTTGATAAATGGGCGACACGGGTTTAAAATAACAAATTTGGCTCAAATAAAGTTTTAATGAAGGATTGTCTTAAGCTCTATGAAGCGGTTAAAGGAAAGAAATTTTGAGATTTTTTTTTTTAAATTTCGTGAAGGAAGAAAAAAACAGCCATTTTCTGCAAATGTTAAAAACCGATATCTCAAAAACCGCTAGATCGATGTTAGAAATTTTTTGAAATTCGTATTCAGCATGCCAAAGTTAAAAAAAATATTTTGTTTTATTTTCCAAAAATCTCAAAATTTTGATGAAAATTTTTCAAAAATCTAAATTTAGGTGAAAATTTTCCAAAAATCCAAAAATTTTGATACATTGACTCTACGGGTTAAAATTATTGAACTGGCTCAAATTAAGTTTTAATGAAAGATTGTCTTAAGCTCTATGAAAGCGTCAAGGGAAAGAAATTTAAAGATTTTTTAATTCCTTGAACGTAGAAAAAACGTAATTTTTTGCAAAATTCAAATAGCGATATCTCGAAGACCGTTTGACGGATTTCATTAATTCGTTATTTGTTTTCTGCATGCCAAAATAATTTTTTTTTTATTTTTCAAAAATCCCAAATATTGATGAAAATGTTTCAAAATTCCAAAATTTTTATACATCGCCGCAACGAGTTACAATGATCTGATTTGGCTCAAATTAAGTTTTAATGAAAGATTGTCTCAAGCTCTATAAAAGGGTTACAGGAAAATTTTTTTTTAGGAAAAAAACGGCCATTTTTTTAAATTTCAAATAACGATATCTCGAAAACCCCTCGGTCGATTTCAGCATTTTTTTGATATTTGTATGCAGCATGTCAAAATTAAAAAAAAAAATTTTATTTTTCAAAAATCCAAAAACAAAATTTTCAAGAAACCCAAAGTTTTGATACATAGGCTCCAAGCATTTTTTAGAAAAACGGGCAACGAATCTATGTTTCTCTCCAAAGTGGGTTAATTTTCTGACATTTTAAATGTTAATGTTGTTTTATTAACAAAAACCTTTATAATCTCTCATATTTTTTTACAATCCAAATTTTGAAATTAACTCAAGCTTTAAGAAATAAATCTTTAAGCAGTTTTTGACTAATTAACAACAACTTTTTTTTTTCTTTTTAATTTTTTTTTAATTTAATTTTTAAATTTTTTTTTTTTTTTTTGTGCAAATTTCATGCACACATGCAAGTTTACTGAAGCATTCATATGTTTGTATAAAAAACTTTACGCTTATGTAATTTTATTGTTGTAACTGAAACACGATTTTTTATTTTGTTGGTTTCTTTTGTTTAACGATTTGGTTGAAAGTTTTTATATTTTTGTTGATTTAGCTTCTTGGAACTTTTAAGGTTTTTTTTTTATTTTTTATAAGTAAAAAATTGCAATTTTCTTCCTAGAAATAATGATTTTTCCATGTAATGCCAGCTTAGTGATGCTTAAATGTAGTGTTCACATTAAATCTTCTCTACACTTACAAAAAAAAAAAAACTTGTCAAATTACTATAAAAAGTCTCGTAATCACATTTTAGCAATATTTGACAGTTTTCCTGGTTTTTTAACAAACAATTTTCGATAGAAAATAAATTTTTTTAAATTAATTATTAAAATAATATGTTTGAGCTAGAGGCCTGTAATTTTACAAAATATTTATTTTCCAATTTAATTATACAAATAAAATGTTTAAGCTCGAGGCCTTTAATTTTAAAAAAAAAAAATTTTGTAATTTTAATTTTTTTTTTGTAAATTTCCCAATTTTCAATGTAATTTAAAAAAAAAATCTTTTACAAAAAAAATCTAGTAAAAGAATTAATTTCAAGTTTAATCGCTTCAAAAAAGTTTTAAATTTACAATTTTATTGGTAAAAGCTTGTAAAATTACACAAAAGCTCGTTTTGTTTACTAGAAATTCTCGTAATAGTAGGTAGTAAAAAAATTATTTTACTAGTTTTTTTTGTTGGTAATTTTACAAGTTTTTTTCAGTGTACGGTCAATAAATTAAAAAATGTCAATTTTCTTTCCTTAGCCCTTTAATAGAGCTTGAGCAAACTACCATTTAAAATTAAATTGAGGCAAATCTCATCATTTTAATCCGTGGAGCTCTTCGATCAAAGTTTTGAGTTTTTAGAAAATGATCAGTAAAAACTCTAAACTTGGATCGAAGGGCGCCATGGGCTAAAATGATCGGATTTGCCTCAAATTAAATTTAAATGAAAGTTTTCCTCAAGTTTTTTAAAATAGGAAATTTCTTGAACATAGGAAAAAACAGCCATTTTGGAATTTTTTTGAAAATTGGCGATGTCTCGAAAACCGCTTGATTGATTTCTGAAATGGTCTGATATTCGTATTTAGCATGCCAAAATTAATAAAAAATATTACAAGATATTTTTTTCCAAAAATTTAAAATCTTGGTGGAAAATTTTCAAAAATTCAAAACTTTGATCAAAGGGCGCAACGGGTTAAAATAATCGGAGTTGGATGAAATTAAGTTTAAATAAAAAATTGGATTGAGCTTTATCAAATGGTCATGGCAAAGAAATTTGCATATTTTTTTTAAATTTTAAATAGCGATATTTTGAACACCATTCGATCGATATTATTTTTTTTTTTTAATTGGCGATATCTCGAAAACCGCTCGATTGATTACTGAAATTTTTTCATATTTGTATTTAGCATGCCAAAATTAATAAAAAAATATTGTATCGCAAGATATTTTTTTTGCACTTTTTCAAAAATAAAAAATGTTAGTGGAAATTTTTCAAAAATTTAAAACTTTGATCGAAGGCCGCCATGGGTTAAAATGATCGGATTTGGCTTAAATTAAGCTTAAATAAAAGATTGCCTTAAGCTTTACAAAATGGTCAAGGAAAAAAAAATCTGATTTTTTTTAAATATTGAAAGAAATTAAGAGATTTTTGTTAAAAAAGTTCTTGAATATAAGAAAAAAACGCCATTTTTGTAAATTTCAAATAGCGATATCACGAAGGCCGTTTGACCGATATTAAATTTTTGTTTGATATTTGTGTTCAGCGTATTAAAATTAAAAAATGTGATGTATGTATCGCAATACCCATTTTTTTTTTTTTGTTTTAAAAATTTTTAAAATCCTAAATTTTGATCATCGGGCGCCACGGGTTATTTTAATCCGATTGGCCTCAAATTTTTACCACATAATTTTTAGGTCCAGTATAAAAAAAAAATTTCCTGGACATTCAAAATCGAAAGAAAAACTTTTTTGCCACACAAAAAAATGCCGCGCTAATGGGCCATAATGGGTCATAATTTTAAATTTAAAAAAATGTGTCATTCCCAAAAATTTAGAAATGCACATTAGCATGTCCCGAAATCAGGAAATTTTGGAATTTCTTTAGGGCATACCCCTAGAACGACGCGTATTGAATAGCTGATTACGGGAAAAATAATTTAAAAAATTTTGGAGGTCATCTTCAGGGCGCAACCAGTACTTAAAGTTTGCATCCGTAGTGCAATTGGTCAAAAAAAATATTTTTTTTCATTTTTAAAATTGGTGCCAAAAGTTTCGTTAGGTAGAGTACATTGAAGAAAAAATCTTTATAAAGTTTTCATGGAGCAATTTTGGTTAAGCGCCACGTTTTGAAACTTCGAAGATGTATAATTTATTACATATTTTTTATGTTTTTGTAAAAAATTGCATTTTATAGAAAGGCTTGAACATAAATTCCGTTTTATACAAAATCTTAAAAGAACTCTTACAAACTCCTGCTTTTACAAAAACTTAAAAAAATATATAATAAATTACACCTTTTCAGAATTTCAAAACATTGTGCTGGACCAAAATTGCTCCATGAAAACTTTATAAATATTTTTTTCTCAATGTTCTCTACTTAACAAAACTTTTGGCACCAATTTTAAAAATAAAAAAAAAATATATTTTTTTTGACCAAATGCAATACGTATGCAAACTTTAAGCGCTGGTTGCGCCCTGAAGATGACCTCCAAAAAATTTTTAATTTTGTTTCCCTTAACCAGCTCTTTAGTAAGCATCGTTCTTGGGGTATGCCCTAAAATTTTTCATTTTCGGGACACGCTAATGCACATATCTCGAAAAATATTGCTGACTTAACAAAAAGTCTTAAAGTGTTTTTTTCAGCTCTTGATTGATACAGCACACCCAAAAAATGTCCGAAAACCCTACAAGTAACAGTTATTTATTCAATTTTTAAGATTCTCAAAACCCTATTGGGCCCCTAAATTTTCTTATCTCATAAACTAAGCAATGCAAAGAGAAACGAACTAAAAATTTGGATTAAAATCTGTGGCGACCCCAAATGAACTACAAAGGGGCAACCCAACAGTTCGTTTTAAATTTTTGAATTTTCCAATTGATCTTTTCAAAATACAGATGAAAATTTCGAATTCTACCCTTAAAATTGATAAAGTGTATATTTTCTTTTAATATGAACCAGGTTGTATTTTCCCATACTACATATTAGTTTGGTTCAGTGATTGGTTTGGTTTGGCACCGTATTCACGTAATCAACAACAATGAAATGTACATTTGTATACCCTACACCACTCTGTGGTACAGAGTATGAGTTTGTGTTAATGTTTGTAACTACCCAACATATTGGTCCTAGACTCGTTTAAGTATACCGATCAAGCCAGAATCACTTTTTGATTTGATTTGGTGAAATCCGTTCAACCGTTTGTCTTTCGGACCATTTTTAATGATACAAACCGACTCCGGATATTCACATAAATCTCTTAAAATATTTGAAAATGTGAAATATTTGACCAAAATTTAGTTTCCAGATGTTTAACGTGTACTTTGTAACCCTATGAAATCTGATTATAATCCAACCATTTTTGGACTAATTGTAAGTCCCCTATAAAAATTTCTTCCGATTTTCAGGTAAATCAGTCTATTGGCACCAATTACAAATTTAGATTGGATGTATTTTTTGCACTACTACGAAGAAAAAGTTTCATTATGTTGATGAAAACTTACATGAATATGATGAAATTTCACATCATTCTTCGTAAAACGAAACGTGTCATCAATATGATGATGCGGTGTGACACAATTTTTATTGAAAAAAAAATTATTAAATTTCTTTTCTTATTTGATTTTATTTAGAGATGAGATCGTGAGTGAAAAAAATGGCCGGATTTTTGAAAAATTTACTTTTTTAAAAAATGGAAAATTTCATATCGGGTTCTAAAAACTTAAAAAAAAAAAATGAATCGATAGCCCATACAGAACTATACAAGAATGTAAGTTTTTGAGACTGTGGTGCATTCCGTTTTAAATGTCTCATATGAGGCATTCCACACCAAATGTCCAGCGAAAAAAAAACATGTGTACCGTAAACTTAGAAAATTGCGTTTTCGGTTTTTCAATTTTTCAAAAACTGGGCTTAGGAGGCGGGCTGCTTTGATTAAATATTTATCACATTAAAACGAAATGCACCACAATCTCAAAAATTTACATTCTTATATAGTTTTGTATAGGCTATCGGTTAATTTTTTTTTGGAAAATTTTCAGAACCCGTTCTGAAATTTTCCATTTTATAAAAATCAATTTATCAAAAATCCGGCCACTTTCTTTTTAAATTTTTTTTTTTTAAAGTTTAGATGGTTGTCCATCTACACAAAAAAAATCAGAAACACGTTTTTCGTTTCTTTCGAGAAAATCGCATTTGAATTTTAAATTTCATAACAATTTAGTAATTTGCTTGTATTTTCTTGTTTCAACATTGCGGATGAGTATTAAATATTTGCATAATTGTTACTCATACGCTATGTTGAAACCAGAAAATACAAGCCAATTACTAAATTGTTGTGAAACACAAAATTCAAATGCAATTTTCTCGAAAAAAAACGAAAAACACATGTCCGAATTTTTTTCTAAACAGCTAAACTTAAAAAAAATAAAAAATTTAAAAAAATGGGCGGATTTTTGATAAATTGACTTTTTTAAAATATGGAAAATTTCAGATCGGGTTCTAAAAATTTTCAAAAAAAAAAAAAATGAATCGATACACTCAAAAAAAAAGTGAACTAAAATCTGGGAAAATTAACTCAATTTTGAGAAAAAGAGGGAATGATTTGGCTCCAAAGATTTTTTTTCTTGGTTTTAGTTCATAATTTTCCCAAAAATAAGGAAAACAAAGTTATTTAATTTTAAGCCAATTTTAACTAGAAAATGGGAAAAATTATACTTCACATTTTAGAAATAGATTGGGTCTACCCTGGACCCATGGGATCGGACCCCATTTAACTTTAGACCCCGTTGGGTCCTTTAAGGGTCCCCATAGATTTTGAACCAAAACTTGTGTCCGTTTCGCTCTAACTTGCTTAGTTTTTGAGATACGGTAATAAGGGGCCTGATAGGGTCTTGAGAATCTTAAAAACCGGATAACTCAAAAACTTATAATCGGAGGGCTTTCGGATATTTTGCGGAAGTGTTCTACGAGTCAAGAGCTACAAAAATGCCGTTTTTCTCGTGTTGGCAGTATTTACCGAGATATGTGCATATATAAAATCTCGGGAATTTCAAATTTTAGATCTAAATTTAGGGTCTTGAGACCCCGACAGATATGCAGAGCTAGGCTATTCCATATTTTTCTTTGTTGTCTTTCTTTTGAAAATTTCGTCCGTTTCGCTCTATCTCGCTTAGTTTTCGAGATATCGCCATTTTGAATTTTTAACTAAATTCTAAGAAGTTATTTACTAAATTCTCAGAAGTTATTAACTAAATTCTAAGAAATACACTTCCTCAATTCAAAGAAGAGAAATACGATGATGTTTTTTTTAGTAAATTTTAACTAAACTTGAACTAAATTGTTTTTTAAGAAATATGTCTTAAAAATAAAGATACGTTTCTTAGATTTGTGGAAAATTTCTTTGGCAGTAAGAATTTTTTTCCTAATATTTAAAAATTCCATTTAAAGAAAACTATGAACTAATTATAAGTAAATGAACTAAATTTTTTTCCTCATAGTTAAGAAAATTTCTCATTTTTAAGTTAAATTTAACTAAATTTTAGGAAAATTCATGATAAATTTTCAAAGACATTTTTTCCTTAATTTTAGTTATGTCTTTTTTTTCAGTGTAGCCCATTCAAAACTATACAAGAATATAAATTTTTAAGATTGTGGTGCATTCCATTTTAATTTTATAAATATTTAATCAAGGCAACTCGACACAAATTTGACCATTTTTCCAAAATTTGACCACGCCTCCTAAGCCCAGTTTTTGAATAATTGAAAAACCAAAAACGCAATTTTCTTAGTTCCATATAGGGCTATCCAAACAACCTATTCAGAAATTTACGGTATGTTTTTTTTCGCTAGACATTTGGTGTGGAATGCCTCATATGTGAACATAATTGGATACCAAAAGGCATTAAGTACAAACATATTTTTTACCCAAAAAAAATGTTTGCGGATCTTTTTTTCGCCAAAAATTTTTATTTCCGCGGAAATTTTTTTACCCTCCACTCTATTGATAGAGGGCATATAAAAGTTTGTATCACCTCGAAATATTGGTCTAGGTCCCAATAAAGTATATATATTCATGATCCTCGATCGATTTTAAGACGATCTAGCGATGTCCGTCCGCCTGTCTGTCTGTTGAAAATACATTAACTTTTGAAAGACTTTACGGAGACTCCTGGAGTTTGGCATATATGTTGGACATTTACCTAGTCAGGTTTGTATTGCAATCCATCGAAATCGGTCAAGTGGTTCAAAAGTTATGAGCAAAAGACTGAATTTTGGCAAGGGTTTTTCGTGAATTTACGAGATAAAAAACTAACTTTCGAAAGGCAATTGTTAGGATGCTGAAGCTTAGCATATATAGTTGTCGTTTCCCTGGCCTGGTTCGTATTGAATTTCAGCCAAATCGGTCAAGTGGTTCAAAAGTTATTAGCAAAACCGTAAATTTCAGATTACCCAGCAAAAAAAGTGCGGAGTACTTCTATTTGGAGTGCTTTAAAACTATAACAAATGTAATGAAATACAACAAAAATAACAAAAAACACAAGAAAAAAACACACAAACAGTTTTTTCTACTCCATAAAAAGTTGTTATTCAGCACTTAACTCATTACCTTCCGCGACACTCCCATACAAAAGTAAGTAGATATTCAGTAGATAAGAAGTACTCCGATCTTTCAAACAACTTCCAACTACTTCCACGGAGTAGTTCTTATCTACTGAATATCTACTTACATTTGTATGGAGGTGTCGCGATAGGTAATGAGTTAAGTGCTGAATATCTATGTATTCTGGAGTAGAATAAACTGTTTGTGTGTTTTTGTCTTGTGTTTTTTGTTATTTTTGTTGTATTTCATTACATTTGTTATAGTTTTAAAGCACTCCACTGAGAAGTGGTAATGACTTTTTTTGCAGGGTAGTTTCACCTTAAATTCACGTGTTGAAAAACCGTTAAACATGTTTTAAAAACATTGGTAAGTCACAAAAATATTTTACAACGTATTTTTGTCACTCAAAAATACTTTTACACTAAAACAAAAAAAAAAAAAATACACTCAAAAAAATTTACACACGTAACAAATTTTACACTCAAAAAAAAATTAGTAATTTTTTTTTTTTTTTTTCAAAAATTACTAAAAAAAGTTTTTTTACGCAAAATAAAATATTTCTAATCAAAAATTTTTTTTTTTTTTTACGTTAGAAAATTAACTATCCTTTAAAAAGGGCATTGTAGAGGGTATTCATAGATTCGGCCAAGTCGAATTTAACTTTTCTACTTGTTTATTTTTCTGAAAATTTAATTTTTACCAATTTTTTTACTCGAAATTTTTTGCGGAAATTTTTTTTTTTCAAAAAAATTTTAATGCTATATTAGAGGGTATCCGTAAATTCAGCAAGGCCGAATTTAACTTTTTTACTTGTTTTTATTTATGGGTTTGCTTTCCAACCAAAAAAAAAATAAAAAAAAAATTTTGCCAAAAAATCCAGTATTATGAAAAACTTGTAGAAAAGTTATAGAGTTTATTTTTTTTTTACTTCTTGTTCGTGCTTCACATAACAAGGGTTTAGAGAAGCTTAAATTGCAGTTTTTGTTCGTTGTTGCTACAGTTGCAACTTGCAAGTATTACGAAATTATTTACATTTTAATGAGTGGATATCATTTATTCCATTGTAAAATATATTTTATTTATCTTTTTAAAGTTTTTCTGTTTTTTTGTTTTAAGCTGTTGTAAAAAAAAAAGTTCAATGACCGACCGCCACAATTCAGCGGGAGATTACGACAGACAAACAAGTGCATTTATGTTTTTCATACCGTCAATGTTGCATAGTTGTAAAAATCGCGTTTTATAGTAATTTTGTTTTTGTGCCTTTTTTTTGAAAATGTTTGTGCCACAAATGTAGGAAATTAATCATATTGCATGTTTTTTTATTTTTTTTTTGGTGTTTGGCTTTTGTCAATATTATTTTACACAATTTTTGTAGTATTTTTATTTATTTTTTGTTCAAGCAACAGCAGGTTTTTTCATGTCTTGTCATGTCTTTAATTTCATGCTTTCTTGTTAAAATTGAGTGTGTATATTTATAACTTTTTTTTATATTTATTTTATATTTTTTTTACAAGATTTTTTTATGTGGCAGTAAGTGAACGCGAGAAAATAAATATAAAAAAATAAAAATGTTTTATATTTTTAACTCAATTGCACAATGGGGGTAAGGAATTATAATTTTTATGCAGATACAAAAAAAATGCAATTTTGAATATTAGCGCCGCACAGCGGGAAAAAATGGAATTCATTTCAGAAATCAAACTTGACAGATCCATCCACGTAAAAAGAAAATTTAAAATCGCTAAAAAAATTAGCCAAAAAAATGTTAAATTTTCCCCACTGTGCGCCACATAGGGAAGGGAAATTTAAAATTTTATGGAAAAAAATTGCACAGAAAAAAATATCGTAAATTTTTCTTTAGTTACAATTTAATTTGATATTAAATGAAAATTCAATTAACATTGTTTGCTGAAAAAATAAAATCTATATATATAAAAATGGATGTGTGTATGTATGTTCCGTATGGACTCGAAAACGGCTGAACCGATCTTGATGAAATTTTCAGGGAATAATCAGAATAGCCTGGGGAGTAACACTGTGCAGTCAGTATTTTGATTTTCTGCCTGTGGGCGGAGGGGCGTGGCAAAATCGAATTTTCACATTGCACCACTAATGATCGGACAAATGGGAGAAAAACTCCATGCTTTTTTGCCTGTGGGCGGAGGGGTGTGCAAAATCGAATTTTTACATTGCACCACTAATAACATCTATATTAGACTGCCCAGAAAAAAATCGAAGTTTTTATTTTCTTGGGGGATACCTGCAAATTTTGTTCCTTTTTGTGCAAAAAAATTTCGGTTTTTTTTTGGGATTTTTAAAATAATATCTAGAGGTCGCGATCTCGCGTTTTATAACGATTTATTTTTTTTGAGTTTTTTATTATTTTAAATTGTTAAATATGATTAATATGATAAGATATTAATAATTTCAGACAAAAAAAAAATTAAATTAAAAATTAAATATCGCTCATTCCATGAGATGTCTCCCAGCATCTAATCAAATGTTCCTTAATTTATTTGAAATTTTGCACACATGAACACTATGAAGCTATTAAAATAAATCAGTTGTTTGTTCCGAGAAAATCTGTGAATTCGCGAATATATTCGCGTTCGCGAATTCGTGGATTTTCGCGAAACTAAAAACGAATTTATTTTAATTGCTCCATAGTGTACCTGTGTGCGAAATTTCAAATAAATTAAAGAACATTTGATTAGATGCTGGGAGACATCTCATGGAATGAGCGATATTTAATTTTTAATTTATTTTTTTTTTGTCTGAAATTATTAATATTTTATCATATTAATCATATTTAACAATTTAAAATAATAAAAAACTCAAAAAAAAATAAATCGTTATAAAACGCGAGATCGCGACCTCTAGATATTATTTTAAAAATCCCAAAAAAAAACCGAATTTTTTTTGCACAAAAAGGAACAAAATTCGCAGGTATCCCCCAAGAAAATAACAACTTTGTTTTTTTCTGGGCAGTCTAATCTATATATAAAAACGGATGGACCGTTTTAGATGAAATTTAAACCAACGATAGTACTAGCCAAATACTAACTATGTGCCAAACAAGAGCGTGACCGGACAAATGGGCGTAAAATGCCATGCCCCTTTGTATTGAATTCAATGTTATTTCTGCATGCTTCGCAATATGGCAAAAACCGTTGATTCGATTTTAATTAAATTTTCAGCACTGATAGTGTTAACCGAGTGCGGCAATATAGGTCATGTTATACAACGATTGGAAAAAGGGGCGTAAAATGCCACGCCGCTTTGTACTATACTGGACGTTGTCTGCCTGTTTCGCAATCACCCAAAAACAGCTGAACCGATTCTCTTGACATTTTCACTACATACAGTGCTAACCAAGTGCATATGTAGGCCATAAAGGATCGTCATTGGAAAAAGGGATCAAAATTGCAACGCCCTTTGTACTATACTGACCACGATTGAACAAAGAGGCGTTAATTGCCACGCCCTTTGTTTTATACTGAACGTTATATCTGCCTGTTTTAAAATCACGCAAAAACGGATAAGCAGAATCTGTCACTACTGATAGAACCGAGAGGGAACTGTAGGTCATATTTAGAGCGCGATTCGGCAAAAGGGTATAAAATGTCACTCCCGTTTTTCATAAATAAAAACTTATTTCCTCCTTATTCGCAATCACACAAAAACGGCAAAACTGATGTCAATGAAATTTGCAGCACAGACAGAACTAATCGAGGATGCAGCATGGAACTTTAGACTATCACGATTCGATAAAAATTCATTTAATGACACGCCCCTTTGTACTATACTTAACGTTATGTCTGTCTGTTTCGAAATCACGCAAAAACGGCTGAACAGAGTTTGTTGATATTTCTCTACCGATAGTGCTAATCGAGGGTGGAACCAAAAGTTGCTAGCTAGACCCGGACCCGTGCTTTAATTTTGTCTGACACTACATTTAAATTAAGATGCAATATAAAACAGTTTTTTTCTTAGGGCCAGCAACGCGGACCGGGTATAGCTAGTAAATAATAATACGCATTAACATGCAAACTTAACAAGAACAAAATTAAATTTTAAAATTATTTTCAAACAAAACGCGTAATTAATATGCGCTTTTTTGTGATAGGTCCAAAATCAATTAATTTTATAATTGAATCAACGAATTTCGTAATTGAAATTCATTTCTATTTTTTCTGTGTAATGGACCGATAGCCATGAAATTTTAGATGGAGCTGCGATTTTCATGCACTAAAAAATCTAAAATATGCGATAAAAAATCCACAATATGCACTAAAAAAAATCAAAAATATGCACTAAAAACATAAAATTTGTGGAAAAAAAGTTTGTTTTCATACGAATAATTCTTTAAAATCCAAAAATTACTACGGGTTTTAATATCAAGAATTAAAACTAGTGCCAACGGTCAGTACCGTAGTACCGGGAATACCGGTATTCCCGGTTCTCGGTATTACCGGGAAATGGTACCGGTTTCCCGGTTCTTAATTCATTCCCGGTATTCCCGGGAATACCGGTATTCCCGGTTCCGGTTCTGACGGTATTCCCGGGACTACCGGTATGAATATTTTGTAAAATTTTGCACAATTAAAGTTTTTTCTTTGCTTTTACAAAAAAAAATACAAAACATGTGAAAAACACCATTTTCATTTTATTTTTTTTAATTTTAGAAAAAATAGTTGCATGATTTTTAAATAATTTTACAAGCACAACTAAATATTACTGAAATACTGATTAAATAGTGTAATTTAAATATTTTATGGTATAGTATATTTTTGGTTTTTGAGAACCGGTACCAGGATCAGAACCGGGAATACCGGTATTCCCGGGAATATATGTAGAACCGGGAAACCGGTTCCAGAACCGGGAATACCGGTATTCCCGGGAATACCGAGAACCGGGAAATGGGGGGCACTAATTAAAACTTTATATAAACACATACCGATTTCAAACACTCTAGTTAGTGTTATCATCAGTAGGATTTTAAATGTCGCTTTGTCTTGTTAATGAAAATTGTTTTTTATATAAATGAGGCATTTCACACCAAATGTCCAGCGAAAAAAAACATGTGTACCGTAAATTTCTGAAAATGTTGTATGGATAGCCCTGTATGGAACCAAGAAAATTGCGTTTTTGGTTTTTCAATTTTTCAAAAATTGTCAAATATTGGAAAAATTGTCAAATTTGTGTCGAGTTGCCTTGATTTAATATTTATTAAATTTAAACGGAATGCACCAGGAACTCAAAAACTTACATTTTGTAAAGTTTTGTATGGGCAATCGATAATTTTTTTTTTTTTTAATTTTCAAAACCGGTGCTGAAATTTTCCATTTTTTAAAAAAGTCAATTTATCAAAAATCCGGCCATTCTTTTAAAAAAAAAAATTTTAAGTTTAGATGTTTGTCTATCCACACAAAAAAATTCAGACATGTGTTTTTCGTTTTTTTTTTTCGAGAAAATCGCATTTGAATTTGAAATTTCATAACAATTTTGTTATTTGCTTGTATTTTTTTGTTTCAACATAGCGTATGAGTAACATTTATGCAAATATTTAATACTCATTCGCCATGTTGAAACAAGAAAATACAAGCAAATTACAAGATTGTTATGAAATTTAATATTCAAATGCGATTTTCTCGAAAAAAAAAACTAAAAACACATGTCTGAATATTTTTGTGTGGATAGACAGCAAAACTTTTAAATTTAATTTAAACAAAAAGTGGCTGGATTTTTGATAAATTGACTTTTTTTAAAAATGGAAAATTTCAAAATGGGTTCTTTACGGTACACATGTTTTTTTTCGCTGGACATTTGGTGTGGAATGCCTCATATAAGTGATCGGTGGTCGATTCTAAGTTATTCTAGCAATGTCTGGCAGACATCATCATCAGATCACTAATCTGTTTGAAATGTCGATCACGGCCAAAATATTAAACAGATAAATCTGAAACTTAACATGTTTACTTGTAGTTGTCCCAAAAAGTTTGGTATTGCATTTAAGCGGAATCGGTTAAGCGGTTCAAAAGTTATGAACGAACATGTAAGGACACCTCGAAAATTTTGGTACATTCTACATAACCTAAAAAAATAAAAAGCATTAATTTGGGTGCTTGTTGGCAAATGTGAAGAAATTTGGAAACCGAATGGTATTTAAACAAGTACAAACAAAATTTTTTTTAAAATTTTTTTTTATCAAAATTTTTTTTGCGCAATTAATAGTTTGGACATTGTGGAGGGTATTAATATATTTGGCAAGGCCGACTTTAACCTTTTTACTTATTTTTTTTAATAACATTTTTCTCTAAAACGCTAAAAACAAATTTGAGTCCTCTACTTTGAAAATTTTAAAAACAAATTTTCGGAACATAGAAACTTTTCAAAAAAAAAAAAGTTTTGATTTTTTTTTTTTAAACCACAAAGCGCTAAAAACAATTGTCAAAATATTTTTGTGTTATTGACTTTTTCAAAAAATGTTTCGGGACGTTTTTTTTTACTTGTCACAAAATTATTTTTCTAACAACTTTTTAAGTTAAATCTTTACAAATTGTGTCAGGGATTTAAAAATTTTTTAAAAAATTTTTCGGGACTTAAAAAATATTTTTATGTACTATTGTCTCCGATCACGCGAAAATTATTTTTGATACATTTAAGTGATACGTCCCATTATTACCAATCACGGAATATGTGAGATGGGATCGGATGAAATCTAATAAAAAATTATAAATCATTTCATCTTTTTTATTTTGGTTAAAAAGCACCAACATTGAAAAATTACTCTATTTTCCAAAAAAAAAAAAATCTTTTTTGCCAGTACTATATTTTTTGTACCGATGTTAATTTCCGACTGGGTAATTTCAATAATATTTGAAAGAAATCCAGTTTGCTGACCCATTGTGCAAAATTGGTAAGATTTTGTAATTTTGATTACACGTGCCACTTAAAACAACACCAAACAGTAGAGATATATTTTTGTCGTTTTAATCGTTGTCGTTGTTGTTGTCGTCGTTATTGTCGTCGTTATTGTCGTCACAGAGTCTATGTTTGATGTGGCACAAACAAACTACACAAAAATGCCAACAACAATTGAAATCAACCAGTCATCCCAACCGACCAAACAACCAACCAAGCCAACATTCATCTAGGAGGAACCTCTTGAAGCAGATGACGATGATGATATAGGCGATAATGATGTTTCAAATTTGTTGCTGGTGTTGTTGTTGTTGTTATTATTATATTATTGAGGTGGTAAGAGTACATGTGGTAGAAGACTAGGGTTGCCAGATACTAGAAGTCAAATAACTGGATAATGAAAAATTTTCAACTGGATTTTGTTAAAGTAACTGGACCCATACATAATTTTTTTTTTAATAATTTGAAAAAAAAAATCAACCGATTTTCATATGTGAGACACATGTTTTTATTTTGGACTAAATGGCCGTCTCTATTTGCTACGGCAAAATGTGCTTTTTTAAGCATTTCTATTACTTTTTCGTCAGCGGCCTGAGGATTGTTTGAGTGTATTTTTTTTTAAATAACCCCACAAAATTAAGTCAAAAGTGGTCAAATCTGGAAATCTAGGAGGACAGGTAAAATTTCCGGGACGTGAGAAGTCAAACAAGTAAAAAAGTTAAATTTGGCCTTGCCGAATGTAGTGATACCCTCCACAATTTCAAAAAGATTATTGCAAAAACTTTATTTAAAAGGAAATTAGTTTTGTTAAAAGAAAATCCGCGATTTTTTTCTTTTTTTGACAAAAAATATATTCGTACATGTTTAAATACCATTTGGTGTTCAATTATGTTCACATATGTCAACCAGAAGCCGAATTAAAGCATTTTAATTTTTAGGTTATGTTGAATGTACTGAAATTTTTGGCTCTATGAAATAATTCCCCAATGAAATAAGACCCCAAACCAAAAATGAAATAACGCCCCATTTTTTAGGGCTTTATTTCATTATGAAACAACACCCCAAAAAATAAATGGAATAAGCCCCCAATGAAATGAAACAAAACCCCAAAGATAAAATGAAATAACGCCCCATTTTTGGGGCCTTATTTCATAATGAAATTAAGCCCCATTTTGAAAATGAAATAAGGCCCCAATTTAAAAACAAAAATCAATATTAATTCCGTTCGATAAGCTTATCTTATTTCATTATAAAATTACTCCAAAATTTTTGGTAAATTAAAATTTTATACATACATACAAAGGACTCAATTTAAATCCAAAATATATTAAATCTACTACAAACCGAAATGCACGCCGCGAGTGAACAAAAAATTCCGGATACATCTAAATAACTGCTTTTATTGACCAGGGCGTGGCACATTGGATTGTTTAAGGTGTTAGCACAATGGACTTGGCGAAATTTTCTTCGATGTTGTACAACATACCGACGTCGTTAATATATCTTTTATAACATTATAATATGATGCTTGTTTTAAAAATATAAAATAAAATCGTGCGATTTTTTTTTAATTTTTTGTTAAAATCTGTTGTAAAAATTTTTAGCCTGCGGCGCTTCCTTCATAACCACATGCATTTTTATATTTTTAAAACAAGCATCATATTATTTCATCGGTAATTAAATAGAATCCTAAAAATGCCCAAGAATATAACCAATTTTAATTCCTTTTCGAGGTTAGTAAATATATTAAAGACAAAATTTATAATTGATTAAATTCAGTAGTTCTGAGAGAATAATTTCAAATTAATATACAGATTAAAATTCATATTCGTAAGATGTTTCTCTTCCGATCTTACAGAGAAATTTATAAAATACTTATCGCAGATTCATTCGGCGCGTTAGAAATTGCACTAATCTTCTTAGGTTAATTTTTTTTTAGTTTCTGTAGCAATTTCATTTTATTTTGGACTTATGTATTTCTGTGAAAATTATTTCATTAGCAGTTTTTTCATTGCGTCGTTGGCTTCCGCAGATTTCAGAGAAAATGAAATAACACCCCAAAAATATTATTTGGGGCCTTATTTCATTCCTAAAATTTGGGGACTTATTTCATAATGAAATAAAGCCCCAAAACAATAAATGAAATAAAGCCCTAAATAATGAAATAACACCCCAATTTTTTTTAATAAAAATTTGTGGGGCCTTATTTCATTTTTGATTTGGGGCCTTATTTCATTGGGGCCTTATTTCATAGAGCCAAATTTTTGAGGTGTGCTTACATTTTCCTTCATAACTTTTGAACCGCTGAACCGATTTCGCTCAAATGCAATACCAAACTTCTCGGGAGAACTTCCAATAAATATGTTAAGTTTCAGTCATCTCTGTGCAATATTTTTTCCGTGACAGCATTTTCCACAGACAGACAGACGGACATCGTTAGAATGTCTTAAAATCGATCGGGCATCATATATATACTTTATGGGGTCCCAGATCGTTTTTTCGATGAGTTACAAACGGAATGACAAACTTATATATACCCTCTATCACTAAGTGGAGGGTATAAAAGGAGCGACAACAATTGACCATCATTTGCAGATTTGACCCATCAAGACATATTTTTGTGGGGTTATTTTAAAAGCAAAATGTACACCAAGAATCCTTAAATCATCGACGAGCTCAAGGAAAACATTCGTGCCGAAATCAATGCTAAACTGACCGAATTGCTCGAAAAAGTTGTAAAAAAATTAGTTAAAATGCAGCAAAAAGAGCACATTTTCCGTATACAAAAGAGGCATTTATGTTATATTTATGATTAATGTTTTATTCAAAAAGTAGTCCCAAAAAATTTAAAACATATTTATTAAAAAAAAAATAAATATTGTTAAAATAAAAGAAATCCTTTTCAACTGGATAAATTATGTTTTAACTGGAAACTGGACCAGACCTCAAATAACTGGAAAATCCAGGCAATTCCAGGCCGTCTGGCAACCCTATAGTAGACTGGTCCATAATGGGAAAAAAAGTGAAAAAAAAAAACAAGTAAGAAAATTATAGTCGGTTAAGACCGCCATATAATACCCTACAACCGAGTTACCCGGTATATGGGTCCCAAGGTCTAATATGGACCAATTGGATCTATCTTTTGTCAAATCTTTAGTAAATGTAAAAAACACTCTTAAAACAAGTTTGGGTGATATAGACGTCGGGCGAAATTTTCACATGGGGCTTAAGTCCAAAAATGGTCCGATTATAATCAGATTGGATTAGGTTATTAAAGAACGCGTTAAACAAACAAAAATTTAACTATTTTCCATTTTCATAAAATTAGACAGATTTATGTGAATATCGCACTCAAAAAAAGTCTTAACTTAAACTTTGGAAAAATTTTCTTCAAAATAGTTTATAAATTTTCCCACAATTTAGTTAAATTCAACTAAAAGTTGGGAAATTTTCTTAAGTGTTAGGAAAAAAATTAAGTTCATGTACTGTTTAATAGTTCATTATGTATTTTCCTTAAATGGAATCCCAAATACATGGAAGAAATTCTTACCGCCAAAGAAATTTTCCCTAAATATATTATAAAAATCTTTATTTTTAAGACATATTCCTCTTCTTTAGTTTTAGGACGTAATTTTCTACCAATTAGTTCATTTTCTTAGATTTGAGGAAGTTTATTCCACTGTTTTAGTAAAATTTTAATAACTCGGGCAAATTTTTTTTTTTTTAAACTTAAAATGGTGATATCTCGAAAAGTAAGCCAGATAGAGCAAAATGGAGGCCATTTATGATCCTTTGAATCGCCATAGTATCGCCGGTTCTCTTCACATGTGTGGACCCCAATGGGTCCTAACTTTGGATTTTAAAAAGTTGGCATTCCCGAAAATTTTAAAATACTCATATCTCGGTATATAATGCCAACACAACAAAAAGTAGCCCTTAACACGAAGAATAAGGCCGCCAAATACCGAAAAGCTCTTCGAGTAATAGTTTTAAAGTTATCGAGTTTTTAAAATTCTCAAGTCCCCTAAATTCACGTATCTCAAAAACTAAGCCAAGTAGAGCGAAACGGACAAAAATGTTGGATCAAAAATATAAAGATCCATAAGGAACCCAACGGGATCTGGGCCCATCGGGGTCTGAACCTATCGTTCCGAACCCATTGGGGCCTTCACCCAATCGGGTCCTCAAATGTGTATGAACTAAATTGAAATAAAATTTTTCCCATTTTTTAGTTCAAATTGGCATAATATTAAATTTTTTTTTTTCCTTATTTTTAAGAAAAATATGAACTTAAAAGAAGGAAAATATGGCAATGGAGCTAAATCATTATCAATATTCCTTGAATTTAGTTAGTTTTCCCATTTTTTAGTTAATTTTTTTTCTGAGTGCGGGAAGGTGGGCTACAAGAAGAACTGGCCCGTTTTCTTTAAAATTTGGATTGGTAAGGAAAGAGGACCTTTGTATGGAAGCTAGGTATTTCGACAATTTTAAAATTAATTTGGACAATTTTACAATATATTTGGACAATTTTAAAATGCATTTGGAAAATTTAAGAATACAATTGGAAATGGTGTAGTTACGTCTATTTTCAATATATTAGGAAACTCTAATTAAAATTGTTGCAATTTGTTTTTGATGTGGTAGATTTTGGAAAACAAGAGAGATGAGCGCGTGAGTGATTTTTAATATATCTTAGTTTTTCATATCACTAAGGACCACTCTAATGTGGTACACACAAAATTAAAAAGAGATTTTGTGCGCATGAGCCGCCACCTGTATTGAGGTCACATTGATTTCTTCTGCTAGATTTTTTTGCTGTAGTTTTTCTTTTTTTTAATGCAAGTATGTTGACTGCAATTGTTGGCATATATTTCAGTATTTTTTACACATTTTTCCTAGTTTTTAAATTTAATAGTAAATTTTCATTGGAATATTTATTTTCTTTTTTATGTCTCGGTCGGTGCTATTTTTTTCTTTTTTTAATTTTCTAAAAAAAAATAAATAAAATATTAAAATTGTATACAATGTCTGCTGGAAGCACACCCATTTTGGCCGGACTACTTTTTATTGTTGTTTTTATTTAAAAAAAATTTAAAGGCGACACTTATCCTCAAGTGTAAGCTGAAAAACATTAATGTGTTGGTTGGTCGGTCGGTCGGTTGGTCGCTCAGTCAGTCAGTTGTTTGGTCTTCAATTATTTACTACATGTACTTCATTCATCTGTTAAGTAGTCATTTTTGTGCTGATATTTCAAATGACATCAACATTAATTGTTAAGTATACGCACTCAAGTACTTTTCTATGTACAATACTACTTTTGCCATTGTGTACTTAATCAAAATGTATATGAGCAGAAAATGGTAATGGGGAAAAACTGGGCGTTGGTAGAAGTCAATACATTTTCTTACTCTATTAGACCATTATGTCCTTAATATGATTTTACACCCAATTTTCCTATTTTTTTTTTTAGTACTCTATTAATATTTTATGAATGGAAAAAGCTTTTAAAAATAGAAAAAAAAATTATTTGGTCTAAAATAAATAATAATTTTGTTTTATCTTTTTGTAGAAATTCAAATTTTGTTTGAGTTAGTGTAAAGTGCCCGTTATTCAACTGGTAACGCAACAAAAGTATCAGTAAGAAATCAGCTAATTTATTTTTGTTTGAAGGCAATATGTACATTAGAGCGGAATTTTTTGTATGGTTAAAAATTTTTCTTAAATTAACCCGTGGCGCCAGCGTTGCCAGGTACTTTTTTCCTCTGTCCCCAAAAATAGAACAAAATATCCCCAAAAATCCCCAATCAATAAAAAAATAAGTTTTTTTTTTTTAATCGCAAAAACATGTTTTTTGTTAATTTTAAAAAAAAAATTGTGGATAGTAATTTTTAAATTTTATTTTGTAGATTTAAATTTAAAAAATTCCCAAAAATCTCCAAACGAGTTTATTATCGGGTTTTGACAATTTTAACATACATTTTCAGTCGATAAATGCACGTTTTACTGAATGCGCTTCGTAATCTCGTGCTAAAAATCGTTGATTATTTAGCTTGTTGTATACATGATACAATTTTGAATGTCCCCAAAAAATCCCCAATCCCCAAATGAGATTTCTTGTCTTTTTTCTCTAGTGAAATCCCCAACTTTGGGGATAAATCCCCAAGTCTGGCAGCCCTGAGTGGCGCCCGGCGATGAAAATTTTGGACTTTTAACATTTCTTGTGATACATTTAATTTATTTCTTTTGTTGCGCTAAACACGAATATCAAAAAAAAATTAAATCGGTCGAACAGTTTGCGAGATATCGCTATTTGAAGTTTGCCAAAAATGGCGGTTTTTTCAACGTTTAAGAAATTTAAAGAAAAAAATCTAAAAATTTCATCCCCTTGACCCTTTCATAGAGCTTGAGACAAACTTTTATTTTCACTTAATTTGAGTCAAATCCGATCATTTGAAGCCCTTCAATCAAATTTTTGGCATTTTAGAAGATTTTCACCAAAACCACTAAACTTTGATCGAAGGTCGCCATAGGTTAAAATGGTATGATTTTGCTCAAGTTAACTTTAAAAGACAGTTTGCTTAAAGCTCAGTGAAATGGTCAATGAAAAAAAATTTAGAATTTTTTAAAAAATTTAGGGTTTTTTTTTTTTTAATTCTTCAACTTAGGAAAAAACCGAAATTGTTGGGCTTTTTATTTTTAGCACAAACTTCAAATGGCGATATATCGAAAACCGCTGGACTTCTTGACCGATTCCAGATTTTTTTTGATATTCGTATTCAGCATCCCAAAATAATAAAACTAATGTATCGCAAGGTAAATTTTATTTATTTTTTTTTTTTTTCATTTTTCAAATGTCCAAAATTTTGGTCGAAATTTTTAAAAAATCCAAAATTTTGATCGAAGTGTGACACGCATTAAAAATATCGGATTTTGCTCAAATTCAGTTTAAATGAAAGACCTCAAGCTCTATGAGAGGGTCAAGGAAAATAATTTTTTTTTTTTGTAAATTTTTAAAATTTTTTAAGAAAATTTTTTAAGAAATATGATGAAATATGTTGCGAGACATATTTATTTTTATACCCTCCATATAGATAGAGGGTATATATAAGTTTGTCATTCCTATTGTAACTTATCGAAATATCGGTATGGGACCCCATAAAGTATATATATTAATGATCCCCGATCGATTTTAAGACATTCTAGCGATGTCCGTCTGTCCGTCTGTCTGTCTGTCCGTCTGTCTGTCTGTGGAAATGGTGATCACGGCCAAAATATTACACGGAGATAGCTGAAACTCAACATATTTATTGGAAGTTCTCCCGAGAAGTTTAGTACATATTGCATTTGAGCGATATCGGTTCAGCGGTTCAAAAGTTATAAACGAAAAGGTAAGGACACCTCAAAAATTGTAGTACATTCAACATTACCTAAAAATACAAAATGCTTTAATTCCACTGTTGGTTGACTTATGTGAACATAATTGAACACCTAATGGTATTTAAACAAGTACAAACATATTTTTTGACAAAAAAATAAAAAAATCGCGGATTTTTTTTAACCAAATTTTTTTTTGCGAAAAAATTTTTTTTTAATTTTTTTTGTTTTTTTTTTACTTTTTTACTTGTTTTTTTTTTAATTTAAAATTTTTAATCTAAAATAGGATTCATTCCCTAAACTTTCAAAATGTACATATCTCGCTTAGTACTGTCAACACCACAAAACGTTAAAAGCATTTTTGTAGCTCTTGGCTCGTAGAACACGTCCGCCAAATATCCGAAAGCCGTCAGAGCAATAGGTTTTTGTTATTCAGTTTAATAAAATTCGCATGACCCTATTGAGCCCCTAAATTGCTACATATTGAAAACTAAGTCCAAAGATCGGACGTACACATAAAAAAACGTTGTCAAATTACTAGAAAATGTCTCGTAATCCCATTTTAAAATAATTTTCGATCGAAATTTAAATTTTTTTTTTGTAATTTTACAGTTTTTCTTGTAATTTTACAAATTTCCAAGATTTGATATTTTGTTATTTCTTGTAAGTTTTATTTCGCCAAAAAAGTTGTAAATTTTTTAATATTATGCCAATTTGAACTAAAAAACATGGGAAAAATGTATTTCAATTCAGTTCATACACATTTGAGGACCCGATTGTTGGGTCTCTTAAGGATCGTCATAGTTTTTTATTCAAAATTTGTGTCCGTTTCGCTCTACCTTGCTTAGTTTTTGATATATGTGAATTTAAGGGCCTAATGAGGTTTTGAGAATTTCGGATAGCTTTCAAAAATACCGTTTCGCTCTACCTTGCTTTGTTTTTGAAAATGCCTTTGTGATTTTTGTTGTGTCGGCAATATTTACCGAGATATGAGCATTTTCGGGAATGCCAACTTTTTTAGATGCAAAGTTAGGACTCATGGGGGTCCACATATGAGCTTTTCGGAAGCCAATGTGGCCAAATCCCGCCCACAATATTTCGAGTAAATCGTTGTTAAAGTTTAAAGGTTTTTCAAAATTCCCTGTTAAATATTTATTGAAAATCTCATGAAAAATTAACCTAACAATGCTAAATCTCTTATTATACCAAATTTCTAATTGAAACGATTGCTAAGGTTTCAACAAAAAATAGCGGTTTTTCATCTTTTTCTGATGAAAAAAAAAAAAATTGATTTTTTTTAAGTCAATTTTATATTTTTATCTTATTTTGGTTTGCTTTAAGATTTAGAAAAAAATAAACAAAAATTCTAAATAAAATTTCTCTCGCGAAAAATTGATTTTTTAATGTTTTTTGGTCACTTTGGCCTCGGAAAAAATTGAAAAATTCTTCAGAGAAAAATTATTTTTTTTTTAAATTAATTTTATATTTTTAACTTATTTTGGTTTGGTTTAAGATTTGGAAAAAAATAAAAAAAAAAATCTAAAAAAAAAATTTTCATGCGAAAAATCAATTTTTTAATGTTTTTTGGTCACTTTGGCCTCAAAAAATAAAAAAAAAATCTGAAAAAAATTTCTCACACGAAAAATCGATTTTTTTAATGTTTTTTTGTCACTTTGGCCTCGGAAAAAATTGAAAAATTCTTCAGAGAAAAAATTATTTTTTTTTTAAGTTAACTTCATATTTTTAACGTATTTTGGTTTGCATTAAGATTTAGAAAAAAATAAAAAAAAATTTCTAAAAAAAAAAATTCATACGAAAAATCGATTTTTTAAAGTTTTTTGGTCACTTTGGCCTCGGAAAAAATTGAGAAATTCTTCAGAGAAAATTTTTTTTTTTTTTAGGTTAATTTTATATTTTTAACGTATTTTAATTTGCATTAAGATTTAGAAAAAAATAAAAAAAAAATTCTAAAAAAAAATTTTCATACGAAAAATCGATTTTTTAATGTTTTTTGGTCAGAAAAAATTGAAAAATTCTTCAGAGAATAAATTATTTTTTTTTTAAGTTAATTGTATATTTTTAACGTATTTTGGTTTGGCATACGAAAAATCGATTTTTTAACGTTTTTTGGTCACTTTGGCCTCGGAAAAAATTGAAAAATTCTTCAGAGAAAAAATTATTTTTTTTTTTTAAGTTAATTTTATATTTTTAACGTATTTTGGTTTGCTTTAAGATTTAGAAAAAAATAAAAAAAAAAATCTAAAAAAAAATTTTCATACGAAAAATCGATTTTTTAATGTTTTTTGGTCACTTTGGCCTCGGAAAAAATTGAAAAATACTTCAGAGAAAAAATTATTTTTTTTTTTAAGTTAATTTCATATTTTTAACGTATTTTGGTTTGCATTAAGATTTAGAAAAAAATAAAAAAAATTCTAAAAAAAAAAAAATCATACGAAAAATCGATTTTTTAAAGTTTTTTGGTCACTTTGGCCTCGGAAAAAATTGAAAAATTCTTCAGAGAAAAAATTATTTTTTTAAGTTAATTTTAATTTTTTAACGTATTTTAATTTGCTTTAAGATTTAGAAAAAAAATAAAAAAAAAATCTGAAAAAAATTTCTCACACGAAAAATTGAAATTTTAATGTTTTTTCCGAGGCCAAGTGACCAAAAAACTTTAAAAAATCGATTTTTCGTATGAAATTTTTTTTTTTAGAATTTTTTTTTATTGTTTTCTAAATCTTAATGCAAACCAAAATACGTTAAAAATAAGAAATTAACTTAAAAAAAAAAAATTTTCTCTGAAGAATTTTTAAATTTTTTCCGAGGCCAAATTGACCAAAAAACATTAAAAAATCGATTTTTCATATGAAAATTTTTTTTTAGAATTTTTTTATTTTTTTTCTAAATCTTAATGCAAACCAAAATACGTTAAAAATATAAAATTAACTTAAAAAAAATATTTTTTTCTCTAAAGAAAAACATTAAAAATTCGATTTTTCGTATGAATTTTTTTTTTAGAATTTTTTTTTTTATTTTTTCCTAAATCTTAATGCAAACCAAAATACGTTAAAAATATAAAATTAACTTAAAAAAAAATAATTTTTTCTCTGAAGAATTTTTCAATTTTTTCCGAGGCCAAAGTGACAAAAAAAACATTAAAAAATCGATTTTTCGTGTGAGAAATTTTTTTCAGATTTTTTTTTTATTTTTTTCTAAATCTTAAAGCAAATTAAAATACGTTAAAAAAATAAAATTAACTTAAAAAAAAAATAATTTTTTCTCTGAAGAATTTTTCAATTTTTTTTCGAGGCCAAAGTGACCAAAAAACATTAAAAAAATCGATTTTTCGTGTGAGAAATTTTTTTCAGAATTTTTTTATTTATTTATTTCTAAATCCTAAAGCAAATTAAAATACGTTAAAAAAATAAAATTAACTTAAAAAAAAAATTCTCTGAAGAATTTTTCAATTTTTTCCGAGGCCAAAGTGACCAAAAAACATTAAAAAATCGATTTTCGTATGAAAATTTTTTTTTTAGAATTTTTTTTTATTTTTTTTTTTAATCTTAATGCAAACCAAAATACGTTAAAAACATAAAATTAACTTAAAAAAAAAATAATTTTTTCTCTGAAGAATTTTTTAATTTTTTCCGAGGCCAAAGTGACCAAAAAACATTAAAAAATCGATTTTTCGTATGAAAATTTTTTTTTAGAATTTTTTTTTTATTTTTTTCTAAATCTTAAAGCAAACCAAAATACGTTAAAAATATAAAATTAATTTAAAAAAAAAAATTTTGTCTCTGAAGAATTTTTCAATTTTTCTCCGAGTCCATTAAAAACTAGATTTTTTGTAAGAAAATTTTCCTACAGAATTTTTATATTTTTTTTTTATCTTAAATCAAACAAAAAGAAGATAAAAACAGTAAATATATATATATATATATTTTTTTTTTTTCAATGAACTTTTTTTAAATGGTCATAAAAAAGCTGGAGTTGAACTTTTTGGCTTCGGAAATTTTTTAAATTTTTTTTCCGTAGCCAAATTAATTTTGTTTTTTTAGTGGTGTTAACTTAAATTAAACGAAATGATGATTCGCACATACAAACTTAGTGTTGAATTACATACTTATTTTAAAACGATAAAATCAAAAAAAAAATTTTTGGGATTTGGCCAGACTGGCTTCCGAAAAGCTCATATGTGAAGAGTACCTATACTAATGGCCAAAAATGGCCTCCATTATGCTCTATCTGGCTTAGTTTTTGAGATATCGCCATTTAAGTTTTTTGAAAAAAAATCCACAAGCAAAGAAAAATTTACTAAAAAAAAGAAAAAACTTCCTTAAATTAGAGACGATAAATATAATGAACTAATGGGTATTAAATTACGTCCTAAAACTAAATTTAAGATTTACTGCTGTATTCAGTATTTTTCCTTTATTTTAGTTAATTTGTCGTACACTCAAAAAAAACCTTGTAAAATTATAAGTCCAAGCTTTTTCAATGCTTTTTTTAAGTTGCAGTTGTACATCAAAAAACTACTGAACCGATTTTGATGAAATTTTTTCTGATTTGTAGATTATTAAATTCTCTAATACTTACCGTGACCATTTTTTTTTTTTTAAATTTTAATATAATTATGCTTTTAATGAAAGAAGAAAGGTAAATTTTTTCATTCTTTAAGTTTACATTAGCATAACTGACACAAAACTGAATATTTTTCAAAAAATTACCCGGTAAGTACTAGAGTATTTAATAATCTAGAAATCAAAAATAATTTCATTAAAATCGGTTCAGTAGTTTTTTCTGTACAACTTAAAAAAACATTCTATAATTGAGTGGCAACCCTGGCAATTCTAATTGAACAAATTTAGTGTTATAAAATTTAAAAAATATAACAATAATTTTTCTTTCAAATAAAAAAAACAGAATTAAAAATATTGCGTATTAATTTTTTTTAGGTAATTAAAAATTGCTCACATTGTATTTTCCTCCTTTTTTGCAAAAAAGCATAATAAACAAATTAATAAATATTTTTCTCGAGGGAGTAGGTGTGCCCCATAACTTTCGCCTAAGCCTTGTCATGCGACTCTTTACTTTTCAGCGGCCCCCAAATTCCAAGGGCCCCGCCATACCTTAAGAAGGCTCTGGCTATCATTATAGATGCTGTAAATGTGATGCTTTCCCAGCACATAAACGACCATATAAAATACTCTCCCGTCCACATTTTTCTGCCTGGGTAGCTTTGTATTGTTTTTATTTATCAATTTATAATTTTTTTTTTAGAATGTTAAACAACTTTCAGTAGTAAAACAACAAAAACTTTACCTAATTGAAGATAAAATATTTTTTTTTTACAATTATTTATATTACATTTTCATAAATAATTTTTTGTGTTGTGTTTGTAATGATATTGAAACTACAACAACAAAAAAAATTGCCACTACAAAATTTAATTAATTTAAGCATGACATTAAGCACGTATTGGAACAACAAATTATTAAGTCGTTAACGAAAGCAGCAACAAATTTACAAAATAAATAAAAAAAAATTAAAGCACCAACTGATTTTATTTTCAGCAAAACGAAAAAAAAGACTTAATTCAGTTCAAAATTGTATATCCGGGATCATTTATAGACTTTACAGACTAAACAAAACAAGAACGGCACGGTTGGTGTATGAGAAAGAGGGAGGAAACAATGATGGTGGTCAGCGACGGAAAGAAATGTTTTCAATTAAAAATAAAAAAAATTGCAACTTATTACTAATGGCATTATGTTGAGAACTTATTGACAATGTCATTAGGTTTGCGTTTTTTGTTATTTTGTATGAAAATAATCCAAATGTTTTAAAAATATGACAGCATTGACATGTCTTGCAATTGAAAAGAAAGATTGAGATTTATATTAAGATTGAGAAAACTCATCATAACTGTCAAAATTTGTATTAAAAAGTGCCGTGCCGTCACGGTTCTGTTCCAGCTTTTAATTGTTAAAGATTTTTTTGTTCAAATCCAAATTTTAACTATTAAAACTTTTAACGCCTATTTTGTAAATAAGAGTATAGACTGACACGCAAAGATGATACATATTGTGTTGATATATGCGTGTGCAAATTGATTTTTATCTTTCAGTCATTTATTTTGTGAGTAAATATTTAAAATTAATACTTAAAAACATGTTAAATATTCATTTTCATAAATTATTACTTTTTGTTGGCAACAGGTTAAAATAATTATTGCTAACAAAATGATGGTGCAATAAATACAGAAATGCCGGCTTAAGTGTTGTTTTGGTTAGTTTTTTTTGTTTTTGCAAAAGTGATGAACACTCGAAACATGTTCTGCATTATAATTTTAAAAGTACCCTACAGCAATTAATTTTCTTAATTTTTGGTTGGACTCTAAAATTTTTGTTGGGTTTTTTTAGATTTTTCCAAATTTTGTTACTAAAAGTTTAGCGTTTAAAACTCACCAATTTTAAAATTTTCATAAAATATATCTCGAACTAACCTGAAAATATAAGAAAAAGAAATATTTTATTAGTTTTTTATTAATATACACAAAATTCAAAAAAAAAAAAATCAATTAAAATACATTTTATCCAAAAAACCAAATTTTAGTGAGTTTTAATTTTATTCTACCAGACCTCAAAATTATGTGGTACAAATTTGCAAAGGCCAACCGGATTAAATTGAACCGTCGTGATGAAAATTTTTTAAAAAAAATAATTTAAACAAAATATATCTTGCAGTACATCATATTTATAAATTTTGATGGGCTAAACATGAATATCAAAAATTTTTAAAATCGATTGAACGGTTTTCGAGATATCGCTATTTGAAATTTCAAAAAATGACGGTCAAGAGTTAAAAAAATATCAAATTTTTTTATTTGGCTCAAATTAATTTTAAAAAAATCGAGATTTTTCTTAAAAATTTCTTTTCCATTTTTGGAAATTTTTTGACAAAATTCAAATATCTCGAAAACCGCTCGAACGATTTCAGAATTTTTTTCACATTCAGCATTTCAAATTTTTTTTTATTTTTTAATTTTTTAAAAATTTAAAATTTCAGCATTCAAAATTAATTTAAATATTGTAGTGCTAGCTAATTTTTTTATTTTTTAATTTTTTAAAAATTCAAAATTTTAGTATACATTTTCCAAAAATTCAAAACTTTGTTTAAAGGGCGCCAAGGGTAAAATGATCGAATTTGGCTCAAATTAAGTTTTACTAAAGGATTGTCTTTGGGGGATGGGGTCTTTCGCAGAGGTGCACTTGTGCAGAAAGCTATCTGCCTGTCATCCACTTGGGGATGACAAGAAGCGATTCCTCTGTTCGAAATTCCCAAACAGCTCACTACTTCCGGTCTTATACCAAGTATCCCCTGGTAATGTCTTTCAGACACCCGTCTGTCGACAGCTAGAGTGAGAAGGCACACAGTTGAGTAACCTGAATGGCATGCTAAAACCGATGCGTCTCAGGTAACTGTAACAGGCACTGAAACTCAACTGTTCGACCTGCCTAGAGGTTGTTGGCAGCCCCAACACTAGGATCGGATGGGAGGCCTAATCAGTCCCTCAATCTTAAACTGAAATGATTACTGAAACCGCAACAAATAATAACACAGGCACACAAAAAAAAAAGTGTGCAGACCCAGAGGGTAGACCCAGTTATTTCGAGGTTTTGGGGGTCGCTGAATCCGAATATGACCATAAAAAATCATTTCAATTGCCAGTTTTTCCCCTACAGCCCCCCTAAAACCCCCGGAGGATTGACTTTTAATTCTCATACAAACTTAAAATCAATGTGTACTTTTATGCTTTTTTGGCAGCTAAACCCTAAAATGACAACAAAAAAATTATGTGACCCTTCCCTCAACCCCTAGCACGCCCTTACAACCCCCTGAAGGGGAATGAATTTTGAGTGTTCATAGAAAATCAAGATGTATATGGATTTCTATGTTTTTTGGACCGCTAAAACCGAATATGATAACAAAAAATGAATAATACCCCTCCCCAAGATGACGACCTTCAGCATGAAAAAAATGACACGAGTTGGAACATGGAATGTGCGCACACTCCTAGAAACATCTAAACTGGCCCAAGTATGCAGAGAATTCGCCAACTACAACATGCTACTTTTAGGATTGTGCGAAACCAGATGGCCAGAAGCAGAAGAATTCAAGACTTCCGAAAACTTTACTTTTTTATATTCCGGCAAACCGCCAGATCAACCAAGGTCGAGTGGAGTCGGATTACTATTATCCAGGGAAGCCCGAAATGCACTGATCAACTGGAAACCTCATGGTGACAGAATAATCACAGCAAGATTCCGCACTAAGGCCAGGAACCTCACCTGTGTGCAATGTTATGCACCAACAGAAACCTCTGAAACTCTGGATAAAGAAAACTTTTATAGTAACTTGAACAGAGTGTTGACATCAATACCACGGCGAGATATCGTGTTACTTATGGGTGATTTCAACGCACAACTAGGTACAGACAACACTGGTAGAGAAGCCTTAATGGGACAGTACGGAATCGGTAGAATGACGGAGAATGGAGAGCTTTTTACTGAAATATGCAGCAACAACAATCTTGTGATCGGAGGCACCATATTTCCTCACAAAACTTACCACAAAGTAATATTCGTAAGCCACCATCCACTGAACGTAAATATGACGTACAAAAACTTAAAAACGCTCAAAATCTTCACAACTACGTGGAAGAACTAAAAGGAGGATTGGTTATACAACGAGCACACCCAGTGATAGAATGGCAAAATATTAATAATAGCTTCAACGATGCTGCCAGAGAACATATTGGCTACAGGACAACCAAAAGAGCGCAGTGGATGTCTGACGATACCTGGAAGTTAGTACTGGAAAGGAAAGAAATAAATGCAAAACAAAATACAGCAATAACACGAGGTAAAAAGACATCGCTAGGGGAAGCGTACAGGCGACACGATTTGCTAGTCAAGCGAAGTGCTAGAAATGACAAAAGACGATGACACGAGTCACTAGTTTGTGATGACCAAAAAGCATCTGAAGAACATAGATCCAAGGATCTATATGCAATCACTAAAAAACTCACTGGTAAAAATTTCTTGAATACAAAACCACTTAAGAACAGCGAGGAAGTATTATCAACATCTAGGAATGAACAATTGGAAATATGGAGACAACATTACTCTTGTATGCTTTCAAACCCACCACATAATCTTTCGAATATTTTCTCATGTACATCCCACATAGTCAGGCAGGATATATCAACTGAATGTCCTGATATTCTCGAAGTGTTAAACGCTATTAACCCTTTAAAGGCAAACAAGGCACCCGTGTTGATAATATAGCCCCCGAAATGCTTAAAGCTGATCCCCAATTAACAGCTAACATTCTGCTACCCCTCATACAGAAATTTTTGGATATCATTTGAACTCGACGCAAATCTTAAGGAAGGTATAATTGTGAACATCCCTAAAAAAGGCGACCTTACCGACTGCAGGAACTGGAGAGGTATCACAATCCATAGTGCAGTTAATAAAATTATAGCGCATATCATCAATAAAAGAATCTCGGATCCTATAATGGATGATCTCAGACCAGAGCAGGCTGGCTTTCGTCCACAAAAATCTTGCGTTGACCACATCAATAGCTTGCGAATCATAATTGAGCAGTCCACAGAGTGTCAGTCCCCCCTCTACATGGTCTTTATCGATTTTGAAAGAGCTTTCGACACCTTAAGCAATAATGAAATATGGAGCGCACTTGCGTGTAAAGATCATCCAACTCACTCAGGCACTGTATGCAGACGTTAAATGTAGAGTTGTTCATGACAACGCTCTAAGTAACAGCTTTAATGTGGTAACCGGAGTGCGCCAAGGATGTATACTATCACCCCGTCTCTTCAACACTGTCCTTGACGTCATAGTGCGCAATGCCACTCAAACAAATAGAGGTATAAGATGGGGGCTTACTCAACAACTTGAGAGTCTGGAGTACGCCGACGATATCTGCCTCCTATCTCACAGCTATCATCATATGTCAGCTAAACTAAAATCTCTCGAAACCGAAGCTGCAAAAGCTGGATTAAAAATTAATATTAGAAAGAGTAAGGTAATGCGTTGCAATACTCTCAATAACAGCAAATTTAAAATACAGGATGTTGAACTAGAAGAAGTAAAGTCGTTTTGCTATCTTGGTAGCATTTTAACACATAATGGCGGCTGCAGCAATGATGTGGCCTATCGAATGTCAAAGGCCAAGCAATCATTTGGCATGCTGCGCCCTGTATAGAAGTCTATCTCTATTTCGGAACACACTAAGATTAGCATATTTAATTCTTGCGTCAAATCGGTGCTCCTTTACGCCTGCGAATCATGGAACACGACATCACGTGAAATAAACTCCATTCAGGTGTTTGTTAATCGCTGCCTGATTAGGATCCTCAAGATATTCTGGCAAAGCACCATATCCAACATTAACCTTTGGCAACGGACAATCCAACGGCCAATTAACATCGAGATCCTTAATCGAAAATGGCGCTGGATAGGTCACTCGCTCCGTAGACCACATTGCGACCCTACTAAATCTGCGATTGACTGGAACCCCCATGGTAATACAAGAAGAGTTGGCCGCACGTCGCACACCTGGAGACGTCAACTTGAATCTGAAGTAAACCAAAGTGGGCTAAGCTGGAGGGAAATTAAACATCTAGCATCAAACCGGATCGAACGGAAGGAGTTCGTTGCGGCCCTTTGTTCCTACTAGGAACCACAGGATATAATATATAATATATATAAAGGATTGTCTTAAGTTCTATGAAAGGGTTAATGGAAATAAAATTTGAGATTTTTTTAAAAAAATTTCTAAAACGTATGAAAAAACCGGCATTTTTTTCAAAATTTCAAAGAGCCTTAAGACCAATCTTAAGACCGAATTTTTCAGTTGTAAAGAATTCGGTTCAAAATTCGGTTGCTGTTACTAAGTATATTTCGCAGTGACAACCAAATTTTGTGGTTGCCTCAATTAAAAGCCAGTTTAAACAACCGAATTCAGTTGTGACTACCGATATTCCACTGTGAAGAACCTACTTATATGCAAATGTTCAAAACGATTTAATGTTGCAATAACTGACCTTCAGATGAAAATCTCCAAATTCAGTGTCTGTGTGTAGTGAAATCTTGCAAAGCCGAATATTTCCAGAGAAGATATTTCATATCCTGATAGATGTGTGACTCAAAAGGTACAGTTACCGGTAGGTGTATAAGGTCTATCTTCCAAAATGAAGATTCGTCATACCTATAACAATTTATCTTATGGATATCTGATCAGGCATCATAAACCGCCTGATTTATGTAATGCATTTAATAGCCGCTGTAGATCTGTCACAACAATCTCAAGTTTTTAAGTGATTTTTTTAAATTTTTGTTTTAAATATATAAAAATAATTATAGCAGACATGTTATTATTACCCTTTCATCGTGTATTTTATTTCCCAAAAAGGCTTGAAATAATAAAAGAAAGTCATTAACATTCAAAAAAAAAAAAGACTAAACTTGTTGTTCCTCTCTTTAGAATTAAGACGACTTTTTGCAATCTTTTGTTCCAACCATAAGTACGTCCAACCATAAATTCATCTATGAACTAATGAGTCAGCAACGTGTTTATTTTTCTATCTTTTTGCTATGAATTCTACGGACAAGGAAGGTTCTCTCGGGGGGTGCGCTATGATAGTCATGGAACTGAACACAGTTGTAGAGGAACAAAAATTACACAGTTCGACATCAGAAAACTCCTAGTAAAATAAATATTTAGCTTCATCAATATGATGAAATTTTTCATCAAAATTGATGACAGCAAGTGATGAAACCGTTTCATCAAAATTGATGACAGAAGTGATGAAACCGTTTCATCAAAATTGATGACAGCAAGTGATGAAACCGTTTCATTAAAATTGATGACAGCAAGTAATAAAAGGGTTTCATCAAAATTGATGACAGCAAGTGATGTAACAGTTTCATCAATATGATGAAGCATGTCTTTAAGTGTAGGAAAGAAAGAACCCCTTGTTATATCTTCCTTGTTAGTTTTAGCTAAACAAAAGAACATCTCATAGACAGAGACACTTGTTGTTTGAAATTCCAATAAAATTCAAACCAACTACGTGTTGTTGACGTTATTTTTTTTTTGTTTTTTCATATTTTGTTTTATACTTTTCGCATAAAAGAATCCATCACTATTCAAATACAGCAACAACAAACACAACAACAACAACCAGTTAAGTTGTTCACCCAGTACAAAAAACCACGTTCATTAACTTAACTACGATTACGTTTTTACAAGCAAATTAAGCTTAAAGCCGGCATCACGTGCTTTTTTGCTTAAAGTTTCATTAAAATGAAACAGCAGCAACTTTATGAATTTTTTATTATTAATTCTACTTTACTTTGTTGTATACAAAACAAAAACAAAAAAAACAAACAACAACAATGTGAGTAGACGACAAACTGATTTATAAAAAAATAATGATGTGGTTTAAAAAAAAATAATAATAATTGCAAAAAAAATACGATAATTAAAATAAAGCAACATAAGACGAAGAAATATTTAAAAGAAATATGAAACAAAATAATTTTAATTTTTTCGTAGGTGTGTCCTCTCTTTGTGGTTTGTTTTTGTTTACAACAGTGATTCTTAAACTTTTATATGTTTGGTGCCATCCCTAAGGCTACGTTAGGTTGTAAGTGGCTGCTGACGTTTTTCGTCAGCACACAAACATAGACTCTGAGGTCCGTTGTGATACTCCAGAACTATAAGAAGTTCCCTGCTAGTCTCTGCCGATAAACCAGTTTGAGCTTTTTATCCGACAAATTAGAAAGATCATTCAGCTCCCTAGATCTCAGTAAAAGTCTTTGACCAGAAAGTGCCGGGCAATGCATATAAAATGTTCGTGAGTTTTCAACTGCTCCTCATCCATGCAACTCCGGAAAAAGTTATTTGATGTCCGGTAATCACAGTAACCACTGACGAAATCTTTCCTTTTGGTAACGAAACTAGCTCACTTGTGCGCTTCTGATTAAAAGAAGGCCATATCGGTCGTGTAGTCTCATACGTCCATCCATTTTCCCATCTCTGATTAGTCTCCGTCGCGGAACAAAGCCATAGATTTTGCTAGCAATTTTCTAGAGGCATACCAACGCATTCCAATTCTGCTGGAACCTGTAAGGAAGTTCCCAGTCTTGCAAGCTCATCGGCTTTGCAATTCCTTGAAATGTCTCTGTGCCCTGGGATCCATATGATTCGTGTATCAAACTGCTTTCCATCTCATTTAAAGACGTGCGGCAGTTAATATAGAGACTTGGCCGTGGCTTGACTGTCAGAACAGGTGTTGACTACGGTTGTACACAACACATTGCAACTCAACCATTCAGCCACTTCCTTTATTGCCAGCATCTCTGCCTGGTAAACACTGCAATGATCGGGCAATTTTCCAGCCAGGCTCAACTCATACTCTTCCGAATAGATTACAAGGCCTACTTGTTCGTGTAGCTTCGAGCCATCTGTGTAAAAATGCATGCCCCACTACGCGGAATGCCCCTCCATTCAACACTCTCTGGATGGTATCAGGAAAATAAGGTGTGGGAAGGAGTAAAGAGGGAGTAGTGCTTGTGGACATTTGATTTAAACATCTGTATATTTAAAGTGGTTGTACGACCGAAAAACAAATTTTCTCTATAATGCGTTGTGCGAAACAAAGGACAATCGATTACAAATGGATGCTACTGGACAAGCGAGTACTCCGGGCACATACTCGAGCTTCGGAAATAAGTTCACTTATCTCAGATGAACACCTCCCATGGTAATGTCGATGGAACAGTGTTACACAACCCACATTTCGACGATGCTCTTAAGAATCAATAGAATTGGATACCCTACTGTCATCAATAAGCTTCACCGCACTCCTTTTTACACTGTCCAGAGGCCTCAGAACAGACCCTGGAGCTCCTGCCCATATATGAGGCATTCCACACCAAATGTCCAGCCAAAAAAAAACACGTGTACCGTAAACTTCTGAATAGCTTGTATGGATAGCCCTATATGGAACTTAGAAAATTGCGTTTTTGGTTTTTCAATTTTTCAAAAACTGGGCTTAGGAGGCGTGGTCAAATATTGGAAAAATGGTAAATCAGAAAAACATTTTTCGTTTTTTTTTTGAGAAAATCGCATTTGAATTTTAAATTTCATAATTTGCTTGTATTTTCTTGTATTTACGATGCGAATGAGTAATATTCATGCAATTAATATTACTCATTCGCAACGTTAAAACAAGAAAATACAAGCAAATTACAAAATTGTTATAAAATTTAAAATTCATATGGGATTTTCTCGAAAAAAACGAAAAATGTTTTCTGATTTTTTTTGTGTGGATGGACAAACATCTAAACTTTAAAAAAAAAAAATTTAAAAAAAGAAAAAAAGTGGCCGGATTTTTGATAAATTGACTTTTTTAAAAAATGGAAAATTTCAGAACGGGTTCTGAAAATTTTCCAAAGAAAAAAATGTTATTCGATAGCCCATACAAAACTATATAAGAATGTTAGTTTTTAAGATTGTGGTGCATTCCGTTTTAATGTGATAAATATTTAATCAAGGCAACTCGCCACAAATTTTACCATTTTTCCAATATTTGACCATGCCTTCTAAGCCCAGTTTTTGAAAATTAGAAAAACCAAAAACGCAATTTTCTTAGTTCCATATAGGGCTATCCAATTAACCTATTCAGAAATTTACGGGACACATGTTTTTCTGTAGCGGGACATTTGGTGTGGAATGCCTCATATGAGAGTTGTATTCCATTTTCTGTCGTATTTTTTTCGACACTCGAAAAACGTGCTTGTTACAACGGACATCGCACTGCATTCGCATGCCCAGAACATCAAGAGTGTCCGATTCCTCAATATCTACACCACTCATTAATACAGATGACAATGTTGAATCCACAATTCTGTGGATTAACATACAACATTGAGTCTTGCGTGCATTAAATCGACTTTGTTTGCAAGAACCCACTCGGAGATTGTAGAAAGGTCCTAATTAAGTGTATCATTCATATTTTGCGGCCTGATCCCAACCTCAAGAGGCTTGGCCTGAGATCAAGGGAAAATGAATGGTAAATGTTGCTGTCACCTGCAAAAAAATAGATAGGGTTGGAAGTTTGAATGAGAAGGTCATTAATAAATATAATAGAGTAGGAAATAGAACAGAACCATGCGGTACCCCCGAATTTAGCTGGAACTCATTTGATGAGACCTGTAGTGCGATTCAGTAACTTTTTTAACGAAATTATCGATATCGTTAACTAACGAGAATTGTCGGTTGTTTTAACGAATAGGTGATTCTATAAATTTTTAAATTAACGACAAGAACCCAGCAAAAAAAGAGCTTACCATTCACTACAAAATTCACCACAACTTATGAACCAGATGTACTTCTTCTTCAGCTGAAACACTGATGAATTTTATATGGGCGTGACACACAATATCACTAGTGTTTAGTATGTACATATATATTAACATCTTTATCACAACTTCTGAAGTAGTGATCGGGATGTTAATATAACTTGACCTTTTGGAAGTGCTTTTTTCATCACTTCTTTAGAAGTATATATTTCTTGGCATTTTGGATGTGATTATGTAATTTTTATATGGTGATTTAGAAGTGATTTTTTCATCACTTCTTGATAAGTACATATTTCATGACTTTTTGGGATTGATTTTAAGATTTTTTTTTTTAGTATTTACACTAATAATAATTAAAACCAAAACGATATTTTTAACAATGTATAATACATATTTATTATGTAATATTTAGACTTGAAATTGTTAAGATTAAATCGATGTTTTTAATAATTTAGTTTAGCTAATAGGAATTATTAATTAAATGTGGATGTATATATTTTTCTAATAGTTTTTCATGCGCTTAATCCGAATCTGGCCTTAGAAGTGATTTATCTTATTTTGAGATATTTAGATTTTCGATTGACAGTACTGCATAAACTCAGATATTCGCAATGTTCGGGACCTTATAAAACCGAGAATTATTTTATGATGTATAATTAGTTCAGCACATCTAAAAATACTTCACTTATTCTTCAAATTACTTTTGCAATCCTTAAGATATCTTTTTTCATTACGGAGATATCGACCGATAAAATTATTGCAATTTCGGCCCTAAAAAATAAAAGAAAACAAATTTGAAAACCAACCAATTTGTCTTCTTGATATATAATAGTACCGAATTCGAAACTCTATTAGAGGTGCATCTAAGCCCGGCATCAATTTGGGTATCAATTTTAGGGTAAATTTTCAGGGTGCCATACAAAAAATCTTTATTTGGGCTAACATTATAGATCTGCGCCATATCGGATAAAGATTTATTTTAAATAAAATTAATAAAATTCTTAAAAGTACATAGAGTTCTTAGTTTTATATTCAACTAGCTATACCCGGTCCGCGTTGCTGGCCCTAAGAAAAAAACTGTTTTATATTGCATCTTAATTTAAATATAGTGTCGGACAAAATTAAAGCAAAAATCCGGGTCCAGCTAGTAACCTTTGGTTCCACCATGGTTTTCACTATCTATAGAGAAATCTCAACAAAATCAGTTCAGCCGTTATTGCGTGATTTCGAAACAGAGAGACATAACGTTAAGTATAGTACAAAGGGGCGTGTCATTTAACGCATTTTTATCAAATCGTGATAGTCTAAAGTTCCATGCTGCATCCTCGATTAGTACTATCTGTGCTGGAAATAACATTTTATTTATGAAAAACGGGAGTAACATTTTATACCCTTTTGCCGAATCGCGCTCTACATATGACCTACAGTTCCCGCTCGGTTAGTTCTATCAGTAGTGACAGATTCAGCTTATTCGTTTTTGCGTGATTTCAAAACAGTCAGATGTAACGTTCAGTTTTAAATACAGGGGCGTGGCAATTTACGCCTCTTTGTTCAATCGTGGTCAGTAAGTACAAAGGGCGTTGCAATTTTGATCCCTTTTTCAAATAACGATCTTATATGGCCTCCATATGCACTTGGTTAGCACTGTATGTAATGAAAATGTCAAGAGAATCGGTTTAGCTGTTTTTGCTTGATTGCAAAACAGGCAGACAACGTCCAGTATAGTACAAAGGGTCGTGGCATTTTACGCCCCTTTTCCAATCGTAGTATAACATGGCCTATAGTTCCGCACTCGGTTAACACTATCAGTGCTGAAAAGTTAATTAAAATCGAATCAACAGTTTTGCGTTATTGCGGAGCATGCAGAAATAACATTCAATTAAATACAAAGGGGCATGACATTTCACCCCCATTTGTCCGATCACGCTCTAGTTTGGCACATAGTTAGTACTATCTTTGGTTTAAATTTCATCAAAATCGGTCTATCCGTTTTTTACATATAGATGTCATTAGTGGTGCAATGTAAAAATTCGATTTTGCCCACCCCTCCGCCCACTGGCAATAACGCATGGCATTTTACGCCCATTTGTCCGATCACGCTCTTATTTGGCATATAGTTAGTACTTGGTTAGTACTATCTCTGGTTTAAATTTCATCAAAATCATTTCATCCGTTTTTTATATAAAGATGTTATTAATGGTGCAATGTAAAAATTCGATTTTGCCACGCCCATCCGCCCACACACAAAAACTTAAAAATCTGACTGCACAGAGTTACTCCCTAGGCTTTTCTGAATATTCCCTGAAAATTTCATCAAGATCGGTCCAGCCATTTTCGCGTCCATAAGGAACATAGATATAGCCGTTTTTCCATTATTGAAATAACTTTCAATTCAATCTAAAGTTGCATGGCATTTTACGCTACTTTGTCCGATAACGCTCAAATTTGGCACATAGTGAGTACTCAGTTAGTACTATCTTTGATATAAATTTCATCAAAATCGGTCCATCCGTTTTTTATATATAGATGTCATTAATGGTGGGATGCAAAAATTGGATTTTGCCACGCCCCTCCGCCCACAGACGGAAAATCAGAAATCCGACTTGACAGTGTTACTCGCCAGGCTATTCTGAATATTCCCTGAAAATTTCATCAAGATCGGTCCAGCCGTTTTCGAGTCCATACGGAACATACATACATACATACATACACACATCCATTTTTATATATATAGATTAAAATTTTTATTATTCGGTTAACCGAATAATTCAAATTTATCCGATTATTAACCGATTAACCCATTTTGATCCTCTGTTCGATTTTTCGAACAGTAGAGAAAAAAAAATATTTATGTATGAAAGAGCTGGAATTTCGGGTAAATGTGGTTATGAATGTTAAGTCTCATCTTTCTGGAATTAAAAAAAAATATACCCGCTTGACCACCGCAATTTATATGTCTCTTAATTACAATGCCAATCATCACAGAAATTGTTTCAAGCAAAAACGAAAATTTCGATTTTTGGCTTTTAATTTTTTTGACTAATTTAAAATTTTTCTAGATTTAATTTATTATTAAATTCCAATAATTTGAATTATTTTGAAACTATTTACTTTGAAAATAATCAAATATATTAATAAAATAGCAAATAAATCCAAATATTAAAATTGCACAAAAAGTTGGAATTCAGGCTTTTCTGGGAAAACGGCACATTGAAAATTTTTTTTGACGGGATTTTTGAGATCAGCGGGTGCTAATTACCTTAAAAAAGTACCTTTTTCCAAAAAAGAAAAATAAAATTGAATCTTGGTCCAAAATGGGTTAAATCTCAACCCCGCACTCAGAAAATTATGTAAGTTACTACATGTTAGTTATTTGTATATTTTACAGTAGTTAGTTGTTTTCAACTACAAAGTCAGTTGTTTTTGTATGAAAAATATCAAACAACTATTTCTGTTAGTTATTTTAAGTCGTTTTTTTTGAACAACTAACAAAAAAGTACTGTGATGTAATAACAGTTATTTAAAGTAGTTAATTTTATTTATTTTATCTCTGAAAAGTTTTAAAGTTTTTTTCCAAAAAAAAAAAAAAATTCGTTATTTTTATTTTTCACAACTTTTTTTTAAAAAAAAACTTGGAAAAAATTTGGTCTTCAATTTTTAAATATTTTGAAAAAAAAAAAATTATATATTGATTTTTTTATTTTTACTACATTTTAGTTGTTTTGACTACAAATGTAAGTAGTTTTTACTACATAAGTCAGTTGTTTTTTGTCAGTTAAAATAACTAACATTGTTAGTTGATTTAACTGAAAAAGTAGTTGACCCCAAAACAACTTACAAAGTAGTTATTTTAACTGACATTTTCAGTTGATTTTACTAACATAATTTTTTAAGTGCGATTAATTATTTGCCCGATTAGCCGATTAAACCAAAACCTCGATTAATTGAATACCCTAATGTTTAGAAGAGTTTTTAGTCATTTTGTGGCTATAATTCAGCCCTTTTTTTAAAAGGCTACCACCTTTTTTTGGTTATCTTTTTAGCCCTTTAAGCACTTTTTAAGTCATTTGATTTTTACCATAATCTGGAAACTTTTTATTGTTTTTTTTTTGTACATAATTTACAAAACAACTCCAAAAATTATAAAAAAAAAAATGTTTTTATACATGTAGTTAAAAAAAAAAACATCCAATAAATAAAATGAAGAGATAAAAAAAAGTAATTCTCTCATTTTAAATCAGATATCGTATATTTTTAGAAGAGTTTTTATACCTTTAAACGGCAATACCAACTTAGCTCTTTTTTGGTTATATTTAACCCTTGTCTTTTTTAAGGGCTAACAGTTTTTTTGTTATCTTTTTAGCACTTCTTGAGTCATTTGGTAATTTTAACAAAAATCTGGAAACTGTATTTTTTTATAACATAATTTACATAACAAATTCGCTTTTGCGGCATATCAAGTTAATTCATTTATAAAATTTAACTTTTTATTAAATCAGATAAAATTATAAAAAAAAAATATTCAACAAAACAAATCTAATACTTAAGTGCCACAAATTTGTACTTTTCAATTGCATTTGTAAACACATATGAAAATGGTACTTCTAAATCATTGAGGAAAGAACTGGTGAAAGTTGTTATTATTGGCATTTTTTAGTAATTTTGGAAGTGCTTATAAAAGTACTTCTTATGGAATATGAAGATCGGCACATATAGCTACTATGTATGTAGTGAATCACTTATTCTTTTTGCACCACTTCGATTTTTTTTTGCTGGGGAATTAACGACAAAAATAGTTAATTTGAAATTTGTTTATTTTTAAATTGTATTGAGAACCGAAAAATGTCGTTAACTTTAACTTCAAAAAATTTTTTGTTGATAAGTTAACGATTTTCAATAACGACAAAATTCGGTAGAAAAATGTTATAGAATCGCTTTTAAAGACAATTGTCGTTAATTAACTATTTTTGACAATTTAACTACCGATTTTTGTCGTTAAAAAGTTAGTGAATTGCGCTACTGATGATGCTGATGATTCCATACAGCAGAATTGGACACACCACTGCTGTATAAATCCAATAAACGACTTAAGGGTCGTTAAGGTGCTTCAATGTTAAGGTGCTTTACCGCTATCGTGACACGACTACGTGCTTCTAGAGAGAGCAGCATTGAATTCAGTGCCAGGTTCTAAAGAGGCGGCAAAGGAACACCTCCATGTGACAAATCGGTGTGACAAATCGAGATATGACAAACGCTCCCAATTCAGACGTTATACGTTTATTGACAAGTAGATTTTCAACCATTAAAACGATCCTACGCTTCACTTCCAGACTAGACAATGCCACAATTATCGAGTCTTGACATTATTAAAAGCCCCTTCTATATCAAGAAAGGCCACCATAGTGTCTTGCTTTACCGAAAGCGATCTTTCGATGGTACCAACGAGCTTATGAAGTGTTAAACGTGACTTTGGTAACCTTATCAAATCTTATTGTAATTGGAATATTTCTGGACTTATAGTTCCCATATAAAAATTTCACCCGATATTCAATTAAATCGGTTTATAAGCAACAAAAAGGGGCCCATTTCAGTCAAATTACGTCTATTTTTGTTTTTAATCTAATTAAAGATCCAAGAAGATATAGATCTAATCGGATCTATGTTTGTACTTGGGATCCATTTTTCGCATAGCAGTGGTGTAGGGTATTATATGGTTGGCCTTAACCGAATTTAAGTTTCTTACACAGTCTTAGAATCGCTGTAAATTATAACAGAAATAAGACTCCCAATAGTTTGTTTATAGTAAACAATGTTGTGCAAAAAAGGGTGTGTATAAGTAGTAAACAAGAATAATAAATTTAAAAATATATATTATGTTATTAATTTAAATATACACATAAAAACAACACTTCTGTAATTTATCCACATAGATTTTTTTTTTTTAAATCGACTTCAAAAAATTTATGGAAAATTTTAAATTTGAAATTAAACATTTTTTTTAGTAGGGTTATTTCAGCTCGAGGTTATTTTTCTATACTAATTTCAACCATTATATTCTGATAGAATAATTTTCAAGAAAATTATTTTTCTGTTTTAAATTTATTTATGTTGGTCAATTTTTGCACGATGATTCGATCTCGTTAAGATATTGTCAAGACTTTTTAGCAAAATATAAACACCCTATACTACAAGTAGCATAGTGTGTTTAAATGACAATCGCTATTGTCTAAATCCAAAATATTAATACAGATTCAACTGTACACTCATTGAGAATTAGAAGAAGAAAAACTATACCTTCCCTTAGTTTAACACAATCGTCAAACAACCAACAAAAATTATTGAAACAGATAAAAAAAGAATCATCCTCCTCAAAAGAATTTTTATTTTTATATTAATAAGAATTTAAATTAATAAGAATTTTGAAAAAAAACGCTTGTTTAAAATTGACTTTTAGGTTTTCTATTGTTCAGGCCATTTTGTTTTTTATAAAATTTAAATTTTAAATTTCTTATCCACATGTCAGTTACAATTTGTAAACGATTTTGTTCGTTTGTTTTTATTTTTAAACATTAAATTACATGCTCAAATTTCCATTAAATGTTCAATAAATATAATAATAATTTTTTACCAATTTTTTTTTATGATAAAAATAATTCCATTGTTTACCGATTGAGTGAATGGCACTTGGCATCACAAGGTGTCTTATCGTTTTAAATTACGTAAAAAAAAAATTAATGTAGACAAAAAAATGTTTAGACGCCGTATCTAGTTAAATATTTATTAAAATAATAATTTTATGTAGGTTAATTTCTTTTGACATTTGATTAAATATGTTGAATATAAATTTAATGACTTCATTTAAAACATGATTTTTTAATGGTTTATTGATTTTTACAACACAGCTTAGATCGATTTACAAAACTTTGATATGCATATATTTAAAATGCAGTTTAGTGATTTGATTTTTTTTTTTTCAAAATAAGTAATAGCTCATTTACATTGTAGCACATAGCCGATAGATTTTCAGACTGAATTAAAATTGTTTTATTGGATTGGAAAATATCTGATGGAAACTAAATTTTTGAGACTACCGAAATATAAATCCGCAAACTCTTTAATCTTATCTTTTCATGTTCAGCAGGATCTCCATGAATCTGAGAATTTTTCTATATGAAAAATGTCTTAGAAATTCTATACGAAAAATATCTCAGAATCTGAGAATTTTTCTATACAAAAAATGTCTCAGAATCAAAGAATTTTTGTATATGAAAAAATCTGAGAATTTTTCTACTTATACAAAAAATGTCTCAGAATCTGAGAATTTTTGTATATGGAAAATTTCTTAGAATCTAAGAATTTTTCTATACGAAAAATGTCTCAAAATCTGAGAATTTTTCTATTCAAAAAATGTCTCAGAATCTCAAAAACTTTTCTATACGAAAGATGTCTTAGAATATGAGAATTTTGCTATACGAAAAATGTCTCAGAATCTGAGAATCTTTCTATGGGAAAAATGTTTCTCAGAATCTGAGAATTTTGCTATACGAAAAATGTCTCAGAATTCTGAGTTTTTCTATACGAAAAATGTGTCAGAATCTGAGAATCTTCTGTCTCTGAAATCTGAAAATTTTTCTTTACGAAAAATTTCTCAAAATCTGAGAATTTTCCTACACGAAAAATGTGTCAAAATCTGAAAATTTTTATACCCCACATATTGAGTTTGTGCTGATGTTTGTAACTACCCGAGTAAAAATAAACATATATTACAATATATAACTTGATACAAACATAATAAATTATATATGATTATACATCCGTGAGATATTTTCTAAATTTTTTTAATGCAGTCATATGTAGTAATATATAATTTAATCATGATTCGGATTAAAAGATGTACGGTTGATATAATTAAATAAAATAATATGAGGGTCAATACAAAATCTACTTTTCTGTATAATTCAACATCAAATTATATATACACTCAAAATAATAACTCTGTTAAAAACTCTGTAAAATGACTGTAATCTCAATTCGACAGATATTTGACAAAGTTATCTGTCGAAATACAGATTTTAATAATATACTTTGTATTTTCTTGTAACCGAAAAACAAAATTTTATCTGTAATTTTACTATTTACTTTGTAATCTCTATTTTACAGATAATAGACAGAGTTTTTTGTTAAAATACAGATTTTATAAAATACTTATGTTTTTTCTCGTAACCAAAATACAAAATTTCAACTTTAGTTTTATTTATTGCTCTGTAATAATAAACCCTGGTAAATTTTACGAGGATGTCGTGTAAAATTGGAGGTACTCGTAAAAAACTTTCACAAAAATAAAAAAAGTAAATTTACAATTTGGAAGCATTAAAACGGGCAAATTTACTCGATGACATTTTTCAATTGTCAACACCAGATTGGCTATTTGACCAGAAATCAAATAGTAAATAAAATAGTCAAATTCTGGTCGCTTTTATCAATATTTTACAGATAATTCTGTAAATTTACAGTTTTTTTATCGAAATCATTTTACAGAGTTTTCTTCGTCAAATAACAAAAAATCTTGCTGGTTGGAAATCTATGGTATTTTCTGCTGGCTCAGCAGAGTATCTCTGTAATTTAACATAGTGATTATTTTGAGTGTAGCTTATTCTGTTCCATATTAAACTTTATATGTTTCCAATTAACCAAAAATTTTCTAAGTTTTTTAGGCAAAGTATAAGAAACTTTTTAAAATGTTCCTAAACATTTCCTTATTAGGGTTATGTATATCACCTATCTGGTTCGAAGCGTACCCAAACATTTTTTTGTTTTAGAAAATTATATGTTTGGTGAATGTATCGTTGACCTGTGGTGTATCTTAACCCAAACCAAAAAACACCAGGGTTTTATATGTTTTTATACAATTAGATCTAATTAGATCCACCAATATATAGCAATGTCTGGTCAAAACTCGGATGAAATCAAATCATATTTTATACAAGTTGATCTTTTTTAATGCAAAAACATCCACCATTATTCGGATCAAATTGCGTATAAATTTATATTGTGTTACATATCATTATATATTGCATCATATAAAAAATTTTTACTCGGGTATTCGAAATATTGGTCCTAGACTTACCTTCAAGTATACCGATCGACTCTGAATCAGGGTAAGAAATGGCACATGTGCCCAGGGCACTTGTGGCACATTTGGCACATCTGAAATGTGCCGTGTGCCATTTATGGGCACTTGGCACATGTACCGTGTGCCAGTTATGGGCTCATGGCACACTTCCGACGTTTTTTTTTTAATAATTGTTTTATGAAATTACTTTTTCTAAAAACGTAGTAAAAAATGTACTTTTTAAAAAAAAATACTTAAAAAAAAAAAAGTACTTAAAAAAAAGTACTTAAAAAAAAAAAATTTTTTTTGTCTAAAAAGTAAATTTTTTTTCTAAAAAGTACTTTTTTCACAAAAAAATACTTTTATTTTTTAAATAATATTTTTTAGGAATAAATAAGTACTTTTATCCTGAAAAAGTACGTTTTTTCTTAAAGGTGCTATATAACTTTTCTAAAAAAGTACTATTTTACCAAAAAAGTGGTATTTTTTCAAAAAAAGTTTTTTTTTAAAAAAAAGTACATTTTTATTTTTTATTAAAAGTACTATTTTTTCTAAAAAAGTACTATTTTTTTCTAGAAAAGTACTATTTTTCTAAAAAAGTACTATTTTTTTTTTAAAAAGTAATAATTTTTCTAAAAAAAAGTAATAATTTTCTAAAAAAAAATATTTTATGTCTTAAAACAGTTATTGAAAAAAAAATTATCTGAAATGTGCAATGAGCCCATAACTGGCACAGGGCACATGACCTCCATATAAAGGTCCCCTTTAAATTTGGCTTAAATGACTCTAATAACATTATTATAATAGATATCCTTTCAAAATTTGTCTGGTAAATGTATTTTGTATTCAGAAATCACAGGAATCGGACCAGTTCTTCTTTTGTAGCCCCTATACAATCCACCCTCCCGAAATTCACATAAATCTATCAAAATACCTGGAAAAGAAAATATTTGAATTAAACTTTCTTTATAGGTGTGAAATGTGTACTTTCATGAAATTTTAATATAGTTGGAACAATTTTGGACTTACAAAGGAAGTACCTCAACCCTTATGAACCGATTTGCATGAAAAATATAAGAGGGTTTCTTCGCCAACCGGTCCACCCTTCTCTCCAAAAATTAGCATGGGTTTAAATTTTTTTTAAAAAAGTTTGAAATTACTTTAAAATATTTACTTTTGAATGCCCAGTGGCGGTTTTTTGAATTTCAATATGGCGGATCCAATATGGCGCCCAATTTTTTGAAAACATTACAGATATTCTTAAAACTCTTTATACTCGGGCTTTTGTGTTCGCTTAAGAAGAATCTGAAGTTGGAAGTTAAAATTTCAAAACATGGATTTAACATGGCTACCAATACTTTAAAAAAAAAACAAACCGATTTGCTTGAAACTTTTTATAGCACGAGTTTTTGGGCCGCTAAATAAGAATCTGAAGTTAGATTTTCGAATGGCAGATTCTAATTTAGAAACCCAACAAACCAGTGCATAAAGGGTTTTAAGTGAATCTGTTATGCTTTAAAAACATATTTTCGCTATGTTAGATCCGCCATTTTGAATTTTTAAAATCCAATTGCAAATTCTTCTTGAGCGACCCCAAGAACCCGTGTATGAAGATTTTTACTCGAATCTGTAATATTTTTAAAAAATTGGGCGCCATATTGAAATTCAAAAATCGTCACTCGGCAATCAAAAACAATTTTTTTTAAGTTATTTCGAAATTTTTTAAAAAATTTTAAACGAAGAACCCCTCGTATATAAAAGAGACAATTCTAACGTTTGGATTTCTCGGCTTATAGGCCATATCGGGGATTTAGAGGTTCAAAAAATGGGTAAAAAATGCCGAAAAATTCGTTTTCTGGATTCTTCAGGCATATTTTTCTAAAAAAAACTATATGACGTTTCCATATGAGATGAACGGTTTTTTAATGTCTATCTAAAGGTGGCATAACCCTGTAAAAATTTGGCTTCGTCAAATATTTATACCCTACACCACTCTGTGGTACAGGGTATAATGAGTTTGTGCTGATGTTTGTAACTACCCGAAATATTGGTCCTAGACCCAGTATACCGATCGACTCAGAATCACTTTTTGAGTCGATTTAGCGATGTCCCTCCGTCCGTCTGTCCATCTATCGGTTTAAGCACGATACATGTCGCAATTTTCAACCAATTGATTTGAAATTTGAAACTTAAGCAAAAAATCGGTCCATGTTAAGACCTAGCCCCCATACAAACACCCCATTTGGATTAGGCTTAAATGAGTCTAATAACTGTGTTTTAATAAATATCGCTGTGAAATTTTAAAGTTAATCAAATTTTGTATGCACAAATCACCATTCCAAATTTCAAAGGAATCGGGTCAGTCCTTCTGGTAGTCCCCATACAAACCACCCTCCTGATATTCACATAATTCCCTCAAAATTCCTAAAAATGGAAATATTTGACAAAAATTATAATTGGACCATTTTTGGACGTAGTCCCCAAAATTACGACCGATATTCAGTTAAATCGGTATATTGGCAAAAAAATTAACCAATTCCACTAAAATTTGATCTGTGTGTGTTTTCTACCCTAAATAACGATCTAACAAAAGATAGATCCAATCGGTCCATGTTTGGACTTGGGACCCATTTTCCAGAAAACACTGGTGTAGGGTATCATATGGTCGGTCTTGACCGACAATAACTTTCTTACTTGTTTTTTCATGAAAATGTGATAATTTTGGGTCGTATTTATGAGAAGACCTACGATATGCATATGAATACGAAATAATCTTTATTAAATTTAAGTCGACACATATTTTTGCTCTAGACGATATTCCTGTCAGTTCGGGAGTTATCGGAGTTTTCCCGAAGGTCAACATTGTTTCATAGGGGGACAAAGAAATTTTTAAACACTGATATGGCCGATAAGCCGAGACACCCCAACCCTAAAATTGTCTCTTTTATATATATTTTAAGTTTCAGGCAAATCAGTTCGTAAGGATTGATATAAAATATCAATTATAATTCGAAAAATAAATAAATCGAAAACAGTTTTTTAGTTTATCACTTCTGACATTAAGGCTCAGTCAGTGTGAGATATTGTGATAGATCAGTGTTGTCTATGTGATAGATCAGTGTTGCCTATTTAGCGTTTTTTATGTAACATTTCGAAAATTCCAATTGCAATTCGAAAAAGATCAATTGTAATTTATAGATTTCATTTGTTATAAGGAAAATATCAATTGTAATTTAAAAAAAAATCAATTATAATTTATAGATTTGAATTGTAATTCGAAAAAAATCAATTGTAGTTTGAAATCGATCAATTGTAATTCAAAAAGATCAATAATTGAATTGAATTGCGAATAAAGACGAATAGACCATTTGTAGAATTTTACAGGAGACAATAAAAACGCAGGAAACGGTTAAAAAATAATATTTTTGTCAACTTTTTGGTATTAGCTTAAAGTTTTAGGTCACATCTACCTATATACAAAATTTTAGTAAGGTATTCGAAGGAGAACTTGTCAAAAATTGGACTTCAATTTTTTGCTTAAATGGAAAAAGGGCGAATATCCAAAAAAATGTATTGAAATTTGAATAAAAACGTGTTATTTTGCAGCAGATTTTGACTACATTTTCACGAGACTTGCAAAACTTGACGAACTATGGTTGGTATTGGTTTGTAACACTTTAAGGACTTCGAGGATACACTATTTAAGGATTGCAAGGACATGCAAAAAAAAAATTTTTTTTTAATTTTTTTTTTCTAATATTCCTGCCTTTTGATGCAGCAGTAATTCTTTATGACACTAAAAACATTTTTAGGAATTATAATATTAACCCTTGACTGCATATTACGATGTAACATAAAATGACATGAAAACATTTTTGTTTTTTTTCGCAAATCTGGTTAATTTGTTTGTATGTGCTAAGATTGTTTTTTTTTTGTGTACAATTTCAAATTTTACCTAATATCAATTTTAAACTCGCAGCTAAATAATTTTTATATAATATTTTGTTAAGGATGGATATTCGCCCTTTTTGCTTTCCACACTTTAAAGTCTTATAACTCAAGAACGGTAAAATGTTTTGCCAATATAATAAGTGTGGTTTGTTCCTCGTAATGTTCTTTTAACACATTGTTACCGAAAGTAAAATTTTTGTATGTTTTTGTGTTGTATTTAATCAAAATTGTGCGTTAGTTCACTCCCAATTTAAACAAAAGTATAAAAATATACGAATTATTGCACTTTTAAAGTCATTTTTTTAGCCTTAAAAGTCAAAATTTCCCCAAAATTTCTGCATAGGATTGTAGGGCTCTGCTAATAAAATGCATTTATGCAAAAAAACGTGTTTGCGAAAAAGTGGTCTATTCGTCCTTATTCGCATGAACTATTCAATTGTTAACCAAAAAACATTAATTGTAATTCGATAAAGATCAAAATAAATCGAAGAGAGTTTTTTAGTTAATCACTTTTGACAATAAGGATCAGTCAGTGTCAGATATTGTTAAAGACCAGTGTTGCCTATGTGATTGATCAGTGTTGCCTATTTAGCGTGTTTTTTTATAAATAAAAAACCATTTCTGGTTTAGCAACATTGTTTCTGATAAATTGTTAAATTTTTAAAGAATTTTTATTGCAATTTTGTTTTAAATTGATGTTATCATTATTGTATGATTGCTGTTATTCTTTGCAATTGTCATTTATTAAATCAAGGTTAATCAAGCATGAAATATCCGCCTTTTTCACACATCATGACACAATGAGTCTGAGTGCTTTTTTTTTATTACGATTCTTGATTTCAAGTTTTTTTTAGTGTCGCTGTTGTGGATTTTTTTGAAATTTTATTATACAGGCCTGGCCGTTAACAATAAATTGCAATTTTTTTTTAATAAAGTTTGCATATACGAAGAACAGCAGGATCTAGTAAAAGGAGCAGGAGGTGGGGGAAAGACTAGAGTAGTTATACCTCCATAGGGAATGAAATGTTGATACGTTAAATTTATAATTCATGTTGTTTGATATTTTCTTGTAGTTGTTCCAGTATTTTATCATACCCGAACTCATGATGTTGTTTATTATAAGCGAGTGAGTACAATTTATGATTGTGGGTGTAAATTTGTGGGCGTTTCTATTATCCCCAACCGTATTTTTTTTTTATAAAGTACATCCATTTACGTTGTTTTTATTTATACGCGTTAACGATAATATACTTAACACTAGTATGGAGGTATATATATTAATTTGATTTTATTAATTCAATTAGAATTTATGAGCATTTTTCATAAAATTGCTCATATGTAGTACATAGAGTTACTGTAGACATTAGGAGAGGGAATTAGTTTTTTAAATAAGTTTTTGCTTTCCTTAGGTTTTATAAAAACGATAGTTTTGGGAGGGTTTTAAGCGGGCACCATCTTGGGCGCCATTAATGTAGAGAAACTAAAATGCTTTTTAATTCAAATAAATAAAAAACTTAAAAATAAAACAGAAAATACGATCATTGTTCCATTAAAATTTAAAACAACATCATTATTCCATTAAAATTTAAAAACGTTTATAGTGGGCCCCCAACTTGGGGCTCAGAGGGAACTAATTTAAAAAAAAAAAAAATTTTCTTTCTTCAGGTTTTATTATAACGATAGTTGTTAAAGGGTTTTTAACAGCGTCCCACCTTGGGCGCCATAAAAATATAGAAACTTGGAAATCATTTTAATCCAAATTAACATAAAAACTTAAAAATTGGTTTATATATAGAAAAGAAAATAGAATATATACTTAATCATTATTCCATCAAAACTTCATAACACAATTTTTTTAATTGGCGCCCACCGTGGGGCCCTTAACAAAGTGTTTTTGTTTAACTTTTTATGTGTAGGTTATTACAAAAAAGCTGCCTCCCTACTATTTCCGCATATTATCCACATATAGTGTTTGGGTTTAATTTGCGTATTATATTAAAAGAATTATTATACATAGTGTAAAAAATATGGATCATACGATCGGTTTTTATTGTTTTTATTTAATAATTTATTAAATATTTTATATTCACAACAATTTGCAAGTTTTATATCATTATTAATAGATTGTAAATATTTAGTTCAGTCGGTATTAGAGCAAAGAATTAAATGAATGGCTTTTGTTTATTTATGCAAATTGAAGAAGAATGCCAATATTTTTGTTTGTGCTATTTTTAAGATAATAATAAATTTAAATATTAATAAACATTTTGACACGTGTTAATTTAGCGTTTTGTTGGTGTAATTAATTAAATATTTTTATAAACAAAACTTAACACTAAACGATAACATTTGGTAAATGAAAATAAGTTCGAGGTCATTTATTTTCCCCTATATGAATTAACATAAAATTCAAATTCAGGATTAAATTGACAATCGTTTGAAAAATTTTCTAATTACTTATTTCTCATGAGCTGAATGATTAGTCCATAATTTGGACACTTATTCATAAGGTCGATTTTTAGCAATTAGCGTTTTTTAAAGTAACTTTTGGCATCACTTACCAACAAGAGAGGTTTCAAAAACTTAGACATTAATCACAATTGTCCTTATACAAATAGAAATGACTCTACACCATTTACAGATGTAATTCGTAAAAAATCAATTGTAATTCGAAGATTTTACTTGTAATTCGAAGATTCCAATTGTAATTCGAAGATTCCATTGGTAAGTCGAAGATTCTATTTGTAATTCGAAGATTCTATTTGTAATTCGAAGATTCCATTTGTAATTCGAATATTCCAATTGTAGTTCGTAAACAGTCAATTGTAATTCGTAAAAGATCAATTGTAATTCGTAAAAGATCAATTGTAATTCGTCAAAGATCAATTGTAATTCGAAAAAGATCAATTGAAATTCGAACAAAATCAATTGTAATTCGTAAAAGATCAATTATAATTCCTAAGATCAATTGTAATTCGTCAAAGATCAATTGTAATTCGTAAAAGATCAATTGTAATTCGAAGATTCCATTTGTAATTCGTAAAAGATCAATTGTAATTTGTAAAAGATCAATTGTAATTCGAAAAAGATCAATTGAAATTCGAAAAAGATTAATTGTAATTCGTAAAAGATCAATTGTAATTCGTAAAAGATCAATTGTAATTCGTAAAAGATCAATTGTAATCAATTGTAACTCCCGCTCAATTGTAATTAATATCATATATTACACAGATTTTTGTTGTGCTCTTCATTATTACTCATTTTCTTTTATTTATTAGCGAAAAAAAAATTTGAAAACAAAAGAAAGTATTTAATGAAGAAGAGCACAATGTAAGTCTGTGCAATGTTAGCTTTCAAAATCGGCCATTCTCTTGTTTACAAGTGATGCCAATCACCCGATTTCAAAAACATGTTCACCAATGTTTAGAATGGTCCATCAAAATTTACAGGTTAGGTTTCATTGACCTCGGCCACTTCTATGCCCACTTATGGCCAGAAAACTTAAAATGGTAAAATCTCTGAAACTACTATTCTGATTTCAAAAATGTTTTCACCATTATTTAGAATGGTCCTTCAAAATAAACATAGGCCAGGTTTCATCGACCACGCCCACTTAATTAATTTTCGAAAATTAAAAGAAATAAAAAAATCGGTAGTACGGTTTTCTAGATATCGCTATTTGAAATTTGCCAAAAAAATGGAGTTTTTTTCCAACGTTAAAAATTGTTTAAAATTTTTTTTTCAAAATTTCTTTCCCTTGACCCTTTTACGGATCTTGACACAAACTTTCATTTAAAATTAATTTGAGCCAAATCCGATCATTTTAACTTGCGGCGCTCTTCGCAGCCGCCATTTTTAGAAATTTTTTGACAAATTTCAAATGACAATATCTCGAAAACCCCTCGACCGATTTCAGAAATTTTTTGATATTTATAGTCAGCATGCAATAATAAATAAATATAATGTATCGCAAGATATTTTTTTATTTTTTCAGTTTTCAAAAATCGAAAATTTTGGTGAAAATTTTCCAAAAATTCTAAACTTTGATCGAAGGGCCCCACGCAAAGTGCAACAATTGGCCAATCTAGCACGACAAAAATAAAAAAAACAAGTAAGAGTGTTAAAATCGGCTGTGCCGAATCTTTTATACCCTCCAAAATCAAAAAAAAAAAATCCAGGGTCGTTATCTTTTTTTTGGGGGGGCGGAGGTCGGCAGTGGGCATTGGGGTACAAATTTCCCCTCGAAATATATGTTTAAAAATTCATTCTTATGCTTTTTGCACTAAAGAAATACAAGTTTATCATTATTTTACAATTTTTTTTTAAATCCACGCCCACAAAAGGTGGCGGGCCGAAAAAAACGATATTTTCTAATCCCCCGGGTCCAAATGTAAGACTTTGAGCTTCTTGAAGCATAAAAATGTTGCATTTGTTAAACAAAAACACAAAAAATCATTTAAAAATATGGTATTTTTAGAGACTGGTTTAGTTCCTCAAGGGGGAACTTTTTTCCCCCTGGTCCGATTTTGCCCGTCTCCGAACTTAACCAGCCTATGAACATGAGCCATATTTCTGCCAAACTTCAGGAGTCTAGCACTTTTATTTTGGACTGTATCGTGTCTTCCACAGACGGACGGACAGACGGACGGACGGACGGACGGACGGACAGACGGACGGACGGACGGACGGACGGACAGACGGACATCGCTAGAATGTCTTAGAATCGATTACTGATCAATAATATATATACTTTGTGGGGTCCTAGACCGATATTTCGATGCGTTACACACGGAATGACAAAGTGAGTATACCCCCATACTGTAGTTGGAGGGTATAAAAAAGTTCCCCGATTTTCATGATACGTTTGTATGTATTATAGAACATTCCTAATAGCGCGGAAATAATCATATAAGAACGATAAGTCTGTTCGTTACTAACAGGTGGGTGCATAAAATCTAAAATCCTGTAACTAGTGTACATTATCTATATATCGTCCATTCCATGAGTCATTTTAAAAAATCTGACCGAGGGTCTTCCGATTTTTGTTATATTTTTCATACAGATACTCTATGGAGCCAATTTCAAATTTCATCCATCAGATCGAAAATATTCGAAAAACTCGCGATATTATTCACGATTTTCTTTTTTAAAAAAGTAAAAAAAATGCAAAATCTGTTCAACTTTGAGCAGCTGTATTTTCTAAACTACTTATCGCATTTTAACAATCCATAGCGCATACGAATGGTATGTAAGTCTATTTAGAAATCTTATAGACTGAAAAAATATCGGTGGTTCAAAAGTGCATTTTGTATGCAAATGCAGTTTTGAAGTGCATTTTGCGAAACTTTTACCCCTTTTAATTTTTTTTTAATTAGCATATTTGTAAAATTTAGGATTTTTGCTACAAAAAAATGTTTTCATTACAATGGACCGAGAATGTGTGATATTTTTAATATTTTTTTTAAAAAAATACTTCCTTAAGTTTCCCTTATAAAAAATTTTATATTTTAAATTATACCAAAATCATGTAAAAAGACATGTTTTTAAACCGTTATATTTTCAAAGGTACTAATCGTATCTCATTGTTTTTATGCACATTAGAAAGGTATTTTTGTCTATTTTTTGCATTTAATGACCGCAAATATGTTGGTGTTTCAGAATTGCATATTAAATGCAAATGCAGTTTTGAAATGCATTTTTCAAAACTTTTACCCCTTTGAATTTTTTTTAGTTATCATATTCGAAAAGTTTACAATTTTTACTACAAAATAATGTCCTGCTAATAATGGACCCACTGTGTGTGATATTTTTTTAGAATTTTTTAAAAAATCATGTTATTTCAGATTTTTTGGTTTTATTTAAAATATTGAAATTGTTTTAAGGAAATTTAAAAAAAAAAAAAAATGAAAATAGCACACACGGTGGGTCCATTATTAGCAGGACATTATTTTGTAGTAAAAATTGTAAACTTTTCGAATATGATAACTAAAAAAAAATTCAAAGGGGTAAAAGTTTTGAAAAATGCACTTCAAAACTGCATTTGCATTTAATATGCAATTCTGAAACACCAACATATTTGCGGTCATTAAATGCAAAAAATAGACAAAAATACCTTTCTAATGTGCATAAAAACAATGAGATACGATTAGTACCTTTGAAAATATAACGGTTTAAAAACATGTCTTTTTACATGATTTTGGTATAATTTAAAATATAAAATTTTTTATAAGGGAAACTTAAGGAAGTATTTTTTTAAAAAAAATATTAAAAATATCACACATTCTCGGTCCATTGTAATGAAAACATTTTTTTGTAGCAAAAATCCTAAATTTTACAAATATGCTAATTAAAAAAAAATTAAAAGGGGTAAAAGTTTCGCAAAATGCACTTCAAAACTGCATTTGCATATAAAATGCACTTTTGAACCACCGATATTTTTTCAGTCTATAAGATTTCTAAATAGACTTACATACCATTCGTATGCGCTATGGATTGTTAAAATGCGATAAGTAGTTTAGAAAATACAGCTGCTCAAAGTTACACAGATTTTGCATTTTTTTGACTTTTTTAAAAACGAAAATCGTGAATAAAATCGCGAGTTTTTCGAATATTTTCGATCTGATGGATGAAATTTGAAATTGGCTCCATAGAGTATCTGTATGAAAAAAATAACAAAAATCGGGAGACCCTCGGTCAAAAAATGCCTAAAATTACCAAATGTCTGGTGGAATGGACGATATATAAAAGAGTAATGTGACTGACTGACTGACTGATATACTCATTCATCATCGCCCAGCCCAAACCGCTGAAGCTAGAGACTTGAAATTTGGACTGTAGGTCCACCTCCCGGAATATAGATCCACTAAGGCTGGATTTTTTCCAATGTTGATTCTAAGGGGGTAAAAAGGGTAAAAAACTGTACTTTTGGTACTTTTTATATCTCCTGAAATAATGGTCATAGAGACTTGAAATTTGGACTGTATGTTAACCTCCCGGAATACAGATCCTGTAAGGCTGGACTTTTGCCAAAAAAGCACCTTTTATAAAAAGTACCTTTTAAAAAAAGCACCTTTTATAAAAAGTACCTTTTATAAAAAGTACCTTTTATAAAAAGTACCTTTTATAAAAAGTACCTTTTATAAAAAGTACCTTTTATAAAAAGTACCTTTTATAAAAAGTACCTTTTATAAAAAGTACCTTTTATAAAAAGTACCTTTTATAAAAAGTACCTTTTATAAAAAGTACCTTTTATAAAAAGTACCTTTTATAAAAAGTACCTTTTATAAAAAGTACCTTTTATAAAAAGTACCTTTTATAAAAAGTACCTTTTATAAAAAGTACCTTTTATAAAAAGTACCTTTTATAAAAAGTACCGTTTATAAAAAGTAAAAGGTTCTTTTTATAAAAGGTACTTTGTATAAAAGGTACCTTTTAAAAAAATCACCTATTATAAAAAGTACCTTTTATAAAAAGTACCTTTTATAAAAAGTACCTTTTATAAAAAGTACCTTTTATAAAAAGTACCTTTTATAAAAAGTACCTTTTATAAAAAGTACCTTTTATATAAAGTACCTTTTATAAAAAGTACCTTTTATAAAAAGTACCTTTTATAAAAAGTACCTTTTATAAAAAGTACCTTTTATAAAAAGTTCCTTTTATAAAAAGTACCTTTTATAAAAAGTACCTTTTATAAAAAGTACCTTTTATAAAAAGTACCTTTTATAAAAAGTACCTTTTATAAAAAGTACCTTTTATAAAAAGTACCTTTTATAAAAGTACCTTTTGTAAAAAGTACCTTTTATAAAAAGTACCTTTTATAAAAAGTACCTTTTATAAAAAGTGCCTTTTATAAAAAGTACTTTTTGTAAAAGGTACTTTTATAAAAAGTACCTTTTATAAAAAGTACCTTTTATAAAAAGTACCTTTTATAAAAAGTACCGAAAGTACACTTTTTGGTACTTTTTTATTTCCTGAAATAATAATCATAGAAACATGAAATTGGAAAAGGTTCCAAAAAATATAATGGTCACAGAAACTTAAAATTTGGAATGTAAAATCCTTCGGTGAAAAAAAGATGTGGAAAATTACTTTTTGGAAATTCCGTTTCTTAACGGGGATAAAAAGTACTTTTAATATTTGCTGAAACAATGATCCTATATAATTGAAATATGGAGTATAGGATAATTCGGTGAAGTAAAAACATTCTGGAAGAGGTACTGTTTGGAAATTCTGTTTCTAATAGGGGTAATAAAGTGTACTTTTGGTACTTTTTTTGTTCCTATGAAAATGACCTTACAAGAAGGAATTGGAAATGAAGTAGAACGGGGAACAAAATGATATTTTTTACTCAAATTTTTCGTGTTTAGCTTTTTTCTCCATATTTTCCCTCTATATATTTTTTCACTTAAACTTATTTTTTGTATTCCAATTTCAATTTTCACTGAAATATTTATTCACTCAAAATCCAAAATCCCGACATAAGAGCTCGAAAATTGTCAATATATTTTTCCCCCGGAACGAACATGATAACATACCAGCGAAGTTATTCAAATTGTATTGTTTAAATTATTCAATGAAATATTTTTTTACGGAAGACTTAAACGTCCACAAGTAAATAAAACAAAGACTACGTAGGGGAATTTTTTGGAAATCGATATAGAGTAATCCTGATCCTTCTATTATCCAGTATTCAACACAACCGGTAACGAAGTACCGGGATGGTAAGCTAGTTCCGCATAAATTAAGTCGAGTTTAAACTGTTGTAACTTTTGAACAAAAAGAGATATTTATCCAGTCTTTGTTGGTAATTTTAAATGATATTTAAATGCTTTAAGTCATATCTTTTCTTTTTAAAATAATTTTTTTTATTTTTAATTAAATTTTTAACAAAATACAAATTTTTGAAAAGAAAATTATATATTTATTTTTTTTGGTCCGTATTGGTCGCCGGACTTTTTCAGATATATTGACCAATATCCATAGTACTTATTTCAACGGCTAACTTTTGCGACCGTCTGCAACGCCGACTACAGTGGGGCGATATGTAAACCTTGTTTTTACATATTTTAAAAAAGTGGGCGTGGCAGTTGTCTGACCGCCCCCCTTTTTTGTGATATTATTTCTACAGTCATTGAGAGTATATATACCAAATTCAAAGAAATTATAACCAAAATTACAAATTTTTAAAAAAGTGGGCGTGGCTCTTAACCGGCCTCCCATATTTTTCATAATGTTATTTTCGAAGTCAAAACGAACATTTATACCGAATTTCAAGTCAATATAATTAAAATTTGATTTTTGTCGTCCTAGATTGGCAAAATGTGGCACTGTGCCACTTTTGGTCAAACATCGTAAAATGTTAAAATTACAGAAACTACTCATCCGATTTCAAAAATGTTTTAATCAATATTTAGAATGGTTCTTTAGGCTCGGTTTCATCGAACAAGTCTTCTCATCCGAAAATATTCCCATAAATTAATTTTTTCTAAATTCCGATTACACTAGAGCCACGGTCTAAAATAATGCCCACTTTTGGCCAAACATCGTAAAATGTTAAAATTACTGAAACTAACTCGATTTCAAAACTGCTTTAATCAATATTTAGAATGAACCTTTCGGCTCGGTTTCATCGAACAAGTCTTCTCATCCGAAAATATTCTTATAATTTTACACTAGTTTACAAATTAAAAAAAAATGGCGATCCACGACATTTTGCATATCTTTTGTATGTAAAATCTTACGCTGAATCCGAAGGGTATAAAAATCCTTTCACTGCTTTAGATTACAAAGATTTCATTTTTTTTTAAAAAGGACATTTAAAAAAATTAAACTTTATCGGTAATCTTAAAAAAACACTTTTCATGTAATGCTAACAATAGGATAATGTTGTCAAAAGACTTGCTTTGTTTAATAACTGAATTTTATTTCCTTAAAAATCCTTAGCAAAAAAAAAAATCAATTATATGCGTATTTACAACGCAATAAAAATCAATTGTAATTTAATCTTTTGTATTGCCATATCTTGGGTTGTTTACTTTCCGGGCTCCTTTTCTACGCATTATTTAAATTGCAAATTGTTAAAAACTTTAAATTCTTTTCATTTTGTTTATATTTTATGCCTTTTTTTAAAGAGGTATAAATGTATAGTAGTGTGTCCCGATTTCGGCTTTTTTGGAATTTTAAAATGTTTGATTCTCCAATGATACAAATTTTCATCTTTATGATACAACGCTGCACCAAAATTACGCCACCAAAAATTTTTTATTACTAGAAAAAGTCTCGTAAACCCATTTTAGCAAATATTTGACAGTTTTTCTTGTTTTTGACAAAAAAACTTTCGATTGAAATTTACATTTTTTTTTGTAATTTTACAATTTTTTTTGTAATTTTACAAATTTCCAAGGTAATTTTACAAAAAAAATCTAGCAAAGTTACGAAAATTCCTTGTAAGTTTTATCGCATCAAAAAAATTATAAATTTACAATTTAGTGGTAAAAAGCTTGTAAAATTACAAAAAATCTAATAATTTTTACTAGAAATTCTCGTAAAATAGGGGGTAGCACAAAATCTAGTAAAATCACGAGAATTCCTTGTAATTTTTATCGCCCCAAAAAAGGTGTAAATTTACCAATTTATTGGTAAAAAGCTTGTAAAATTACAAATTATTGGTAAAAAGCTTGTAAAATTACAAGAATTCTTGTCAAATTGGAGGTAGCAAAAAATAAAAGTTACAAGTTTTTCTTGTCATTTTACAAGGTTTTTTTTGAGTGTAAGATACAACGCTGAACAAAAATTACTCCATCAAAAATTTTTTATTACTAGAAAAAGTCTCTTAAACCCATTATAGCAATATTTGACAGTTTTCCGTGTTTTTAACAAAAAACTTTCGATTGAAATTTACATTTATTTTTTTGTAATTTTACAATTTTTTTTTTGTAATTTTACAAATTTCCAAGGTAATTTTACAAAAAAATGTAGTAAAGTTACGAGAATTCCTTGTAAGTTTTATCGCATCAAAAAAATTGTAAATTTACAATATTATTGGTAAAAAGCTTGTAAAATTACAAAAAATTTAGTAATTTTTACTAGGAATTCTCGTAAAATAGGAGGTAGCAAAAAATCTAGTAAAATCACGAGAATTCCTTTTAATTTTTATCGCGCCAAAAAAGTTGTAAATTTACCAATTTATTGGTAAAAAGCTTGTAAAATTACAAATTATTGGTAAAAAGCTTGTAAAATTACAAATTATTGGTAAAAAGCTTGTAAAATTACAAGAATTCTTGTCACATAGGAGGTAGCAAAAATAAAAGTTACAAGTTTTTCTTATCATTTAAAAAGATTTTGTTAAGTGTAAGATACAATGCTGAACAAAAATTTCTCCATAAAAAATTCTTATTACTAGAAAAAGTCTCTTAATTACATTTTAGCAATATTTGACAGTTTTCCTTGTTTTTGAACAACTAATTTTCGATCGAAATTAAATTTTTTTTGTAATTTTACAATTTTTTTTGAAAATGTTCAAATTTCCAAGGTAATTTTACAAACAAATCCAGTAAAGTTGCAAGAATTCCCTGTAAATTTTATTGCATCAAAAATATTTTAAATTTACAATTTTATTGATAAAAAGCTTGTAAAATTACAAAAAAGCTCGTTATTTTTACTAGAAATTCTCGTAAAATAGGAGGTAGAACAAATTCTAGAATTCTAAAATCATTAGAATTCTTTGTAATTTTTATTGCGCCAAAATAGTTGTAAATTTACAATTTAATTGGTAAAAAGCTTGTAAAATTACAAAAAAGCTCGTAATTTTTACTAGGAATCCTCATAAAATAGGAGCTAGCAAAAAACAATTTTACAGGGTTTTTGTGTCATTTTAAAAGTTTTTTTGTCCAAAAAAACTTTTTTCGGGACTCGCTAATTGTATAATATAGTTTTGCTTTTCTTCATTTCAATGCCATGGAATAAAAACGACTGTATAAATGAATAAAAAAAAATGTTTTGCATTTTTAGTTCAGTTCTTTTAAAATATCTGTTTAAAAGCTTGTTGGTTTTAATACAAAAAAATGTAAATTTAAAACAGTGTACGATTGGTGAAGAAGTAGTATTCGTATATTTTATTGTAAATGAAAAAAAAAGAATCACTGAAGGAATTTTTATTCTGTAATGTAAACAAAACAAGAGATTGTTTACTAACTAACTTACTACACCATTTACAAATTTCAGTGTAAAAATTTTATTAATAAATTCCTTCAAAAAGCTTTTAAGCCCAGTTTATAATTAATCACCAATAATAAACAATAAATATTTGATCACACGAAAGCTCCAAAAAAGTATTTTAATTAAAAGCTTTTGGTTAACTGGAAAAAATGATCTCCAAAAAGCTTTTTCAGTTAAAAGCTTTTTTTAAATAAAAACGTCTCTTAATCTTTTAAATAAAAGTTAAACTCAATAAAAGCTTTTTTTGTCAAAAACAAAGAGCCTATAGGGTTTGTAGGGAATGTTTGATCTTAAATTTTTTAAAAAAAGCTTTTTCAGTTAAAAGTTTTTTTTTTAAATTAAAAACGTCTCTTAATCTTTTAAATGAAAGTTGAACTCAATAAAAGCTTTTTTTGTCAAAAACATAAAACCTATAGGGTTTGTAGGAATTGTTTGATCTTAAATTGTTTTAAAAAAAAGCTTTTAAGTCCAGTCAAAGCGGTACTTAAAAATGACAATTTCACTCCACGCAATTTTATCAAGCGCAGATTTGACGTAAGATGACTTAAAAAAAAGCTTTTTAATTAAAACTTTTTGCTTAGATGAAAAAATATTTCTGGCTCCAAATCTTTTAGTTAACTAAAAATAGTTCGGTCATCTCCAAAAAGCTTTTTAAATTAAAACCTTTTGTTTAAATTAAAAAGAGTCGCTAAATCTTTTAAGTGAAAGTCAAACTCAATGAAAGCTTTTTTGTCACTATCAATGGAACCTTGAAAAAACAATACCTACTTAACAATGACAATTTTATCACACTCACTTTTAAATTTAAACTTTTTGCTTAGCTGAAAAAAAAATTCTGTCTCCAAATCTTTTAGTTAACTAAAACTAGTTCGATCATCTCCAAAAGGCTTTTTTAATTAAAATCTTTTGTTCAAAGTAAATAGAGTCTCTAAATCTTCTAAGTGAAAGTCAAACTCAATGAAAGCTCTTTTGTCACTATCAATGGAACCTTGAAAAGGCAGTACCTACTTAACAATGACAATTTTATCACACGCAGATTTGACGTAAGATGACTTTAAAAAAAGCTTTTTAATTAAAACTTTTTGCTTAGCTGAAAAAAATCTTTCTGTCTCAAAATCTTTTAATTAACTAAAAATAGTTCGATCATCTCCAAAAAGCTTTTTAAATTAAAATATTTTCCGAAACACGTGTCGATTAAGTCTTGCAAAAATGACCAACATAAATAAATTTAAAACAAAAAATAATTTTCTTGAAAATTATGCTATGAGAATATCATGGTTTTAATTAGTAAAGAAAATAATGACCTCGAGCCAGAATAAACATCCTCAAAATATAATATTTTAAAGGTCGAATAAAACAATTTTAATTTTTTAATAAAAATTAATCAGAATTTAAAATCTTTTGTTTAAATTAAAAAAGTCTTTAAATCTTTTAAGTGAAAGTCAAACTCAATGAAAGCTTTTTTGTCACTATCAATGGAACCTTGAAAAAATCCTTTGGTCTCCTTATCCTTCAAACAAAATTGAAATCAGTAAAAGCTTTTTTAAGCACAAACAAGGAAACGTCCTATTCAAGCATACGCCGATCCTTAAAAAAATGAAAACAGTTGTAAATGGTGTAGTTATATTAGATAATGTATTTAAACAATACAAAATATATAAGTAAATCCCTTCTTTGCGCAATAACACCCGCACAAAAATTGTATGTGAATAAATATAAAAAAAAGCTCATCCCAGTTAGAAATTTTCACTTCGGACACTTTGAAAACTTATGGGCACTTAATAGAAGTTTGAGTAAAGGAACAAGTTAAAAATTCTTAAAAATTCGATATCTTTTCAACGGTTCATTAAAAAAAAAACTGAAAATGTACCAGGAAGGAGTTTTCGAAAACCCTACTCCAGTGTTTTCCGGAAAATGGGTCCCAAGTCCAAACATGGACCGATTGGATATATCTTTTGTTAGATCTTAATTTAGTGTGGAAAACACACACAGATAAAATTTTAGTGGAATTGGTTTATTTTTTGTCAATAGACCGATTTAACTGAATATCGGTCGAAGATTTTATATGGGGGGCTAAGTCCAAAAATGGTCCAATTATATTCCAATTTGATTAGGTTACTAAAGTACACGTTTTACACCTAAAAATAAAATGTTCATCAAATATTTCCATTTTTACGAATTTTGAGGGAATTATGTGAATATCGGGAGGGTGGTTTGTATGGGGACTACCAGAAGGACTGACCTGATTCCTTTAAAATTTGGAATGATGATTCGTGCATACAAAATTTGATTACCTCCTTAATTTTAAAGCGATATCTATTATAATACGGTTATTAGAGTCATTTAAGCCGAATCCAAATGGGGCGTTTGTATCGGGGCTAGGTCTTAACATGGACTTTCTCCAATTTCAATAGGGATCGTCCTTGGGTCAAAATATGCTTAAGTTTCAAATTTCAAGTCAATTGATTGAAAATTGCGACCTGTATCGTGCTTAAACCGATAGATGGACAGACGAACGGACGGACGGACATCGCTAAATCGACTGTTTTTATATACCCTACACCACTCTGAACCACAGAGTTGTGTAGGGTATAAAAAAACAAATTCTGATTATTTTTTTTTTTAAATAACAATTGTTTTATTGGACCTTTAAAATATTACACCGTACAACAGCCAATATTAACAAGTAAGAAAATTATAGTCGGTCAAGACCGACCATATAATACCCTACACCAGAGTTTCCCGGAAAATGGGTCCCAAGTTCAAACATGGACTGATTAGATCCATATTTTGTCAAATCTTTAATAAGTGTAAAAAGCACTCACAAATCAAATTGGAGGGGAATAGGCTTCTTTTTGTTGAAAATAAACCGCTTCAACTGAATATCGGGCGAAATTTTCACATGGGACCTAAGTCCAAAAATGGTCCGATGATAATCAGATTTGATAAGGTTATTAAAGTACGCGTTTAACATACACAAACACAATTTTAATTAAATATTTTCTATTTTCATGAAATTTGAGAGAGTTATGTCAAAATCGGGAAGGTGGTTTGTATGGGGGCTACAAGAAGAACTGGTCCGATTTCTTTAAAATTCGGAATGGTGATTTGTGTGGATGAAACATGATTACCTGCCAAATTTCAAAAATATACCTATTAAAATTATTATTAGAGACATTTGAGCCAAAACTAAAGAGGACCTTTATATGGGGGATAGGTCTAAAGATGGACCGATTTTTTCCAATTTCAATATGCTTCGTCCTTGGCCAACAGAGGCTTAACTTTTAAATTTCAAGTCAATTGATTAAAAATTGCGACCTGTATCGTGTTTACACCGTTTACATGGACAGACGGACGGACAGACAGACAGACAGACGGACGGACATCGCTAAATCGACTCAAAAAGTGATTCTAAGTCGATCGGTATACTTAAAACTTGATCTAGGACCAATATTTCGGGTAGTTACAAACATCAGCACAAACTCATTATACCCTGTACCACAGTGTCTGAAAGAAAAGATCAAATGGAATAAAACTGCATTTATAGTTTTTCATTTCGTGATCCTGTTTTTTTTTTTAAAAGGACTTCAAAGTCTTAAAGGATACATTTTGTAAAATATTTCTGAAATATTTGTACTTGTTCTAGGATGTCTCTACTTTATTTTGTCATGTCAGGATAAAAGGATGTGAATAAAGTCATTTGAAAACTTTATCAAAAGATTTTGTTGAAAATTTTAAATGAAATTAAAGAATAAAGTTTTGAAAGGACGATACTTACCTCCTGATATGTAAAAATAATAAAATACAAAAATTAGGGGAGATCCTCCTCTTTCATTTGCTATCACTAAAGACATCCTAAGAAAAGCACAAATAGTAAAAAAATAATTTTATAAAATTTAATCCTCTAAAACTTTGAAGTCCTTTTAAAAGGAAACAGGATCACGAAATGAAAATGTGTAAATGCAGTTTCACTACAATTAGTTTCTAGTTTCAAACGTATATTTTCTAACTGGGATCCTTCTCATTTCGGCTGGTATACGCATTAATACAAAGTGGTTTTAATTCAAAAAGTCTTTTCATTATTCGCAGTTATTTTTTAAAAATTTTTTTTTGCTTTATAAAACAGAAAACAACTATTTCTTTTAAAAAAGAAACGAACTCAATTACACCGGATGTTATTTATATATCTTAATAAAAAAAGTACAAAAAAAAAAGAATCTACTTATTCACAATACTGCTGCTTAGATAGAGATTTATTTGTAAGAAATGCTCAAGTTAAAATTCTTAAAGTAAAAAATAAATTTAAGTAAAAAATTGTGTAGTTTCCAAGATTTAGTTTCTTTTTTTATATTTTATTCAATCATGTGATTTTTATTGCATTTAGCACAAAATTAAAAAAAAGACTCGTTTTAGCATTTTTTTTTTTTGTATTTTGCTTATTCGTACGATTTTTTATGTTTTTTAATAAATATTAAAAATATTGTGATTTTTATTTTTTCTCCACCCTTGAAAAATTATTAACAAGTTTTATGACACTATTAAGTACATGGGCTTTTAAAAATGTAGCTAATACATTAAATTAATTGTTTTTTGTTTTATTTATTACAATATGTAATTAACTGTTATTATGAAAATATTTTATTGTTTTTGTATTTAGAAAGATTTTTGTTGCTACTTGGCAAATTGTTGTTTTGTAATAAATATATTCATAAAAATGCTCCCGCGTTGTCATATTATTCAAAATGACATAAGTAGATTTATTTACATTATATAGACTTTTATCCTTCCTTTGGACTCTAGCATCTTCCAGGCCGATATAGTTGCCATAAGACAGCTTTAAAAGCTCTTAGAAGCTTTTGTATCAAGTCGAAAGTAGTTTTCGGATGGTTAGAGAACTTAAAAAATTAAGGGAGTATAACCAAAATCAAGCTAAGATAGGTACCAGGTCACATAGGTATTTAAGGGAACGAGAAAGCGGATGAGCTCGCGAAACAAGGTGCTGATGGAATTGGTATTTCGGTACATATTTATCCACCAATCCCAAACTTCTGATCGCTACATGATAATCTAAACACCGCAATGGCTAATAGAAAATGAAGGGAGCTAACAACAGATAAAATCATTTGAAGATTGTGGTCATGCTGCAATATCTCACTCACCAGATGGAACTGCCGTACACTTACTGTAGTAATCACCGGACACTGCATTAATAGGACTTATTTCTGATGCCGGCTGTAGGAGGTGCGGTGAACCTAATACTGAGGAAAGGGTCGAACATATTCTTTGGCACTGTTCTGCTTTGGCCAGAACCCACCTGCAGTTATTGGGCAAACATGCCTTCCAGAGCTTTTAAAACTATTTCGAATATCGACCTAAGGTAAATATTACATTTCGCGATTCAACTTAACAATCCCATCCGGGCAAATCGGTAGCAGTTAAGAAGTTTTGGTTGCTATCGTGAATTTGGCTCGACCCTTCCTCGTTGGCAGTGGTTTTCTGTGCTTTCGCTTTGCGTTTTGGGATCAGGCCCCAACTTGGGCGCCAATTTCTGTAAACTTCAATTAGTAATTTTTTTTTAATTAAAACCTAAAGCGATCGATTCTGCAATTTCAGAAATTCTTAATATCGGTTTAACTCTACCTATCACAAAAGAACTTAGATGGGGAAGTAAATATTACATTTACATTAGAGGTGGCGGAGTAAATATTACATTTTGCGATTTTTGACTCCGCCACATCTAACTTAAGCTCGTTTATCACAGTAAAAGGACTGACAGGTAGACTTAAAACACTATAAAAGTTTTCCGAAATTGCAAAATCGATCGCTTTTAGTTTTAATTCAGAAAAATTTACTGATTGAAATTTACAGAAAATGGCGCCTAAGTTGGGGCCAAATTCCGAAATGCAAAGCGAAAGCACAGCAACCACTGCCAAAGAGGGAGGGTCGAACCAGATTCACGATAGCAACCAAAACTTCTTACCAGTTACCGATTTTCTTGGATAAGAATGTTGAGTTGCGGGTGGGTTGTGCAAAATCGATCGCTTTTGGTTTTATTTCAGACAAATTTACTAATTGAAATTTACAGAAAATGGCGCCCAAGTTGGGGCCAAATTGCGAAACCCAAAGGGAAAGCACAGCAACCATTCACGATAGCAACCAAAACTTCTTAACAGCTACAGATTTGCCCGATTAGGGTGGTTGAGTTGAGGGTGGGCTGTACAATATCAATGCCTAAAAGGAATTTTTTTTTTGGCAAGTCTATGGTGATCATACTCAAAATAGTCCATTGTACCGTAAAAGTTTCAAAAGAATAAAAATTGTTTCTTCAGAATTCCTCAGTTGCTTTCACAAACTTGAGAAAACTAGCCAAGGGAAGTTCATGAACTAGCGTTGTTTTCTATAGCAAACTATTTTTTCTTCGTCCAGGCAAATTTTTATTCTTCTAGGCTTTAAACTTATGTGGTACAAATCTGAGACCAGTCGGATTAAATTCCCTCGTGGCACCAGGCAATCAAAGTTTTGGATTTTAGAAAATTTAAAAAATACGTTTTGCGATGCTTCATATTTATAAATTTTGATGTGCTGAACACGAATATCAAAAAAAAATAAACTCGGTCGAACGGTTTTCGAGATATACATTGACTCAAAGTAATAATGGAACAGCATATATTTGTTAGCAGTTCTTTAAAGGCAAAGTTATCAATACTACTCTTGATTATTATCAATCGACTATTTTTGAAAAAAGTGCTACATAGGAAATTTTCCAAGCTTGAATTTAAGCTTGATCGCGTCTAGATTGAGCGAATATTAAATGAGATACGAGGGTCGCAATGGAAAATGAAATTATTAGTAGATACTTTTTTGAAATTTTTTTAAAAATATTTCTAAGTCGATTTTTTCCAAGTTCAAACATTAAAAATTTAAAAAGATATCTAATAATTTTTATTTAGTCATCAGCTTGTTTTTCCAACAATCCAAACAAAAAATGAAATTTTTTAAATACAATAGAAGAAATTCGAATTTTTTGACCTCCAACTCTTTCGACCACCAATTTGTTGTAAACAAAGAAAGAATTTTATTTTTTATTAATTTGAGTACATCTAAGTGTACAGTAATGAGATATAAGAATAATTAAAATTTTTCTTCGTTTACAAAAAATTGGTGGTCAAACGAGTTGGAGGTAAAAAAATGCGGATTTCTTCCACTGTATTTAAAAAATTTCATTTTTTGTTTGGGTTGTTCGAAAAACTAGCTGATAACTAAATGAAAATTATTAGATAATTTTTAAAATTTCTAATGTTTGAACTTGGAAAAAATCGACTTAGAAATATTTTTAAAAAAATTTCAAAAAAACATCTACAAATAATTTAATTTTCCAGTGCGACCCTCGTATCTTATTTAATATTTGCTCAATCTGGACGCTATCAAGCTTAAATTAATGCTTGGAAAATTTCCTATATAGCACTTTTTTCAAAAATAGTCGATTGATAATAATCAGGTTTAGTATTGATAACTTTTCCTTAAAAGAACTGCTAACAAATATATGCTGTTCCATTATTACTTTGAGTCACTGTAGCTGTATGAAATTTGCTAACGGTGGCGGTTTTTTAAAAAAATCTCAAAATTTCTTTTCCTTTTACGGAACGTTTAGTTTTCTTGCATGTCAACTCATTTGATCAACTTTCCATGAAAGTGGATTTCATGTGAGAGTTGATCCAACGTATCGTCCTTATCAAGCCTATACCAATCTGAAGTTATGGATTGTGAGGGATTGTATCAGAACCGACATTTGCCAAAGAGTCAGTCATCTCGTTTCCCCGTATTTCCCTATGACCCGGAAACCACAGAAGACTGACTCTTTTCCCATATGAGACCTCATTGAGTCTGAGTCCACTCGTAAGCTACTGGAAAACTGAAGAGACTGTTGAAGAGTTGTGTCGTTAATGAGCGAACTAGTTCAATTGAACTATTCACTTAACTGAGTGGTTTATCTAGCACGTTTATATCTGCTCTTTTATGTATTTTCGTTCATTCAGCTCAATTGTTCATGAAATGATTATTTTTTTTTTAGTTCGGTCGTCCAATTTTACTTTTTGGTTAATTATGTCATATGCTTTATTTTTCTCTTCTCTTTTGGCACGTTTGCTCAGCATTTGTATTCATTTTTTATTAATAATATTACTAATTCTTTTTTTTTTTAGAAATATCATTTTGTTTCATGTTAATTCAACATTTTTGTAAACGAACGGTTGAACGAAAACAAAAATTTACCGATTGAACTAGATGAACGAACAAAAGTCGTGATCAAAATGATTCGTTCATGTTCTGTTGAACGAAAACAGCAATTGACTGATTGAACTAACCCCTGTTCCTAACACAAATTTTCAACCAATTTGAATGCTTAAATTTCCGGTAATTATTTACAAGGAGAGGTGGGAGGAATCTTTATTGAAAGTTTCGTCAAAAAATTCCAACGTTTAAATTACCGGTAAGAAATGGGTTAAGGATTTTGAAATTGCAAAACCGATCGGTTTTGGTTTTGATTCCGAACAAAAAATAGGAAAAAATTACTAACATAATCTACAGAATATGGCGCCCAAGCAGGGGCACGATATCAAAAACACAGAAACTAACGAGGAAAAATGGGGTTAAATTCACAATAGCAACCAAATATTTAACAACTCCTCGTACTGATTCACCCAGCTGGAGCCATACTCCGGAACGCAAAGCAAAAACACAAAAAACACTGAAAACGAGAGAGTCGGGCAAAATTTACGAAAGCAACCATAACTTTTCTTCAACTACCGATTCACTCAGTTGGAGTTTATCAAGATAATGGGAATTACATGAATTCGATCATTGACAATATTTTTTTGTATTCAAAGCTTTAAGCGTTTAGACGGAACTCATCATCATCTTTTGGTATTATATCTCTGGGTGGGCCTTAACCTTGCTCTCATTTTGTTTCCACACACAAGAAATTTTTGGCTAAAAATTTTCAATTAAATATATTGATCAACAAAATTTAAATGAGTCAATCAATGTTTTGATTAAAATTTTTGTTATTTTATTTAACTGTCGAATTACAAATTTTCATCATACAGATTTTTTTCCCCTTTAATTTATTTGAATAAATTAGTTCAAAAATATACAAAATAATCGGGTTTTACATTTTTATTGTTGGCAACATATTGGAAAGCAAAAAATATGAATTTTTTGATAATTTTGTCATAAGCTTACAATTCATTTGTTAAACCAATCATTATTTTGATTGACTATAAATAAAAAATTTATCAAATTTTTGATCAAAGTCGAAAAAATGTTTGATTGAAAAAAATTTCAATCAGTCACCTACAATTTGATGATTGGTATAACAATTTTTTTAATTGAAGGAATTTCAATCAAAAAATTGATTGAATCTGCGTTTTTGTTGATTGATATTCGTTTTAAATTTTTTTTGTGCACTTAGATTTATTTATCGCCGAGTTTTTTTCAATTATTTATGACGATTTTTCTGCAGTCATCATTACCATTAGGCCATCTTGATCTTAGTGTCCCTCAGGCTCTGGTCCTGTGCGGTATAGGTGTAGCTTTTGACCTTAGACGGAACTAAAGCTGTTGAAATATTCTAAACTTTTTTAACCAAAAAAAAAATTAAGTAATTAATTAAAAACACCTCACCACAACGACGTGGGTTTTTACTGTATTAATTAAAAAAGTGAGATGTATTTCAAAAGATATTTAATTGCACTGACTTGTTAAACAAAAACTTTATGAATCATGTTACATTTATTAAAGATTCTTGATTGGTTTTAGTTTCCTAGCATCATTGACGCCATTAACAATTTTATATACATCATCATGAAAGTCTTAAATCTTATACTTATATAAATTTATTAAAGTCATATATAACCTTTTAAATACTTATCAGTTAAGATCCCACAAACAAAAAAAATAGTTAAAATATGTGTCGTCACTGAGGTAACGCAACAAAAAATACATGTGAGAATGATATATTCGGCTGTGACGAATCTTAAATACCCTCCATCGTTGTAGGAAAAAAAATTTAAAAAAATTGTGAAGACGCTTTGGAGGACTTCCTTCTCCCTGATAGTTACATTAATAGAGTTGAATATAGAGTCCCCAATATTTACGAATTTGGGTTTCAAAAATGACTTCACCGAACAGTTTTGGATTTAGCCTAGTATATAAAGTAATTGGCTCCTGATAAATATAGAAGTTTAGAAAAATGTACTACAGAACTTTCAATCAAATGGCGCCCAAGCTGGGGCCATGATTTTGTAAACAGACATCGCTCAGATCGCCTTAGATGTATGTAGCACACAAAAGGACAAAGTTGCTACACCCCATTAATGTAGGATATAAAAATATAGTCAAAAGTGCCTTTAAAACAAACAGAAATTTGTTTTAAAGGAAAGTTAATAGAGTCGGGTATATAGTCCGTCAATAACCGCGCATTTGGGTTTCAAAAACATCTTTTTCGGTCAGTTTTAGAATTAATTTGCTTAGTAAATTTAGAAATTAGCTCCTGATAATTATAGAAATTCAGAAAATTTACTACAAAATTGTCAACCAAATGGCGCCCAAGCTAGGGCCATGATTTAGGAAACAGACATCGTTTAGATCGCCTAAAATGTAGGTAGCACACGAAAGGACAAAGTTTCTACACCCTCATATTTTGTGGTAGGGTATAAAAATATAGTCTAAAATCCCTTTAAAACAAACAGAAACATTGCTTACGCATTTTGTTACTACCAAAAACCAACCACCGCATTGATGGTTTTTATGTTAAAAACCCACAATGAAAAATGCTGACAAATACTTAACAAAAAAAAAACATAAGGAGTGTAATGTTCTATATTTAATATTGATTTTTTAGTTTTTTTATTTTTGTTTTGGGTTGAATCGTGTGGGCCAACAACCCAATTTGACTGAATTTTAAAAACGGTGTTGATGTATTGCCAACAAAAAATTTTTTTGTGAACAACATAAAACAATGTAAATGGGTCATGATAAATAAAAAAAGAGTTTTTATGATATTTTCGAGATAGTTTTTTGTAAGTATTTTATAGATTTACTATCGTAAAATCTTTATAGTATGCACTAAATACATTGTAAATGATTGACAAATCAAAAAAAAAATTAAGATTTATGTGTTCGAGTGACAAAATCTTGTTGATGCTTTAAAGTTTTTTTTTACTATTTCTATTCTATTTCGTGAGTTTTTATAAATATTATGTCATGTTTCGTTTTGTTTAACTCATAATCAATTTGTTAAAATCTTATTTTTTTTGTTATTGTTGTTCGGATTTATAAACCGTACTATAATAATTCATAATTTATCGATAACTACATGCACTAAATCAGTAGTTCTTAAGCTACAGAGGAATTAGTAAACTTAAGAACTTATTTACAATGCCTTTAAATTTCCTACCGATTGGTTAGGATTTCTGAAAGACCTGAACTATTGAAAGTTTTTGAAAATTGGAAAATTAAAAGTAATATTCAGAAATGTTTTTGAAAATTATTTTTCAATTAACAATTAGAGTTTATACAACCCCCAACAGGATTTTGAAAATCTTTATGATTCTTCTGGATACTTATGATTCGTTACCGTTGTCGTTGCAATGACTTTATTGTATTTGCGAAAATTTCATGGAAATTGCAAAACTAATCGGTATTGGTTTTAATTTTAAAAAAATTAATAAAATTACTCACAAAACTTTACAAAAAATGGCGCCCAAGCTGGGGCCTGACTCCAAAGCGAACATATAGCAACCACTACCGACTAGCAGGGGTATGCAAAAGCTCACGATAGCAACTAAAACTATTCAAAAACTACCGTTTCATCCAGCTGGGGGCAATAAAGAAAATATGAATGACAGGAATTTCAGCATACTCTGTATTTTATTTATACAAATTTGCTTATACCTAAGTTACAACTTTGCAAACCGCGATTAGGTTTTTCATAATTGAAAAACCATTCGGTTTCGTTTTTAATTCGGAACAAAATCACAAAAACTGACTACCAAACACAACATAAAAACGCGACCAAGCAGGGGACTGATTCCTTCTGCTAATGCTTTGCGTCAGCAAACATAAACTCAGAGTTTTGCTAAGACTCTACGGGACGATAGTGTGCTTTCCCTACTAGTTCTTGTCGTTAAATCAATTTTAGCTTCTTTTGAAACTTAATAATATTGTATTAAGAAATTTCAAAAAATTTGTTAGATAACAATGAAGCATGTCTGTATTTAGATTAATACCAGATTCCAACTCCTCGTACCTCATGCAGCTCCGACAGAAGTCAATTTACGGCACTTTTATCCGCTCAGGGTGTTGCACTATAAGACAGTACCCAATCATTATAGTAAGCACAGTCGAAATCTCCCCTGTTGGGAGTGATCACAGCGAACTTGAGCGAAGGCAAAATCTTTTATCTAGTCTCACGGTTCTATTCATCTGGCCACATCTGATTAGCAACCCAGTGAAGCTTGTTTCCAGTCCAACAAGCATATTGGCTTTTTAGCTCCTTAAAGTATCCCTGTACCCTGTGAGTTCAAAGCCTAGAAAAAAGGAGTCAATTTATCTAAAAAAAAACAGTTCGCGACTAGTCCTGTGACATGTGACAAGGTGGTTGTGAAGGTGTTCGCAAACAGAATTCCGAACGTTATGCCTGCGAGTTGAAGAACAGAAACTTTACGATAACGTACCGAACTAGGATAGAAACAAAATAAAGTTCTTTTAGTGTTCTGTTTGCGAACTTTTGAGATTTTTTTTTTTTAAATTTTAAATGGCGATATCTCGAAAACTAAGCAAGATAGAGCAAAACGGAGCACATTTTTGGTTCTTGGGATCACCATAGTATCGCTAGGCCTCTACACATGGGTAGACCCCATTGGGTCCTTATTTTGAATCTAAAAAAGTTAGCATTCCGGGAAATTTAAAAATGCACATATCTCGCTAAATACTGCCGACACGATGAAAATTCTAAAAGCATTTTTGTGGATCTTGTCTCGTAGTACATGGCCGCTTTTAGACTTTATGTCGTGTCGAGAGTATTTAGCGAGATATTTGAATTTTTTAATTTCCCGGAATGCTAACTTTATTAGATTCAAAATAAGGACCCAATGGGGTCCACCCATGTGTAGAGGCCTAGCAATTCCCAAGAACCAAAAATGTGCTCCGTTTTGCTCTATCTTGCTTAGTTTTCAAGATATCGCCATTTTAAATTTAAAAAATGTCTCAAAAGTTCGCAAACAGAACACTAAAAGAACTTTATTTTGTTTCTAACCTAGTTCGGTACGTTATCGTAAAGTTTCTGTTCTTCAACTTGCAGGCATAACGTTCGGAATTCTGTTTGCGAACACCTTCACAACCTCTAAAAAACTTTTTAGTGAATGTGTTCTTGGAACGGTACGTTTCGATAACGTACGGTCGCTCCATAGTTCCGTACAGAACACTAACGTACCGTACGTTAGAGTTTTTTTTTCAAACCCTGTTTGCAATATAAATAGGTTATGATGAGGACGAAAGAGGGAGTATTGTTTGTATATATTTGACTTGAATTTATCTACATTAAAAGAGACTGGAAAGACTGCGAGGAGTTTATTCCACATATGGAGTTTATTCCACACACGGAGTTTATTCCACATAGTTCGACTGATAAACGAACCTTCTCTGTAATGCCATGTGCGATCAACTGGACAACTCAAACATCAAAAGACTGACCCACAACATCAAAAGCCTGACCCGCATCAAGGAAAACTGCTGAGATTATCTGTTTTGGTTCTGGTGATTTTTCTGCAAAGTCTGTTATTATGTGAACTTGTTGAATCTGGTATGAGGTTTCTATCATTAATAACTGGCTGCAATAAACATAAAAAGAGCTTCTCAAAAATCTTTAATAAAACAGGTAGCAAGGATATCGACCGATCCATCATTTCTCCAAAATGATGGATCGAACGACTCCAACGTTCCAAAAGAAACGCCAACAGGTCTCTCGTAGAACGAGTTCTGCGAAAACCATACTGTCGATTGCTTAAAAGAAAGTTAGCCTCCAGATACCTCACAAGATGTCAATTTACGATACTCTCCATTACCTTCGAAGCGCTGAGCATATTGCGATTGGTCCTTAATTATTAGGGTTGTTAGCCATTGACAACCTTCTAAAAAGCGGGAAAAACTCCCGCACGGTATGATGAAATGAAAGGTTATCCAGTGGACGTGCTAACGTCGAACAGCACTGTTTCAGCACACTCAGAAAATTATTGCAGTTACTACATGACGGTCGTTTGTGTAGTAAGTAGTAGCTGTTGTTTTTAACTACAATTTCGGTCGTTTTTGTATGAAAAAATCTCAAACAACTTTTTTTGTAGTAGTTTCAAAAAATAACTACAAAAAATATACTACACTGTAGCAATAGTTGATTTATGTAGTTGTTTTTAGTTTTTTTTCTAAAACTCGTTTTTTTCTAGAAATTTTTATTGCAAACGAATGTGTCGAGCGAGTTGGTCGTGCGGGATGCGGAAGGAATTATTTTTATACCAAATAAATAATATCTAAATAAATTAAATTACAATTTATTAAATTTAATTATAACAAAAAATATGTTTTTGGAAAAATATTCTTGAGCGAAAGAAAATAAGTGGATAAATGAGATAACAAGTGTGTATAATATAGCGCTCACATAAGCGTGCGTAAAAACCAATCGAAAAAAAACAAAATAAAATGTGTGCAGTGTTTTGTTTTCTTATGAGCGCGCCATCTTTCTTTTCTTTGTATACACAACAGAGCAGGTACATACTTTTTTGAAACATTTCAAATTAATTCTTTTTTTTTATAAATCAATTTTGCCAAAGCATTTCGTTTTTTTTTTTATTCCAGACAAATTTTGATCAGTAGCGGTGAAAATTTGAAATGAACTATTAAAAAAACAAAGGTAAATACAATCAATTTATTTTGTTTAACATTTTATTAATATAATTTTTTTCTTCTATAATTCCAGATAAATATATCAAAAAATTGTCATCATGTCGAAATTCTATACAACCAACTGAAATGTATTGCTTTTTAAATAAATAAATATCAATCATTTAAACGTTTAAGAAATTTTTTAATAAAATTTCAGGCAATTGTAGAAAAAACAACTGTATTAAACAGTTTTGTAGTAGTTTTTACTACATTTTGTAGTTGAAAATCAATAGTTAAAAACAACAACACGTTCAGTTGTTTTTACCGTTTATGTAGTGGACGCCTTTTCAACGACAAAATGTAGTCAAAACAACTGTCTTTTGTAGTAGATTTTACCGACATACTTTTTTGAGTGCACCAGTGTTGGTATACCATCCGGCCTCGATGACTAATTTACGTTAAGATCCTCAAAACCCTTTTAGCTGCGCGAGCTCGAAAAAAATATTATGGGCATATTATGGGATACCCTCTCTAGTTCATGCAGTGGTTGATTGCTTTACAGAAAGAAAGAATTTCTTGCAAAGATATTTGATTCGTCTAGATCCGATCTATATATGCAAATTTGAAGTTGTAACAAAGATTCTATTTGGGTTGTAACAAAGATTCTATTGGGTTTCAGCACTGATTCCTCATTCCCACCTTTACAAAACTAAAGTTAAGATTTCCAATTTTTGTTCACATTAAAAAATCTTCCAAAAAAAATTCCTCTCCAGCACCACTTAAGAACCTCTGCCTAAAACTGCCAGTCAATCGTATGAATCACTTTTTAACAACATAGTGACAATAGACGGTTTTTTTTTTTGCACAAAGTCAACTCGTACGAGTTGAATTGGCTGGAATATGTCGTTTGGATATGGTTATGCTAGAAATAACTTGCAAAAAAAAATACAATCAAAACAAGCCATATTTGTAAGAATAGTCTGACTTGCTGACTGACTGACGTATAACATTATGACATGATGTCTGTAAAATTATAAGTAGATCTCAAGTTAAAAACGAAAAAAAACATTGCATATTCAAACATGTTTTGCATCAAAAGCATATAGGAAAATCAACATTACACCTAACGGCAATTAAAAAAAATAATTTTTCAGATTTTCAATTGATTTTGAGGATTACCAAATTCTAAAGAAGAAAATTGAAATAGTTCAACTAAAGCTTAACTGGTCATATATGTATTTATATTTTAAAAGGGTTAACTCCTTCCTACAACTGATCTGATTTCTTCCTATCTTCACCGATTTCAGACCACATATTGCAAATATATGTTAATTAAGATTTTTTATACAATTTTGTGGTTTTTGTTCTCAAATTTTTTGGAAACCCCAATAATTGTCATACAAATTTAAATTATTGTTAATTCAGTATCCATCTTTGTTCAATTCTATTGAAAATCTCCCGGACAATTGGTGTCGACTTGTGTTAATACGAAATCTGTATTAAACACAATGAATTTGTTGGGTTTTTTTATAATATAACTTAAACAAGATTTTTTTAAAAAATAACATCATACATATGGAGATCATTGAGATAAGTTGTTTGTTAGCTGCATTGTTGTTTTTCAAACCACGTGCTTTTCTTTGTAGCAAATGTATGACAGGCCATATTATTGTCTCTGTAGCACTTGAAAAGTACAAAGAAACTACGGTGAACTTAGCGGTTGTGGTCAAAACAGATCAAGAAATGGAATCTTAATTTAAAAATCACTTATCTAAAAATTTTAAATAATTTATATGCATCTGACAACTCTTAGTCTTTAACTGCAATAAATATTGCGGCAAAAATTGCAGCAAACGTCAATATTATATTATCTTAAAAGTGGACCACTCAAATTGTTTAAACCAGTGTTGGCTACCGTTACCCTTTCAATACCGTTACCGAATAAAAACCCTTTAATATTGACTACCGTTACCGTTACCAATACCGAAATAAAAAATGTTTAATACCGTTACCGATAAAAAACCGTTACCTTTATTCGGACATTTACCGGTATTATATCGGTTTTGTTTCGGTTGCATTAATATTATTTATTTTAATTTTGTTGTGGATTAAAAACATATTAAAATATTTTTAATATACTTTAAATAATTAAACAAATTTTTGTTCATTGCCAATCCAACCAATGATCACATTCGCAATTAACTAAATTCGAATATCGGTCTTGGACCTCGATTGTAAGCGATGTTCGTCTTTCCGTTTGTAAAAGACACGTACGGTCCGAAATAAACGTGCTACTCTGCTGGTACGAATACGTCTTTGGTCATAGGCTGGTTAATAGAGTATTCCAAACCGAAACCGAAAACCGGTTAACCGGTTTTTTCATTTTTAGAAACTCGACCGGTTTCAAATAGTTTTGAATTTCGAATATTCGAGAAACCGGTTTTTTTGTGTCGGTTAACCGGTTTTTATAAAAAGTTATAATATAATGATTTAAAATATGAATTGACATTACACAGTTTTTAGAAACACTCACAAAACTTAGCGGTGCTTCCATAATCAGCTTGTGGATATGTTGGTATGTAAATATCAATATATCAACGAGTTCCGGAAGTCCGTCTCTTCGTTTAATATTGAAATCAATATATATTTTTTAAATTTGGCACCTTGGAGTTCTATGGCAAACCATTTTTTTAAATTCTCCTTTTGAAATTGTTGAAATCTGAATTTCAAATTCCGATGTCTGAATTTATTATTAATTGTGCTCTTTAAACAATTCAATAAACGGATTTCCGCTCGCAATTGCAAAGAACTAAAATTTAGTTGTTACTTTCTGTCGAAGTTTCCAGCGAAATTGTGCGACGTAAACGGTGTCATACAGATGATACTATTTTCGCTATGACTTATCGATTTTGTGTTTATTGGGTTATGCCTGTTTTGTAAAAATATAATTAAGTTTTATTAATTTTTAACCTGAAGAATAAAAACCGAAAAAACCGGTTTAACCGGTTTTTTTGCTAAAACCGAAACCGGAAACCGGTTTTTCAAAAATAAGCTTTTTCGAATAAACCGAAAACCGGTTTTTGAAAATGGCCGGTTTTTTGAATACACTACTGGTTAAGTTCCGAAATGGGAAAATCGGACCAAATGAAAAAAAGGTCCCCCTGAAAAACTTACAAAACATCAGAAAAACATGTTTTATTTAATTTATTGTCTATTTGTTTAGAAAATGAAACATTTTTATGCCGTGTTAAGTTCATTGACCAAGATTAGAAAATTCAAATTTTTTTAACAACAGGACAAACAATTTTGATCATTTTAACAGAGAAATCTGCTGATTTCAAATAAACAGTTCAAGCTGTTTATTTGAAATCAGCGGATTTCTCTATTAAAATCAGCAGATTTTTCAACTGTCTTGACGGATTTTTCAGCAGATTCTACCTGAATTATCCAGACAGAAATTTAGCAAACCGCGTCAGCTATAATCAGAGATTTCTCAAATGGCTTAAAATTCAGATTTCTCATATGGCTCAAAATGCAGATTTGTTTGCTTATTGGACAAAGGTGTCTCTACGAGCATGAGTTCGTATTTGTAAAATTACAATATTGCGTGAATGTTTTTATTTAATTCTGAGTTATTTCATAGTATTAAATGCTAGTACAATATAATTATGTATAGAAAATATACAGAATTTAGCAGTTTTTTAATTTTTTTTTATTTTTTACGCGTTTTTAGCAAATTTGTGACTGGTTAACATTTCATTTATAATACCGGTACGTACCGGTATTGATAATTCGGTAACGGTTCACCGTTACCGAAATTATCGAAAATACCGTTACCTTTACCGTTACCTTTATAAAAAATATGTAATACCAATACCGTTTCGGTTGCCAACCCTGGTTTAAACAGTCAATTGAACATCGCCACTTAAGAGCCCACAATGCAGGCAATTTAAAATACTAAAGTGTTTGCTGGTATTTAAGTCCTTGCTGTAACATCCAGCAACAATCAGCTCAATTGTCAGTTTTCAAGAACCAGCAAGAACGCTGTTCTATTATCTGTTCTAGAATCATTGAATTTTGATTGAAATTATCCTAAAAGAAATATGTTCTATGACACCAAACTAGAACTGTTTTTTTTCAAACCAGCTTATGTTCTTTTAATTTATTCGAAGTCGTTCGGTTACACACATATAAATGCCTGATATACTAAATGGGATTTCCGTATGGGTAAAGTGCATTGGAAGTAAGATTTAAAGATTCACGAGCCTGTATCCGTATACAGTTTACTTGGACCCATCTGCATATCTCATCATGGAGTTAGGTTCTGGGTCCTAGGTTATATTTGGTCACATGCACCGTTCAAGGATTTTCGTTTCCAAGTCCCAAATAAATACTTATTTTGATATCTATGAAAAGATGACTGAGAACAGTAGGTCTCAGAGCCAACGTTTTTCAATAAGTTCGCTGAAACTGCCAGATAATTCGATAGTTAACTATCTGGAGTGTCCCCCAAATACTTTTCTCATGTGGACAATTAAGAGCGGTTTAGCTAAAAACATGAAAATCAAAATTTATGTAATTTTCTACCTTTTCAGCCGATTTTTCTTACCGATTTATTGCATGTACTATATGTTCTTTCATATCAAGCAGATTAAAATTTTTAAAATATGACTAATTTCCAAAGTAAGTACTTTAAACATATAAATATTTACATATTTTTTTGTTATTTTCTAAACATTAGAAATCCATAGATTATAAAATTTCAAATTGAGTGGCAAATAAAAAGTAGCGCCTGGTACAAAAGTGTGATCGTTAAAACGACGAAAGAGTAAATTATGAGACAGTAGACTTGTACCGGCGCGACAAGTACAAGTTTAATACCAAATTTGTTATAAATTAAAGCAGAATGTAAAAGAATAAAATTACTATTATTTTTAATTTGTTTTTTAATTGTTTAAAAATACACGCGGTGAGCTTCAGCGATGTTTAGGTTCAACTTTAGTGTCGACGAAAAGTGTAAGCACAGTTCGATTTCTACTTGATTAAATGTCACAAAACTGTTAACAGCAAAATCGTAGCTGCTCGCATTCGCTAGATATCGCGAAATAAGTGTTTTTGTATTTTCTAAAATTTTGACAATGAAGTTTATTAAATATCTTCAAAAACTGAGTATGCAGATTTAATTGTATTTATTTAAAGGTCACAAAACAGTAAGCATCAAGATCCTGTCTTCTTTAGTTCGCGAGAAATCGCGAAATTAATTTTTTGCTGTCTTTGTTTTTGTTAGTAGTTTGTTGGTAGTTTGTTCCTTTACTCAAACTGCTTTTACTCATAACTTCTTCAATAATGGTCCAAATTTAAAATTTTTGTTTTTTTACGTACTTTTTAAAAAAAAAATCCCAAAAAATTCTTAAAAGCGCTCTAGTATGCGATTTTTAAGTTTAAATCTCATTTTTGAAAATGTTTGTACTTTTCGATTTTTTTGAAATTTTTTTGTGTAAAACATCTATCGATTCTACAATTTTTTTGCCCAGGAGGATCGTGGGCTAACAATTATTACTATTTTTTAAAATTTTTGGAAAAAAATTATTGTAATTTTCTTAAAATCATTTCTACTGCTCGAATGGTGCGTCATAGAGGGGCCCTGTATAAGACCGACCCCATTAATTTTTGCTTCTTAACATTTCTTTGGAACAAACTAATGCCCTATCTCCAATTTCTAAGGGGGCTCCCACACAAAACGACATTTTTAAAAATTTGCTCCAACCGCTCTAACTGCCCTAATAGTGCACCCAGAGCAGCAAAATGTATGACCGACCCACAAACTTTTTTAGTCCAAACATTTTCTCTGAACAAACCTACCCTCTATCTCTAATTGTTAAGGCGGTCCCCATACATTTTTTTTATTTTTTGTAAATTTGTTTTATTTAATCAGCTTCTACCGGTCCAATGGTGCGTCCGAGAGGGGTCATTAGTGAGACTGACCCCCATTTATTTTTACCCTACAATATTTTTTAAAATATACCTACGCCCTATCTCCACTCCCTAAGTAGGCTCCCATACAAAATTACATTTTTATAAAATTTGCTCCAACTGTTATTTGTATGGGAGCCTACTTAGGGAGTGGAGATAGGGCGTAGGTATGTTTTAAAGAAATGTTGTAGGGTAAAAAGCTGATTAAATAAAACAAATTTACAAAAAATAAAAAAAATTGTATGGGGACCGTCTTAACAGTTAAAGATAGAGGGTAGGTGTGTTCAGAGAAAATGTTTGGACTAAAAAAATATTGTGGGTCGGTCATACATTTTGTTGCTCTAAGGGCACTATTAGGGCAGTTAGAGCGGTTGGAGCAAATTTTAAAAAATGTCGTTTAGTGTGGGAGCCCCCTTAAAATTGGAGATAGGGTATTAGTTTGTTCCAAAGAAATGTTAAGACGCAAAAATTAATGGGGGTCGGTCTTATAAAGGACCCCTCTATGACGCACCATTCGAGCAGTAGAAATGATTTTAAGATTGGAAAATTACAATAAAATTTTTTTAAAAAAATTTAAAAAAATAGTAATAATCGTTATCCCACGATCCTCCTGGGCAAAAAATTTGTAGATTCGATAGAAGTTTTACACAAAAAAATTTCAAAAAAATTGAAGAGTACAAACATTTTCAAAAATGAGATTTAAATTTTAAAACTTAAAAATCACATACTAGAGCGCTTTTAAGAATTTTTTGGGATTTTTTTTTAAAGTACGTAAAAAAACAAAAATTTTGAAAAAAAAATTGAAATTTGGACCATTATTGAAGAAGTTATGAGTATAAGAAGTTTGAGTAAAGGAACAAACTACCAATTTTTAAAAATTCGATATCTTTTGAACGGGTCAACAAAAAAATCTGAAAATTTACCACGAAGGAGTTTTCGAAGGGTACTAAAAACTGTAAACAAATGGAAAAAATATAAAAACAAAAATTTTTCAAAGTGTCCGATTTGACATGGAATGCCCCATATGTATTTATTAAACAAAAATAAGTTTACTTATAAAATTTGGAACCAATAGTTGGCGCTGTTGTCGTCATAATTTAATTTTTTATATTTATGGTACAATTCAATTTAAATTCACAAAATATATTTATTAAACAAAAATAAGTTTCCTGATAAAATTTGGACCCGGTAGATGGCGCTGGGGTGAAGTTATTAACAAAATTCTTTATTTCAGTGAAATTTTACGGCCCTTCAGAATGTGTGTTTCGTCATAAGAAAATAGTGAATGTATGAATAGACCCGATAGGTGGCGCTGGGGAGAAGGTATTTGAATATTCCTAGCAATATCTTAAATGAATTAATTCCTTTACCTGCATGATCGTTAGAACATTGAACACCGAAAAAATATAGTGGAATTATATAGGTCTTTTATATGTTAGCTAGCAACCAATTCTTATCTGGAGCAGGAAGAAAAAGAGAAGATAAGATAACCCAGTGTTTCTTTTTTTTTCAAATACAAAACATTATTTCGGTTGGTTAAAAATAACTCTCCAAACTAAAACAAGTAATCAAAATCATAAATATTGAAATATTTATGTATTTTTTTTTTGTTTCAGATTTGTTTTTCTTTATGATGGGTATTTAAATTAGGATTTATGATTTTACTAATAGCGAGATAATTTTAAAAAGGGGAAAATTTTAGAAAAAAATAATTATTAAAAAAAATGTATATTATAAATAAAAGATAAAAAAATTATAAATATAAAGTCGGTTCATACCTGTTTATTATTTAAAAATTTTGCTTCGTTGAAATTTTTGACAATTCACAGTTGTCGTTGTCAAATTATTAATTTTTTGTTTTGTTTTTAAAATTCTTTTTTTTAATGAGTTGTTATTTTTATATTTTTTTGTTTAAACACACAATATATTTCGTATTTATTTTTTGCCAACTATTTTTATGTGGTTGTTTTTTCGATTTTTTTTTTTGTTTTATTTTATTTTTATGAACAAAAAATCACGTTTTTACAAAGCACGTTCACGTAATTTCTCAATTATGTGCAAATTCTTTGATGAAATTCTTTTAGCGTTTCAATTTCAAGGAATATTGTGATTTTTTAACGATTATAAAATTCCCTTTCGTTTTCTGGGAGAAGTTACTTGCGTAAGTATTTAGCCACTTTTCATTTCTGGAATAAAAAATTAAATTAAATTATTTTTTTAATAAATTTAAATAAATTATTTTTTTAATAAATTTAAATAAATTTTTTTTATTAATTTTCAAAAACATTTTTTTAGTAACTCAAAATTTTTTATTATTTTTTTTTTAATTTTTCTTTGATTTTTTATTTTTTAAATTTATTTTTAATCACCCAACAAGTAACACAAGTCGACCTCAAGTTTTAATTTTTAATGCCATACTAAATATTTTTTTTTTTGTTGCCGAAGAAATGTATTTTTTTATTTTTTGTTTTCTTTGCCCCAAAAGAGATAGAGCGTTAAAATTGTCGAAATCTTCAAGAGTTAATATTTTAAGAGAATTTATCGGAATTCAGTCTCTCTGCTGTGAGATAATTCTCTTTATATTTTTGTATTTTCCGCATAGTTGCAAAAATAAGTATGTTTTTAATGCGGGGTAAAATATTAAAATGGACGTTTTGCACTAGAGATGGGCGCGTGAGTGGATTTTGAATCACGTACGCTCACGCTCACGAAATAAAAATATTACTCACTCACGGTCACGCTCGAAATTTTTTTTCCGCTCACGTTACTCACGCTTACATGAGTAACTAAAATTTTTCTAACGCTCACGAAATAATGAAGCTCACGGAAGACTCACGAAAATAAAAAACAAAATTATTTCACTTTTTTTATTTCTTGCACAAAAAGTATATAATTGCCTAATAACCATCATAAAAGTTTTTTAGATCAAAATTTCGTATTATTTACCCTCTAAATTAGGGTGACCATTTTTCCTTGAACTCAAATCAGTACACCTACTTTTTTAGGATTTTGTTTTTCATAGAAGAACTCCCTAATAACTCATAATGAAAGAAAAATTATGACGAATGTTTTAACACTCAAAAAGTTTTGGTTGAATTAATTAGTGTCCGACCGAATACACGTTTTTTGGCCGAAACCGAAGACAGAGCCGAATATTCGGCCAAATTTTCGCTATTCAACTTAAACCGAAGCTGAATATTCCAAAAAATATATTTATATAGTAAAAACAAGAAAAAACGTGAAATTCGACTTGGCGGAATTCACAAATGTATAAAAATGTTGTCTAGAATGATTTTTTATTTAACAAAAAAAATTTTTTCCACTTTTTTGTAAAAAAATTTTTCTTGAGTGTAAATTTTTTTCGAGCGAAAATTTTTTTGAAGCTTAAAGTTTTGTTTTAGCTGCAAAAACACTTGGTAAAATTTTTGTTGGCTTACTAATGTGATTCAAAGTGTTTTTGGTGTGTTTTCAACACGAGAGTGCAAATTTTATACAATTATTCGGTATTCGGCCATATTCGATCAAAAATATGGCCGAAGCCGAATAGTGGCCGAATAGTGATTTTTGGCCGAAGCCGAAGCCAGAGCCGAATATTCGGTCGGACACTAGAATTAATAATACTTATTTTTATTTAGGGGTTAACTACTCCTTCAGTAAAAACAACTGACATGAACAGTTGTAGTAATTTTGCACAAAATGAAGCTCATCACAAAGAACAATTCAATACAAACCACAAAGGTTTTAAGAATAAAATTATGAAGACTTATTTCTTTTGAAAATCGCCCCGATTCGAAGTTCTGAGATCTTTTTTCAAGTTCTGAGATCTCTCTCTTCCTTTTAGAAAATCTTTCAAATCATAAGCAAATATTTTTTAAAAAATTTGTGTATTCTTGAAACTTTTTCCGATAGGAAAATCCTCAGGTTTTCGGAATAAAACCCGCAAATGCCGATGACTTTACCGCATCTACATATTTAATTTTTGTTTGGACAATTTCTTCCTAAAAATATAGAAAATCCATCATCATCAACTTTTCCTTATAAAAACCCACTGAAATTTTTTTGCGCTTTTTCTTAAGGGCAGTTTACATGTTAACTACCCTTGACCACCCTTATCTACTATTTCCCAGTATTTGTGATACGATTTGCCGGGTTTAAATAATTTTGTATGAAAAATTATTTGAATTTGACAATTGTTATCCTCCAATACTGGGAAATAGTAGATAAGGGTAGTCAAGGGTAGTTAACATGTAAATCAAGCTTTATACAGATTAATTTTCGTTTAGAATTTTTTTAATTCACAAGCTTCTTAGATTTTCTTCAACAGAAAGTATTTCAGAATTAGCTTTAATAAAACGTTTCTAATGAGTATTTAAATTAAATAAAGTTTTGGCATAGAATTTTTTAACAAAATATGTGGAAATCTCCAAAAATCAGTACAATCAGTACATATTTTAAAAAATCAGTACAAATCAGTACAAGGTATTTTGATCAGTACACTTGACTAAAAATCAGTACATGTACTGATCAAATCAGTACGAATGGTCAGCCTACTCTAAATTCAATATTATGACCATTTTCTTACTTGTTTTCTATTTTAGACAGCACAAAACAATCACGCTAAATCACGAAACAAAAATTACTCACGCATGCTCACGCACGAAACTATTTTTAGAAATCACACGCACTCACGATCAAAATAAATTTCACTCACGATAACACGTGAATCACGAAAAATTCGTGTTACGCGCGCATCTCTATTTTGAACTAATAAAGCCCATATGACACTACCTTTTTATACCCTCCAACTACAGTATGGGGGTATACTCACTTTGTCATTCCGTGTGTAAAGGATCGAAATATCGGTCGGGGACCGCATAAAGTATATATATTATTAATCAATGATTGATTCTAATACATTCTAGAGATGTCCGTCCGTCTGTCGATCCGTCTGTAGTTAGCACGATACAGTCCAAAATAAAAGAGCTAGACTCCTCAAGTTTGGCACGAATATGTATTATGGTCCTAGGCAGGTTAAGGTCGGAAATGCGCAAAATCGGACCAAGGGGAAAAAAGTTCCCTCTTGAAGAACTAAACCAACCTCTGAAAAATATAATTTGTATACCCTCCAACTACTGTTTGGGGGTATACTCACTTTGTCATTCCGTGTGTAACGCATCGAAATATCGGTCGGGGACCCCATAAAGTATATATGTATGTATATTATTGATCAGTGATCGATTCTAAGACATTCTAGGGATGTCCGTCCGTCCGTCTGTCCGTCCGTCCGCCTGTAGTTAACACGATGCAGTCCAAAATAAAAGAGCTAGACCCCTCAAGTTTGGCACAAATATGTCTTATGTTCCTAGGCAGGTTAAGTTCGGAAATTGGCAAAATCGGATCAGGGGGAACAAAGTTCCCCCTTGAATAACTAAACCAACCTCTAAAAAAATACACTTTTTTACATGTTTTTTGTATTTTTGTTAAATAAATGAAAAATTTGGTATATTTATCACAATGGAAAGGTGCTCTCAACGTCCCCCACTGACCCTATCAACCCCCCCCCCCCCCCTCCCCCTCCCCAAAAAAAGTAACGCCCCTGAAAAATTTTTGTTTTTAATTTTTTTACATTTTTGAGGGTATAAAAGATTCGGCACAGCCGAATTTAACACTCTCACTTGTTTTACATGATTTTTTGTATTTTTGTTTAACAAATGCAACATTTTTATGCTACACGTCAGGGTTGTCAGATTTTTTTTACGCTCATCGCCAAATCGGATGTCAAAAATCGCCAGAAATCGCCAAAACTCAAATTTTTTCAGTTTTTGTTAAAAAAAATTATTATTTTTATTTAAAAAAATATATTTTGTTTTCTTTATAATGGCTAGAAAATAATAATACTCAAAAATCGCCAAAACCCTAGAAAAATACATAAAAATCGCCAAAAGTACTTTTTTTTAGTTTTTGTATTTTTTTACTTCAATCGGTAATTTATAAATTATTTCATTTAAAAATTTTGCTAATTACTTCTAAAATCTGTCTATAGGCAATAAATTTCACTCAAAATTCATTTATGCTTGTTTTCTGCACTAATGCAAAAACCCCAATCGATCCATGATAATCGGTCTTGAATATTTCTTAATTTTCTTATCGCTATTTTTACTCAACAGTTTACAACAGTGTAAAATTGAAAAAAAAGTAATTAATTTTTTTGTGATTCGCGTAGTATAGTTGACTCTCCTGGACACTGGACAAATTTCCCAAATGTTTTTTGTTTTGTTTTAATTCATAAAGAGCCACTTAGACTAGCAGACTTGTAGAAAGCCTGTCGCAAATGTTATAAAAAAGTTTTAACTGTCTAAGCGCAGCAAAAGTAAATAAAGTTTGATAATTTTAAATAATGGCTCTACTAGTCTCTTGAAAATATTCAGGAAATAATTTGACAAAATCGCCAAAGAAATCGCCAATCATTTTGTAAATCACCAAAAAATCGCCACGTCGCCAAATCAAAAAACTCGTCGCCAAACACATTTCAAAATCGCCACGTTTGGCGAGAAATCGCCATATCTGACAGCCCTGCTACACGTAGTTCAAAGTCCTGCATTTGGACTAGAGATGGGCGCGTGAGTGAATTTTGACTCACGCACGCTCACGGTCACGAAATAAAAATAGTGATCACGCACGATCACGCACGAAATTATTTTTGCTGCTCACGTTCACGCACGCTCACGTGAGTAACTAAAATTTTTCTCACGCTCATGAAATAATCACGGTAACGAAGACTCACGAAATTAAAATTAACAAATTTTTATTTTACGTTTTTCGATTTCTTGCACAAAAAGTATTGATTTTCCTTAAAACAATAATAAAAATTTATTTAAATCACAATTTTGTATTAATTACCCTCTTAAGTCAATATAATGACGATTTTTTTACTTGTTTTTTGTTTCAAACAGCACAAAACAATCACGAGAACTCACGAAACAAAAGTAACTCACGCACGAAACTATTTTTTCTAATCACGTGCACTCACGATCACGTGAGTAAAAATAAATTTTACTCACGATTTTTCACGTGAATCACGAAAAATTCGTGTCACGCGCGCATCTCTAATTTGGACCCTGAGAATTAGAAAACGTCTAATTCTCAGGGCGTAGAATAAAAAAAAAATTAAAATTAACTTACATTTCTTTAGCGCAAAACGCATAATAATGAATTTTTGAACACATATTCGAGAGGAAATTTGCCCCCCCAATCACCACGACCCCCCCCCCCCCAACAAAAATAAAAGGCCCCTGAATTTTTTTTTTTTTTAATTTGTTTACATGTTGGAGGGTAGAAAAGACTCGGCACAGTCGAATTTAACACTCTTACTTGTTTTTTATAACTTTATTTATAAAATAATAAAATATATTATAAATCCGCTCCTACCGCCCTCATGAGGCCTCCTAGAGTGGTAATAGGAAAGACCGACCCACTTAACTTTTACGCCTCAATACTTTCTCTGAACATACCAACAACCTACACAAAAAAAAAATCCAATGAACGACTTTCATAGTATTTATGAACAAATTCATACAATTTATTAACTTTTTCATAAGATTTATAAACTTTTTCATAGTATTTATGAATTAATCATATGTTAAATTTAAGAACTATTTAACATTTTTCATAAATACTATGAAAAAGTTTATAAATATTATGAAAAAGTTAATAGAGAAAATCGAAAATTTTCTATAGAAAAATTTTTGCTATCGAAAATTTTCTATAGAAAAATTAAGTTCTATCGAAAAATTTAGTAACGAAAACTTTCTATAGAAAAATTAAGTAACAAAAATTTTCTATAGAAAAATTAAATTTCGAAAATTTTCTATAGAAAAATTTACTATCGAAAACCGGTTTTCTCTAAATCGGTTCGGCCAATTTGAATCACGAGACCAGTTTTGGCAACTAAAGATGCTCAGGTGTGACTCAACGTATCAGTGTGGCTGGACTTTTTAATAGCTTTCCCATAAATTTTAATCCCAGATTTTATGGGCAATAGTGGTAGACCCTTTTCTAAAACCGGTTTTCTGTAAATCGATTGGGCGGAATTGAATCACGCGACTAGTTTTGGAAACTAGAGATGCTCAGCTATGATTCTACGTATCAGTATGGCTGGATACTTTAATAGCTTTCCCAGAAATTTTAATCCCAGATTTTATGGCCATTAGTAGTAGACCCTTTCTTTGAAACCGGTTTTTTTCAGAATCCGATCGTCCGGTTTAAATCACGCGACCAGTTTTAAAAACTAGAGATGCTCAGTTATGATTCCACACGCAAAAAAAAATTCTGTGTAAGATTGAGCAATCCCACTTGGTAAAACTTTTTTCATACCAAAAAAAAATTTTTACCAAATTTTTGCTAATATTATGCTTGTCGATGTTAAAGTAACATAATTCATTTTTTATGTAAAATAACCAAGTAGCTTGCTCAATAACGCAAATTACCTGCACAAAAATTTATCGAAAGAAAACAACAAAAAAAAACACAACAAATACAGACCGCCATATTCATTTTGTATTTTTGTGTGCGTGCGTTGTTCGTTTATTTTTTGTGTTATAAAAACGTAAAAAGGAAATTGATATATAAAATAAAAATAAATTAATACATAAATAAAAATAAATAATTAGTTTTCTAAAAGATAAATAAATGTAAGATAAAAGAATGTTAAAGTTAATTTTGCTTTCATCACTTAAAACACCATTCAATAAGAAAAACCAATGGAGTCCCAGACGTATGTTTCGATGAATAACAAATGGAATGATAAAGTGAGTATACCCGCATTCCGAAGACACCAATAAGGTTTAATAGATTTTTAGTTAAAAATTAGTGTTTGGTAATAATTTTATATTTTTACAGGGTACTGCTAAATAAATTTTTGAAGCTATGGAGAATCCTTCACTACAATAAAGAGCGTGGACACCAATCCTGCCTTTAGTTATAAAATTAAAACCTAAAAACCCAAAGCCAAGGGAGTCCATACCTGTTTTGATGAGTTACAAATGGAATGACAAAGTAAGTGTTCCTCCTTACCAAGAGACCAATGGGGTTAACCAATTTTTTAAATTAAAAATTTATGTTTTGTAATAATTTTCTATTTTTACAGGATGCTTTTAAATAAATTCGTGAAGCTATAGCGGATCCTTTACTTCAAGAAGAAGCGTAGGCAGCAGTCACTCGAGAAAATTGTACAAAAAGGGTCAGTTGGTCGGTGGTAAATTAAATCCTACACAACATTTATTATATTAATATGGATTTATTCTGTGAAAATTTTAAATTCAACAAATATACAAATTTTTACAAAAATTTATTGAAAATGTATTTTAGCATAAATGTGGTAATTTTTAGCATTATTTTTGGTATATTTCACCATATTTCTTTTGGTATATTTTACCAAGTTTTTGCTTAAATAGCATTAGCATTTTCTTCAAAATTTTTTACATAAGTGTTTTGGCTAAATTACGAAAACTACTTCGTCGGTTGTAGTTTTAGCATATTTTTGGTAAAATTATGCCAGATTTTTGCTCACTCCGACACAAGTTTTTTTTTGCGTGCACGTATCAGTATGGCTGGACACTTTAATAGCTTTCCCAAAAATTTTAATCGTAGAATTATGGTTCATTAGTAGAAGACCCTTTTTTAAAACTGGTTTTCTCAAAATCGGTTCAGCCGATTTAAATCAAGCGACCAGTTTTGGAAACTAGAGATGCTCAGCTATGATTCTACATATCACCATGGCTGGACACTTTAATAGTTTCCCAGAAAGCTAGTACTTGTTACTTGATTACATTACCAGTTGACTAACCAAAATTAAAATTGCCAATGTAAATACGCACTTGGGCAATTTTTATGTTTCTCTTTTGATTTTTTTTTTTTTGCGTTTTGCGAAACAAAACGAATTGTCAGTACTAAGAATTGCGGCAATTAAAAATTTGCCTAGTGTAAATACGTCTGTACTGTGGTAAATACCACAGTACAGACTAGTATGCAAACACTGGTGCTAATTGCGTACTTTCCAATATGGTGGTATGGTTTTTAGTACAAAATGATCTTCGCTGCCTAGTATATGTGTGCCTGTACGTGTGACCTTTTGTGCTTGTATTTATGATGTTTGTTTACGTTTTGTATGAAACGTCAAAAGTTACACCGTGTGCTGTCACTAATACTTACACCCACCAAATGCAACTCATGTACTGTGGTAAATACACACTAAAATTGCCCTATCTAAATTGGGACTTAGATCCGGTCGGAAGAGATCAATTAAAAAACGAGTTGCTCGCTTTTAAAAATATACTACTCAAAAATACAACTCTGCTTATTTACTAACCTTATATTAAAATGTGCACATGATTAACAAAAATCTCTTCTAATTCTCTTTTACAGTACACAAAAACAACAAGTAAGGATTTAATTAAAATATTGTTGTTGCTTTTACTAAATATGAACTAACTAATGTTACTGCTGTTTGTTTTTTCCTTTCTTTTATTTTCGTTTTTCTTTTTGTTTTTTCTTTATTTTTTGGTATGGTAAAAGCAAGAAAAAAAACAAAAAGTAAATGTATGTACACAACAATTTTTCTATTTAGACAAGTTGATAAAAATTATAATTTAATATTGAAATGAAAAAATATAATAAATTAAACAGAAAAAAATTGTTGTTGCTATTAAAAATAATTTTTGTTGCTGTTGGCAAAATTGATTAGAGCGGCTGTTAAAATAACAACAAAAAATTATTAAAGTGATGATAATTTGATAAAGTTGTTGCTTTTTTTTTCTTTTTTTAGTATTATGTGAATTAATTTGGCATTTAACACTGGGGTGATTTTTTTGATATGAATTTATTTTGCAATAAACTTTTTAAATTATTTAGTTTTATAATTTCACAAAAATAAAAATAAATTTCACTTTTTACTAGCACAAATTTTAGTTGTTTTTTTAACGGTTTATTCTTGTTTTTTGTATAAGATTTTATACAATTGTGTATGCGATGAAATTACTACTTTTGCCCAAATTTAGTATTGTTTTAAAAAAATCAATAAAATTGCTTTTCTAATTAGGTTACTACTAAAAACTTAAGTTTTCTTTTTGTATTTTCACCTTTTTAAACACTTTTTTGTATTATTTTTTCCACAAATTTATTGTTAAGTTTTTGTAAATAAACTTTTTATTAAATTTATTAACAATTTTTGATTAACTTTTGGTTTTTTTTAACGCGTTTCTTACTTTTTTGCGATAAACAACACACATTCCAATAGGGGTTTAAAATTTAAACTGTGGTAAAAGAATTTTAGTATGGTATTTTTAGGTTAATATTTTCATAGTAAGAGTATGAACAGAAAAAGCCCGGCACGACTTTTTCCATACGATTTGACAGTTAAAAACCGTGACCGGCACGACAAAAAATTAAAACTTATTTTATTTTAAATCCGGGCTCCCTCAATCACACTCCAGGGTTGCCGCATTTTCACAACAATTTTTTATTTTTTCATTCACAATGGTGTAACAAACGAACAGTAGTGCCAACTTAATTACATTGACTATGTGGTAAGCGTTTTTTTTAAGTGAAATTACTCTAATTTTATTAAAAGTTAGCACCACTGAACAAACAAATGACATTTTTTGACGTCGCCGTCCCCCGCCATTGTTTTGGGCCTATATTCTCCGGCAACGGCAACCGTCTCCCGTGCCGTGCTTGTTCTGTTTCTACCTTAACATGCTCTCTCACTCTCTTTTTAGCTCTTAACTAAGAGAAATAAAGTGTTAAAAAGCGACCTCTGGTGTTGGTATGAAAAACAATGTGTTGGTTCTTTTGACATTTTCTTTGACTTTTGTTTCTAAACAAATTAAACACAGTGTTGCTAAAATAAGTATTTAGACAATTTTTTTAACAGGGTGGTTTATATTGAATTAAAATTAAGCCGTTGTTTTTAAAAATGCAAAATCAATAAAAGTTCCATTTGGCGAATAATAGGCTTGTTTTTTGCGCCTTTGTTTATATTCTGTTGACTACGTAAATATATACGACTTTTAACATCCAAACATATAAATGCCACTAATAACTTGTGTTCACTTGAAAATTTAATTATATTTTACACAAAACACACCACCCTCTGTGGTGGGTTTTTGGAACTTTTTTTAAAGATTTCAAAAAACAATCATTGTATTATTTTTGATGTATAATAGACTGGTGAAATCAGATTGGTGATATATTCAGCCGGCTTTTCTCTGCAGAAAAATCAGCTGAAAATTCGCGTTTTCAGATGCGTTAAACTTTATTGATATTTTTTACTGGTCAAAAATAATTGAAAATTTCAGTTTCCTAATTTTTTTTTTTTAAATCACCACATTTCTTTGGAACAAACTAATCTCCTATTTCTAAGGGGGCTCCCACACAAAACGACATTTTTCAAAATTTGCTCCAAACGCTCTAACTGTCCTAATAGTGCCCTTAGAGCAACAAAATAGGGTGTGGAGAAAATGTTTGGACTAAAAAAATATTGTGGTCGGTCATATAGGACAGTTAGAGCGTTTGGAGCAAATTTTGAAAAATGTCGTTTTGTGTGGGAGCCCCCTTAGAAATTGGAGATAGGATATTAGATTGTTCCAAATAAATGTTAAGATGTAAAAATTAATAGGGGTCGGTCTTATAAATGACTTCTCTATGACGCACTATTGGAGCAGTAGAAATGATTTTAAAATTGGAAAATTACAATAAAATTTTTAAAAAAAAAAAATTTAAAAAAATAGTAATAATCGTTATCCCACGATCTTCCTGGGCAAAAAATTTGTAGAATCAATAGAAGTTTTACACAAAAAAATTTCAAAAAAATCGAAGAGTATAAACATTTTCAAAACTGAGATTTAAATTTTAAAACTTAAAAATCTCATACTAGAGCGCTTTTAAGAATTTTTTGGGACTTTTTTTTTAAAGTACGTAAAAAAACAAAAATTTTGAAAAAAAAATTGAAATTTGGACCATTATTGAAGAAGTTATGAGTAAAAGAAGTTTTTGTAAAGGAACAAACTACCAATTTTTAAAAATTCGATATCTTTTGAACGGGTCATCAAAAAAATCGGAAAATTTACCACGAAGGAGTTTTCGAAGGGTACTAAAAACTGTAAACAAATTGGGAAAATCTAAAAAAAAATTTCAAAGTGTCCAATTTGACATGGAATGCCCCATATATACTTTATGGGGTCCCAGACTGATATTTCGATGAGTTACAAACGGAATGACAAACTTCTATATACCCTGTTGTGTGAGTGTGACTGAATTCAATTTTACTCACGTGATTGTGAGTAAGTTTGAGTGGGGAAAAAATTGCGTGAGTAAGTGTGCGTGAGTAAGTATGCGTGAGTAAGTGTGCGTGAGTGAGTGTGCGTGAGTCGATTTTTTGCGTAAGTTTGCGTGATTTATTTTGTCTTTACATTTAATTTCGTACCAAAAAAAGCAACAACAAAATTTTTAAATTTGGCTAAACTTAATATTTCCTAACGAAAAAAGAAAAAAAAAAAAAAATTTCGCTGAACTTTAAATTTTGCTTAAAATTTGGTAAGATTTTTGAATTTTTAGTGTTCGATTTTTTTTTTGTATAATTAAGAGTTTTGTGAGTGTGAGTCAACGTGAGTGTGAGTTAAGCTTGTGTGAGTGCACTTGAGTGTGAGTTGTATTAAATTTACTACGTGATTTTGAGTGAGTGTGAGTAGAAAAATTATGCTCGTGAGTGTGCGTGATTCAAAAATTTTTTTGGTGAGTGTAAGTCGAAAATCACTCTCGCGCCCATTTCTACTTCATATCAGGGATGTTAAAGTTGGTACAATTGTACTTTTTTGGTACATTTTGACCTTCAAAAGTACCGTGGTACTACCGCGACTCATTTGGTACAATTTTAGAATTTCCAATTTCCTTCTTTATAACTCATCGAAATATCGATAAAAGACTCCAGCGTCGTTCTTTACCTTAAAAAAATTTTCTCACAAGGGTAATAATGCTAGACCGATTAACACCATAAATGAGACTTTTTTAGTTTTTGCCTCTTGTTTTAAAATTATTTAAAGTAGTTTTCAAATGAAAATTTTCTAAATTTTTTTTTTTAAATTGCCGGATTTTAAAAATTTGTTTTCTAAAAATGGTATCAAAATTAGACACTTGAGAAAAAATTCTTACTCACTTTTGTCAAACAAAAAGGTCTCAGAAGTTCCTAGTCAGTTATTTATAGACAACTAATGAAGATAGCATTAATTGCAGATTTTGTGACCTTTTATCGTTAGAAGAATTCTCTGATCTTGATACATTTTTCGTGTTTAAACACATTTTTTCTGTCGAAAAATTGTAGAATTCTGAATTTTTCCTGTAGATAAGGTATCGGATATTGAGACATTTTCTGCAGAAAGATTTAAAGAAATTGTTCAAAAACGCCCCGAAAATGTTTTTTTTTTATTCGTTTTCATTTTGGAGGTTATACAAGATTCAGTACAACCGAACTAACACTTTCATGTGTTTCAGTTAAGTTTTTATAAACAAAACAAAAAAAATGGTACCGTGAGGGTCCAAAAAGTACATTTTTTTTGGAAAGTTGGTACGAAATTGAAAACCCCATTTAACATCCCTGCTTCATATGTATTTTTATAATTTCGAATACGTGAATTAATTTAATTTGTGGTGGTCAAAATAAATCAAGGAAGTAAAAAAAATATTGTTAAGGCGAAAAGCTACTTTTTGATTTAAATAATATTTTAAGTCCTAATTGAAATAATTTATTCTAAAATAATAAATTCTCTAAACACAAAAAAATGTGCTTAACATCTAAAATTTTAAACATATTTTTTTATTAATGAGTATTAAACTTAAGCTAAGCATTTTAATTTTGTTAAACAATTTTCCAAAAAAAAATATATTTTTATAAATTTGAGTCTTTGTTAGTTTGAGTAGATTTATATCAAGTAAATGATTTAAAAATAAATGCAAAATTCATTAACTTTTAACATTTTTTTTTATAATTTCTGTTATTGTTCAATGTCTGGAAGAGATAATTAATTTCAAAAAAATAAGCCTAATTAAACTTAGGAATGATAAATTGTATAACTAACAATACAATTAATTAAAAATCATGTTACACATTTCATTATTTTTTTGATTTAAAGCTAAAGTACGTCCAGGGAATTTATAAGAATATTTGGTAAGAACATTTTTTGTAAAGGGTTTGGCAGCTTGTAATGTCACTGATTTGGTGTTTGAGTGTCTGAAAAAAAAAATAGGGAAACAAAAAATTAGAAATTTTCAGAATCTAATGTATGTATAACAACTTTACTTACTTCAATACCATTTCCGGTCTTTGTAATTGCATGCATAATTTAATGCCCGAGTAAAAATCAATATCAGCTTGTAAACTTATTTTGGGTTCATAGGTCACCAGGAATTCATTAGATACATAAGCATAAGTAAAGCCAGCTTTCATTATGCCATGAACAGCAGCAGCAGAACTAGAATTACAGATATATTTTTTTAGTACCAAATCTAATTTTAAAATCAACTCTTTTTATACTTTTGTTGTATTTCAGTATTGGCATTACGATTCCATATACTAAAGTCTACTTTGCCATTTAAATCGACAGATTTTGAGCCTATAACACGCATATAAACTGTAGCTCCCGATGACAATATAACATAATGTTCATGATCTTGAGCCAAGGTGGTAGCTTGGAAAGCCGGTGTAGAATCAGAGGCTGTACCACTCCAGACATGACCCATCAATTCCGATTGACCAGTAAAGAATACAAGAGGTCTTAGCAGAACACCCTGTACCGATATTTCCATACCGGCTGTGGCGGGACTATCATCAGCTTCTGTATCGTCATCGTCAACAGAATCATCACTATCACCTACAAAGGACGATAAACCACTAGTGTAGATACCAAGCTGAAAATTAAACAATGATTATTAAAAATTTGTTTAAGTTGTTTTTAATAATTTTTAAGTAGTTTACCTTAAAAGTGCTGGTTTCTTCTTTATCGGCTGATAAAATCAATTCTACCGAGCCACGTTTCAAAACTCCCTGATAGATTTCCTGAATACTCAATAGACTTTCATTAAAGGCAGGAGCCCACGACAAATCTCTGGATAAAACAGTGGTGAGACCTTAAAGAAATAATATTAAAATATATTATTTTACACCATTTACAGACGTTATTAGAAAAAGATTTATCGTAATTCAAAGATTTTATTTGTAATTTGAAAATTTCATTTGTTAGTAAAATATTATACATGTAATTTGCATATTCCATATGTAATTCGAAAATTCCATTTTTAATTTAATAATTCGAATTGTAATTCGAAAAATATCAATTGTAATTCGAACAAGTAAAAAAGTTAAATTCGGCCTTGCGGAATAATAGCCTCCACAATGTCAAAAAGATTATTTGGAAAAAAAAATTTGGTGAAAAAAAAATTCTGCGGAAAAAATTTTTGGTAAAAAAATCCGTGAAAATTTTCCTTTGTAAAAAATTAGTTTGTACCTTTCGGTATCCAATTCTGTTCACATATGTCAACCAACAGCCGAAGTAAAGCATTTTGTATTTTTAGGTTATGTTGAATGTGCCAAAATTTTCGAGGTGTCCTTATATTTTCGTTCATAACTTTTGAACCGCTGAACCGATATTGCTCAATTGCAACACCAAACTGATCAGGACAACTACAAGAAAATATGTTAAGTTTCAGTCATATCTGTATAATATATAATGGCAGTGATTGCATTTCAACAGACAGACGGACATCGCTATAATGCCTTTGAATCGATCACTGATCAATAACACTATTGAACAAATTCATAGAATTTCGCACTTCCATGAATTATAATACATCAATAAAATAGATTTCGAATTCCTGATTCCAAATCTGCCTTCTAAATTTTTCTATCACGTAATGTTTTTATGATATTCGCGTTTGAATATTGGAAAAAGCACTTTTTGGGTCTCCCCTGTAACGTATTCCTAAGTTGCTCATACAAAATAGGACTTGATTTAGTATAAATGAGTCCTCTTGATTCCAAATCTGGCATCCAATTTTTTTAGCGCTTACCGTTTTTGAAATATTGGCGTTTAAAAAATTTAAACTCCACTGTTACGCACTTATAAATCACACTAAAATTTTCAAACGCGAATATCTCGAAAACGGAACATGCTAGAAAAGTTTAAATGTACAAAATATTGATACCCTCCACAATGTAAAAAAATATTCTTCTTCGTTTCCGCTTAACTCCCTGTGGAGCATAGGGCCTCTACAAAATTTGTCCAAGATGTTCTGTCATTCGCAAGTAATTTGATCTCGTTCCAGCTTTTTCCGCTGGGTTCAATATCTTTAAGCAAGCTTCTTTTTCAAGTGATCTTGGGCCGGCCTCTTCTTCTACTGCGTTGTGGGTTCCAGTCACGGGCTTGACAACTTATTTCGTCGGGACTCTTCCTTAGTGTGACCGATCCATTTCCATTTTCTTCCTTTTATAATAACCAAATTTTCAGAATATAACGCAAACAACGGTTCGTAAAGCTTTGTAGTTTGCAGTGTCGTTGTTGTCAGTCAGGTTTCGCAGCTATAGAGCAATACGGATAGAACATTTGACTTAAAAATATTCAGCTTAGTTCTAGTCGATAAAATTGTTGATTTCCAAATGTTTCGCAGCTGAAAGAACGCACTGTTTGATTTACCAATTCTGTATTCGATGTCTGATTTGGCACGTTCTTCGGATGAAATCATGCTTCCATAATAGCAGAATTTGTCAATAAACTCAACCGGTTCGTTGCCGATTACAAATGGGTTTTTGTTTATGTGTGCAATTACAATTCTGGCGTTGGCTTTGAATTTTGCTTGTTTCCATACGTTTGGTATGTAGAGCAAAAAACGCCAGCGTTGGCTTTGAATTTTGCTCTACACACAAAATGTATTGAAACAAGCAAAATTCAAAGCCAACGCCAGAATTGTAATTGCACACTATGGCTTTTATTTTCATTGCCTTATGGCGTTTTCTTTTCTGAAACAAAATGTTGCACCCTTAAATAGTATCATTTGTAAAATGTAGCCACAACCCTTTTAATGTGTGGCCAGTTTTGTGATTACAAAAAAACAAAAAATTGAGAAAATTTTTCTTTCAACCAAAATATTGGCAATCAGCTGTTTTTATAAGGCAATTTTACTACCCCGTCAATTTATGAAAGTGGGAAAAGTGTGACATTTTCAAACTTTAAAAATGCAACATTTTTAGAAAAAAAACATAATAAATTTTTAAAGTGTTGCCAGTTTTTTAGAAAAGAACAAAAAAAGTGCAATATTTTTTAAAGGGACGGTAAAATGTGACATTTTTTGCCAGAAAAGAAAACGCCATTAGTTTTCCCGGTATTAATTCTTAGACCAACATTTGCCGAAAAAAATATTAAAAAAAATATTATTTGCAAAAAAAAAAAAATCCGCAAAAAAAAAAATTTTGGTGAAAAAATAATACCGGGAATTTTTTTTGTAAAAAAATATGTTTGTACTTGTTTAAATACCAATACGTATCCAATTCTGTTCGCATATGTCCACCAGCAGACGAATTAAAGCATTTTGTATTTTTAGGTTAAGTGGAATGCACCAAAATTTTCGAGGTGTCCCTACATTTTCGTTCATAACTTTTTAACCGCTCAACCGATTTCGCTCAACAAAAGTAAATGTGCTAAGTCTCAGTCACATATGTTTAATACTTTGTCCGTGGTCACTATTTCATCAAATGGAATCATATTTTATATAAAATCAAGTTCTATTTAGTGAAAGCAACGTTAGAATACGTAACAGTGGACCCCCAAAAGCGCTTAAATATTTTTTTTTTGCTTGTTTACAACGAATATCTAAAAAACGGTACGTGCTAGAAAAATTTGGATGTCTGATTTGGAATCAGGAAACAAAATCTATAAGGACCAATTAGACATTTCATTGGGATGTTTTTGGTGTCGAACAGTGTAATTTACACACTTTATGGGGACCTTGACCGATATTTCAATAAGTTACAAACGGAATTACAAACTTATGATAGTGGAGGGTATAAAAAGATAAATTGTAATTCGAAAAGATCAATGGTTATTCGAAATAAGGGTTCAAGTTGAAAAAATGCAGAAGAAAAATTGAATTTCTAAAAATTATAGACATTTCTGGTATTTCCTATACCGGTTTCAAACACCCCAGTTAGTGTCATCTTCAGTAGGATTTTAAATGTCGGTTTGTCTTGTTAATGAAAACTGTTTTTTATATATGTGAATATTTATAGTTTCTACAGAATAAACTTTGACAGTTTCCAACACTACAATTCTATTTCTAGCAATCTCAACCTCACCTCATACTTTTTTTCAACTTTTTTGTCTCTTACATTATTTCGCAAGGGTTACCAACATGATCTGGAATTACAGACACAAATGAAGGAATTTGCATTTTCTGTTTCGGAGACGTGCCTAATGGCGACATATTTTGTCAGTAATTTTATTTGATTTTTTCTGTAAGTACAGATCGAGCACGGGCTCTAATTATATTTGTTATAAGGGTTCAAGTTGAAAAAATGCAGATATGAGGTGAGGTTGAGATTGCTAGAAATAGAATTGTAGTGTTGGAAACTGTCAAAGTTTATTCTGTAGAAACTATAAATATTCACATATATAAAAAACAGTTTTCATTAACAAGACAAACCGACATTTAAAATCCTACTGAAGATGACACTAACTGGGGTGTTTGAAACCGGTATAGGAAATACCAGAAATGTCTATAATTTTTAGAAATTCAATTTTTCTTCTGCATTTTTTCAACTTGAACCCTTATAACAAATATAATTAGAGCCCGTGCTCGATCTGTACTTACAGAAAAAATCAAATAAAATTACTGACAAAATATGTCGCCATTAGGCACGTCTCCGAAACAGAAAATGCAAATTCCTTCATTTGTGTCTGTAATTCCAGATCATGTTGGTAACCCTTGCGAAATAATGTAAGAGACAAAAAAGTTGAAAAAAAGTATGAGGTGAGGTTGAGATTGCTAGAAATAGAATTGTAGTGTTGGAAACTGTCAAAGTTTATTCTGTAGAAACTATAAATATTCACATATATAAAAAACAGTTTTCATTAACAAGACAAACCGACATTTAAAATCCTACTGAAGATGACACTAACTGGGGTGTTTGAAACCGGTATAGGAAATACCAGAAATGTCTATAATTTTTAGAAATTCAATTTTTCTTCTGCATTTTTTCAACTTGAACCCTTATAACAAATATAATTAGAGCCCGTGCTCGATCTGTACTTACAGAAAAAATCAAATAAAATTACTGACAAAATATGTCGCCATTAGGCACGTCTCCGAAACAGAAAATGCAAATTCCTTCATTTGTGTCTGTAATTCCAGATCATGTTGGTAACCCTTGCGAAATAATGTAAGAGACAAAAAAGTTGAAAAAAAGTATGAGGTGAGGTTGAGATTGCTAGAAATAGAATTGTAGTGTTGGAAACTGTCAAAGTTTATTCTGTAGAAACTATAAATATTCACATATATAAAAAACAGTTTTCATTAACAAGACAAACCGACATTTAAAATCCTACTGAAGATGACACTAACTGGGGTGTTTGAAACCGGTATAGGAAATACCAGAAATGTCTATAATTTTTAGAAATTCAATTTTTCTTCTGCATTTTTTCAACTTGAACCCTTATAACAAATATAATTAGAGCCCGTGCTCGATCTGTACTTACAGAAAAAATCAAATAAAATTACTGACAAAATATGTCGCCATTAGGCACGTCTCCGAAACAGAAAATGCAAATTCCTTCATTTGTGTCTGTAATTCCAGATCATGTTGGTAACCCTTGCGAAATAATGTAAGAGACAAAAAAGTTGAAAAAAAGTATGAGGTGAGGTTGAGATTGCTAGAAATAGAATTGTAGTGTTGGAAACTGTCAAAGTTTATTCTGTAGAAACTATAAATATTCACATATATAAAAAACAGTTTTCATTAACAAGACAAACCGACATTTAAAATCCTATTCGAAAAAGATCAGTGGTAATTCCAAAAAGATCAATGGTAATTCGAAAAATTTCAATTTTATTTAAAAAATATCAATTTTAATTTAAAAAAAGATCAAAAGAAATTCAGTTGAAATTTTTTTGAATTACAATTGATATTTTTAGAATTGTAATAAATATTTTTCGAATTTCCATTTTTTTTTTTTTTGAATTACCATTGATCTTTTTCGAATTACAATTGATCTTTTAAGAATTACAATTGGAATCTTCGAATTACAATTAATCTTTTTCGAATTACAATTGAAGGGCTTATTGTAAAAACTCGATAAGCAACATTTCATTTTATGGTTTTTTTAAAATAATGTAGAAAAACTTTTAAAATAATCTAGAAAATAGAACTTTTGCAGAACTTTTATTCTCAATATATTTGTACGAAGGGTTAAAGCAAGACTTCTGCCAAAAATCTGTCAATGGAACATCAGCAGAAAGCGAAAAACACGAAAAAAATAAAATGTTGCTTATCAAGTTCTTGCAGTAAGCCCTTCAATTGATCTTTTACGGATTACAATTGGAATCTTCGAATTAAAATTAATCTTTTTCAAATTACAGATTGATCTTTTTATTACAATTGATCTTTTTCGAATTATATTTGATCTTATTCGAATTTCAATTGATCGTTTTCGAATTGCAATTGATCTTTTTGCAAATGAACTTTTACGAATTACAATTGATCTTTTTCAATTACAAATGAAATATTCGAATTACAAACAGAATCTTTGAATTACAAATAGAATCTTCGAATTACAAATGGAATCTTCGAATAACAAATAAATACAATTTATTTTTTTTTAATTACATCTGATATTTTTTTAAATTACGCCCGAATCTTTAATACTCTTCAACATGTTAATAAAAAAATATTTTAACAGGGGCGTTTTGGAAAACTTTCACTTGGACCCAGTTACAACAAATTGTAATATTTTTAGGCCTGCTCCTTTACCGGGGCGATCATAATCTCCACAACAATTTTAAAATTTCCACTTACCCTTTTGTCCAATTATATGATAATTATTAACTTGAGGTCTCTCGTACAAACAGGATTCCAATAGGGCTCTAAAACGAGAACACTTTTCTGCCAACATTTTTAACTTTTGTATAACATAAGTTTTAATCTCAAAATGACGATCATTTGAGGTCAAATAATCCAATAAATGACCCAATTGTTCTCTAGTAGGTTTCATAGCCAATAGAATATCCAAGGCTAAAGTACGAGCCGAAGAATCATATTTCTTTTGTATCTGATAGAAAATACGAGCAAATGCTTCACGATGTTTGTCATTGAAGTGAATGATGGGAAAACTTTTTAAAGCTTGCATAGCAGCTACAGAAATTTTTGTTTCTTCCTCCAAGGCGTAAGTTAACAATTCCGGGATAGTAGAAGGATCTCTCAAATTTTGTAAAGCTCTTATGTAAAGTGTTTTACATAAAGCATCTTCACATTTCTCAGAAAGATTTTTCAATATAAATGATCGTATTTGATTAAACAACGAATCATTAGGATCAAAACCAGTTTGATGTGTTAATGAGGCCAAACATTGTAGTACAGAATCTTTAAGTTTTTCATTTTTAATAGGAGTTTCTGCAGTGGTTAATCTTTCAAATAAATCTTCTATTATAGCACGATCCGGATGAGTACCAACTGATAAAGACTGTAAATATTTTTCTAATAGATCGACGTCAGATTTTTTATCATATTGCAGAACTTCATGGATGGCATTATGTGCATCAATAGTTTGTACAGCTCCTAAAAGATCTACCAGTTGTGAAAGCAGTTTTGTATTGGATTCTAAAATATTCTTAAATTCTTCTTGTTTGGTAATGCGAGCCAAGGGAATAAGTTTAGCGAAGGCTTCAGCTAATGTTTCCTTACCAATAAAATCATCTGTTAAATCTTTGGCGAAAGCAGAAATTTGTTGTTTTAACTAAAAGAAATTTTTTAAATTTTTAAAGGTTTATTATTTAAAAGTTAAGTTTAATAAATTAAATTTTAAATACAATGTTTTAGTTACACTGTGCAACACTAATATGTATCTTGATTGAGATCAAAACAGCAAAAGGGTTTTAAAAACTTAGCTTTACACCATTTACAGATGTAATTCTTAAAACATCAATTGTAATTCGAAGATTCCATTTTTAATTCGAAAATTCCATTCAAAGATTATACTTGTATTCCTACTTATATTCCGTTTGTAATTCGAAAATTCCATTTATAATTCGAAGATTTCAATTGTAATTCAAAAAGAGCAATTGTTATTCGTTATAGATCAATTGCAATTCGTAATAGAACAATTGTCAGTCGATAAAAATCAATTAGTTATCGAAAAAGACCAATTCTTAACCGAAGATTCCAATTAGAATTCGAAAATAGCAAATTGATCAATTAAATTGGATTTTCCGTTTTCGATATTTTTACGTTTAAAATTTTTTTCAAGCGAAAATCTCGAACGCGAATATCTCAAAAACGGAACAAGCTAGAAAAAAATTGTTTTGCAGTTTTGGACTCAGGAGGTCCAATTTATATGAAATCAAGTCCTATTTGTTGGACTTTTTAATAGCGAATATCTAAAAAACGGTACGTGCTAGAAAAATTTGGATGGCAGATTTGGATTCAGGAGAGCAAAATCTATAAGATTCAGTTGGATATTTCACTGGGAGGTTTTTGGTGTCTAACAGTGTAATTATTTAGCAATTACTCGAAAACAGGATCAACTAGGATTTTCGAGTTAACGGTTTTAAAATTTCAAAATAAAGAGGAGTGATATGCCATTACTTGATTTTGTCACCATTTTAACACAATCTAAACTTGCTTGAAGAGGGGTGTGTATGGGCTATTGATAACATTTTTTTTTTTTTGGAAAATTTTCAGAACCCGTTCTGAAGTTGTTAATTTTGTAAAAAGGTAAATTTTTAAAAGATCCAGCAGTTTTTGTTTAGATTAGATGTTTGTCTATCCACACAAGAAAATTCAGAAACGAGTTTGTCTTTCTTTTCGAGAAAATCGCATTTGAATATTAAATTTCATAATAATTTTGTAAATTTCTTGTATTTTCTTGTTTCAACATAACGTATGAGTTCAAATATTTGCGAAATTCGTTAATTTGTAACTCATACGCCATGTTGGAACAAGAAAATTACAAAATTGTTATGAAATTTAATACTCAAATTCGATTTTCTCGAAAAAAATTAAAAACATACTTCTGAATTTTTTGCGTGGATTAACAAACATCTTAATTAAAAAAGAAAAAAAAAAATAAAGTAGACGGAGTTTTAATAAATTGACTTTATTACAAAATAACAAATTTCAGAAGGTGTTCTGAAAATTTTCCGAAAAAGCAATTTAATCAAAAGCCCATAAAAAATGTACAAAAATATCAATTTTTGGGATTGTGGTGCTTTCTGGATGGAATGTCACTATTAATTCGGCACGGGTTGTGTTCCTAATGAACAGGTCCAGTGACATGTCACAAGTTATGTATCCGAGGTTGAGATATTTCGTCACAAAAGTGACAGTTTTTATATGAAAGGTGTATATTTTGATATAGGTCATTTGGGTCCACGTGAAACGTCACGTGACCTATAAAGGAGTGATCACTTTTTCTACAGGGAAATAACTCGAAAAAGTTAATGGAAATATACTTCTGAGCTACAAATTTTGTTGGAGTGTTCTTTATGATCACTCTTTTCTAAACCAAATTAACCCTCTACCACCCATTCAGGCTGGATTACTTAATGCTCCGTTATAAAATAACTCTCCGTTAAATTTAACTTTTGTGTACAAATTTTGACACAAGGCTCCCTTAAATTGACAGTTAGCAGCTAAATGGAACGTGAGTAATCCGTCCTTAAAGGGGTATTAACTATTAAAAAAGACATTGAAAGGGTTAAAATGCTCTACGATTTGTTGTGCATAAAATTTTGCTAGGGGTAACAGAGCGAGAATATACATCCGAAAATACATACAATTTGTTTGATAATTTTTCTGTATGATAAGCAAACTTTTCTCTTTTGATGACCCCTAGTACAATATTCGTAGAATATTTTAACCCATTAAATGCATTTTTGCAGAATTTTAGGTGTTCTTTAAAAAAAAATACAAAAAATACCCCTTAAATGGGACCTAGAGGGTTAATTTGGCCGAGGAAAAGAATCACCATATAATTCGGAAAAAACATCTGAACATCACTTTTAGCTTAGAAATAAATTTTAAAAAAATTTACGACTTATTCAGGACTTCATACGTTGGTAAAATAATAAAAAAAAAACCGTTACATTTTTTAACATTTTACAAATGCCGCAAGAACTTTCAACCTTTGACAACCCTAAATGAAATTTTAGGCAAAAAATATTTTTAGATCATTTTAACCCTTAAAATTAGATTTCTCAGTTTAATTTTTCGAAAAAGGACTAAAATTACCGTTTAAAATGACAAAAACCGCTATAAAATTTAAATGAAGGCTTACAACCCCCATTTTCAAGCTGAAAAGTGTTTTTTTTACTTATTCCAAACGTCTTTGAAAAAAATAAAAAAACTACAGTGGGCATAAAAAACTAGAGCTAAGTTTTTTAAACTCTTTGAGGTTTTGTTTTGCAAGTAGACTAGATCCATTTTTTTTTTTCTTATTCAAGATACACTCGACTACCTCAAATTTGTTGCACAAAGTTATAAACAATTCCAAATATTTTGCAGATAGTATAACTAATGTTCTTTTTATCTTGTAATCTTAATTTTACTTACTGTAATATCTTTAATTTCACTAATAACACCATCAACATCAGCTTCAATTTCAAAAACTCTATACCATTCCAATAAACTTTTAATAGCTTCTTCGGAGGTTTTATATTGCAATTGTTCAAATGGTTCCGATACAGAGGTTGTATGTTTTAAAACAAACAATGATTCAACTTGACTGCCTACATCAGGTTGTGCCTCTAAACTGATTTTATGGGTTTCCGACGAAGAAGCCTTTAGTAATAGACCTTCAGACGACAAATCATATTCCACGCTTTCCAAAGATTTTTGGTGGACACCTAAAAAAAAATATTTTTAACTAAATTGTATTAAATATTTATATTTTACTGTTTTACTTACCTAATGGTTTTTCTCCTCTATAATTAACTTTTAAATCCCAATGTGAACAATCAGTTTTTATTTTATTAACTTTGGTGGAAGATTTTATATTATAAAAACTATTACACATTCCTGAAACATCTACTTCGCTAACAGGACCATTTTCAAAGTTAATATGCATCAAGGAGGCTATGCCTCGTTCAATATTTAACAAGGATTGATCTCTGGAGGTGTGTGCTATAACTTTATTTGGTTTATCATTGATAAAACTAATATAGAAGGGTCTATCGGGAATTTTTTCTATTTCCTGAACTCTTTCTTTACCCTTTTTGCCTGGTGCAGTGATACGATTTTCCGTAAAGTAAACTTCTAAAAGTTGTTCATTATCGTTATTCCATACAGAGTTAATTTTAAGCAAAGAATTAAATGTATAACTTGTTTCCTCCGAAGATGCCTGGACCAATTCTTTCATGGAAACCTTGTTTGTGAGCACATAGTATTGTTGACTTTCGTAGGGTATGAGAGGGGAAGAAGCTGAAAAAGATGAAATTCAAATGGAATTATGTTTTATTAATGTAATTAATTAAAAGTAGTTTATTAATATTAATATAATTCAAAATTTCTAAAAATAAACGTTATAGAAAAAACTCATCATGCAGATTCCGACAAAAAAAAAATTGCAGACCGGCGAGAAATTCAACAAATAAGAAAGTTGTAGTCGGTCAAGACTGACTATATAATACCCTACAACAGTGATTCCCGGAAAATGGGTCCAGTCCGAACTTGGGCCGATTACAATATCTTTTGTTTAATCTTTAATTGGTGTAGAAAAAACACACACACTCAATTTAAGTGAAATAAACTTCTTTTTGTTGCCTATGGACCCACTTAACTGAAAATCGAGAGGAATTTTTCATATAAAAAAATTCTGAAATTCTGAGAAATTTTTCGCATAAAAAAATTTTCGGATTCTGAGACATTTTTCGTTTAGAAAAATTCTCAGATTCTGAGACATTTTTCGTATAGAAAAATTTTCAGGTTTAGAGACATTTTTCGTATGAAAAAATTCTCATATTATGAGTCATTTTTAGTGTAGAAGAATTCTCAGATTCTGAGACATTTTTCATATAGAAAAATTCTGAGACATTTTTCATATAGAAAAAAATTCTCAGATTCCGAGACATTTTTCACATAGAAAAATTCTTAGATTCTGAGACATTTTTCGTGTCGAAAAATTCTCAGATTCTGGGACCTTTTTCGTATAGAAAAATTGTCAGATTCTGAGACATTTTTCGTATAGAAAAATTCTAGAGATTCTGAGATATTTTTCGTATAAAAAAATTCTCAGATTGTGAGATATTTTTGGAATAGAAAAATTCACAGATTCTGAGAAATTTTTCCGTACAGAAAATTTTAAAATTCTGAGAAAAAAATATAGAAAAATTCTCAGATTCTGAGACATTTTTCGTATAGAAAGATTCTACTGTTCTGAGACATTTTTCATATAGAAAAATTCTTAGATTCTGAGACATTTTCCGTGTCGAAAAATTTTTAGATTGTGGGATCTTTTTCGTATAGAAAAATTGTCAGATTCTGAGATATTTTTCGTATAGAAAAATTCTAGAGATTCTGAGATATTTTTCTTATAGAATTCTATAAAATATTCTGAGATATTTTTGGAATAGAAAAATTCACAGATTCTGAGACATTTTTCATATAGAAAAATGATCAGATTCTGAGACATTTTCCATATAGAAAAATTATCAGATTCAGAGACATTTTTCATATAGAAAAATTCTCAGATTCTGAGACATTTTTCACATAGAAAAATTCTCAGATTCTGAGGCATTTTTCATATAGAAAAATTCTCAGACTCTGAGAAATTTTTCGTACAGGAAAATTAGTTTTTTAAATGACTAATTGCTAACTTTGCTAAAATCTCCACAAAATGATAAGAAAATTTAGTTGGATTCAATTCTATCCAGCCACGTCATATATTGTTTATAAGTAAAATCCATTAAAGATTATAAATGATGCTGATTTTTTGTTCAAACATTGTTTAAATTATCACAATATAACAAAAATACCTAACTTTCACCAAGAATATAGTGACCTCAAATCAGTGATTACTTAAAAAAGGTTATCAGAAAATGAAACAAGAAAGAAAAATTAAAGAATACTTAAAAAAATTAACAGAAAAATAAAAACTCATTTATTTTAATTGAATACCATCAATTAAGAAGTGCAGCTTCATGTTTTCAGTTTTTTTTTTTATTTTACAAACAATGCATTCTGTTGTTTTTCTTCTTACTTTCCCCTCTTATTAAGCAATTCTAATAATGACCCCCCTAGTGTTGCTTTAGTAAACATCATATTACTTTGATTTACGTAGAAAGTTCATTAAACTTTTAAATATTTATTAATTCTAAGTTTAACATACATATGTTGTAATATTTCTTAAGCTCATTGCCGTTTACGTTTATAGTATTTAAAACACGTCTAGAATTTATAATTAATTTTCTTTTCCATAATTAACTTACCCGTTAAACAGACGAGTATATTAATTAGTAAAAATCTCAATATCATATTGAATGAATGCACAAATCTCTTTATTTTTTAAGGAACTTTGAAGATTATTTTTTATTATCACAGTTTATATTATTAAATATTCTTTTTATTCATTAATAATAATCATTTCTTTTTTAGTTAATTCACTAATGTCAGCTTTAACATTCCACTAACTAGTTCAAAAGAGAAATAAAAATAAAATAAGCAAAGAAAAACACCGGCAAAAGGCAACAGGGTTTCAGTGTTTCGTTTTTTTTAATAATGATACATAGTTGTACTAAAAAAGTAGCAATTTTAAAAATTTAGGAATACTGTAAAAGAGTTGCCAGATTATACCCAAAATATGGATTTTAACTTTGGTTTTAAAAAAGGGAAATCGTAAAGAATACCGAACTTGCTTAAAATTTAAAAAAAAATATTACCTTGGTCTTTGACCTCTAAAAAGTCGAATGTGGTGTTCAAACCCGTGGGGTCGTACCCCGTTTGGAAGGGGCAGGGGTTTAAAATTAAATTGGGTTTTCTTAAATAAAAGAACTATTTATCAGATCATGACGGTTATAGCACAGACTAAATACAGACTCGACAGTAGAGTTTTACAAGAAAAAATGGGGAAAAACTAAGCGATTTTAGGAGAAAACACAGCGGTTTTTAGTCCGTTTTACGCTAACATGGCAACACTTTCTACGACTTAGGAGTGAGTGAGACAACAAAAACTGATCTGGCATCCATTTTTCTTATGGCGCGTCATATCAGTTTTCTCTTTCTAACCTAATTCGTAGAATAATTTGAAAACATTAACCATATGGTTAAAAAATACTTTTTTGACACCTGTCATATTTGTCGAGTCTGTATTAGTCTGTGGTTATAGTATCATTAAAAAGGGTAATTAAAGACCTTTCCAACGGTGTATAAAATGACGTAGTTTAATATATTAAGGCCCTTATTCATATTCAAATTTGAACACTTTATAACAGGTTTATAAAACAGATTTCCATACGAAATTCGTTTTATAACCCTGTTATAAGTTTGTTAATTTCAGTATGAATAAGGTTTTTTTTTTTCAGGTTTTTTGTTAAAATTTTATTGATTTGTAGAAACATACAGATATCTGACAAATAACTAATCCAATTTTTTGTGTATCAAGTAGGGCTGCCAATACTGGACCGGTATTAGAAAATCGGTAATTCGATATTGGGAAATTTTCAATACCGAATTTTCGGTATTCATAAAAAAAAGTATTTTTTAGATAATTTCATAAATTTATTTACTTAAAAAGTGTATCCTTGAAATCCTCAAAGTGTTACAAAAAAAATACCAACAAAAGTTCTTCAAGTTTTGCAAGTCTCTAAAAAGGTGGTCGTTTTTATTCAAATTTTCAAATTTTTTTTTATATATTTGCCTTCTTTCTATTTAAGCAAAAATTTAACTCCAATTACCTCGGTAAAATTTTGTATATGGGTAGACGTCAGAGCTTCGAAGAATGAAATCCTTTTCGAATGAATTCTCAAAAAAATCCATTCAATTTTCATAGTCAGTGAATGCATTCGATTTCATAAATCAACATTGAATGCAGTCCTTGGAATTCATTCGATTGAATGAACAAAAATGAATGCATTCGATTTCTTGTTCATTCGATTTAGAAAAATCGAATGCATTCGATTTTTTATCATTCCACTGCGAATGCAATCGATTTTTTAAATATATAGACCAAAACGGAGCCAAATTTTGGTCCATAGTATCGCCTACTCTCTTTACATACGATGACCCTAATGGGCTCTAATTTTGAATCCGAAAAAATTGGTGTTCCTGAAAATTTAAAAAATGCACATATTAACCGCCTATACGACAAAAAAAAATGTGAAAAGTGTTAGCGATACTATGGACAAAAAATTGGCTCCGTTTTGCTCTATCTTGGTTAGTTTTTTTAAGTTTTTTATGCAATGAATGAACAAGCCATTCGATTTTTCAAATTGAATGAAAAGAAAATCGATTGCATTCGCAAGTGAATGCATTCGATTTTTAAAAGTCGAATGAAAAAAAATCGAATGCATTCGATTTTTGAAAGTCGAATGAAAAATAAAAAGAATGCATTCGATATTTAAAAATCGAATGAGTCTAAAGTGAATTCATTAAATTCGCTAAAAAGTGATTGGGGAATGCAATCACTTAATTTTCACTCAGAATGACAAATCGAATTAAGGAATGAAATCCTTCGAAGCTCTGGTAGAAGTGAGTTAAATCTGGAAGCTAATGCAAAACAGATGACAAAAATAATTGTTCTTAACCGTTTTCTGCATTTTTATTGTCCGCTGTAAAATTATAAAAATGGTCTATTCGTACTAATTCACCTTATACTGTATACAGACGAGCGTGATTTTAAAATCACTATGTGATTTTCCTTTGAACAAAATCACATAGTGATTTACAAAATCATCTCAAATTGTACTAGCATAAAGAAAAATTGCAAAATCATCTCAACTTACCATGGTAAGTTCTTGTAGTGTGAACATGGCCTTAGTTAATAAAATTATTTTTTTTTTTTAATTTTTATTGAGAAACAAAATTTTATAAGCACACCAAAATAAATGTTTGACGTAAAAATCACGGCATCACTTTGAATAACAATAACGTTAATATTAAAAGATCAGAGTTATATTATAAAAAGTATGTCGAAATCATACTTTATTTGGAAACTAGGGAAATTTCACAATAAAAATGATAACATAAAAATCATTTTCTTATTTTTTTTTTTTTGGAAAACGTTATACATATTTTAATTAAAATCAAAAAAACAATTGTATGCAATACCGAAATTGAAATTGTCTAAAAATCGGTATTTCGAATTTGAAAAAATGCCTCGAATTTCGACGAATTCGGTATTACCGAATTCGGTATTGGAAGCCCTAGTATCAAGCCTTTTGTCCGGTTAAAATCACTCAATGGGGGTTGTCATGTTACACATCATCTTTAATTCACCTTTTAAATGATACCATATTCGTCTCGATCGGACTAGTAGCACAGACTAATACAGACTCGACAAATATGACAGGTGTCAAAAAAGTATTATTTAACCACAGACTAATACAGACTCGACATAAGTGACAGGTGTCAAAAAAGTAGTTCTGAACCATATGGTTATTATTATTATTCTACGAATTAGGTTAGAAAGAGAAAACTAATATAACGCGCCATAAGAAAAATAGATGCCAGATCGATTTTTGTTGTTTCACTCACTCCTAAGTCGTAGAAAGTGTTGCCATGTTAGCATAAAACGGACTAAAAACCGCTCTGATTTCTCCTAAAATCGCTTAGTTTTTCCCTATTTTTTCTCATAAAACTCTACTGTCAGTCTGTTTATAGTCTGTGCTTTAACCATATGGTTAATATTTTCAAATTATTCTACGAATTAGGTTAGAAAAAAAAGCTGATATAACACGCCATAACAAAAATAGATGCCAGATCGGTTTTTGTTGTTTCACTCACTCCTAAGTCGTAGAAAGTGTTGCCATGTTAGCGTAAAACGGACTAAAGACCACTCTGTTTTCTCTTAAAATCGCTTAGTTTTTCCCCATTTTTTCTTATAAAACTCTACCACAGACTAATACAGACTCGACATAAGTGACAGGTGTCAAAAAAGTAGTTCTGAACCATATGGTTAATATTTTCAAATTATTCTACGAATTAGGTTAGAAAGAAAAAACTAATATAACGAGCCATAAGAAAAATAGATGTCCGATCCATTTTTGTTGTTTCACTCACTCCTATGTCGTAGAAAATGTTGCCATGTTAGCGTAAAACGGACTAAAAACCGCTCTGTTTTCTCCTAAAATCGCTTAGTTTTTCCCCAGTTTTTCTTATAAAACTCTACTGTCGAGTCTGTTTATAGTCTGTGACTCTACTGTCGAGTCTGTTTTTAGTCTGTGCTAATAGTTTGTCAGATATATGTATGTTTCCACAAATCAATAAAATGTTAACAAAAATCCTGAAAAAATTAAAAAAAAAGTTACAATTCATTACCCTTTTTATCTCAGTTTTAGACTTACAGCACCGTTTTTTGGCGCTAATGAAAGCTTGATCTGGCTACAAGCCTATATAGACAAAAAATGTTTATATAGTGCGATTTTGAGATTTTAACAGGGTTGCCAGAATTTTTGGGTACAAAATCGTCAAAAATGTCATCCCATTTGCAGAAATCGTCAAAAAATCGTCAAAATAAAAAAGATATATTTATCATTGATTAAAGATTCATTCAAGCGATGTCCGTCCGTCTGTTGAAGACATTATGCAGTCCAAACCAAAAGAGCTAAATCCATGCAGTTTGGTACAAATAAATCGTATGGCCATTGGATGGTTCAGTTTGAAAATTGACAAAATCAGACCAGGGAGAACATAGTTCCCCCTGGTAAAACTGAACCTACCTCCGAAATTTCCTCTTTATATTCTTTGTTCACCTTTTTAAACATATGAAATATTTTTATGAAAGAAAGGGTCATGCAGTTAGGTCAATTAGAAAATGTATTTTTTTCGTCCGCCCTTTTCTGTGGTGTCCTCCGCCAAAAAAAAAGCCCCCTATAATTTTTTACCTTTTGGAGAAACTCTCACTTGTTTCCTTTGTCCCTTTTGTAAAAAAAAATTATGGATAAACTCAAAATAATTCTACAGTAAAAGGTCATTTTGTACCAAAATCTACTAATAAGTTACTCATTTTTGTATCTTCAAAGTACTTAAATTAGTCATTTTTACTGGTTTTGAATAATTTTAGTAAAAATGTTTAGTATTGGTTACCAATTCCTGCACTAGGTCCTTTTGGACTAAAATTTAGTTAAATTTTTAGTATTAAATACCCACGTTTTTTTTTTTTTTTTTTTGGTGTACTTTTTTTAACTAACAATAAGCAAAAAATATTCATTGAATACTAAAGTTTCATTAAAAATTTTTTAAAAAGTAGACAAAATTGACCGGTTCTTGTTATTTTTAAAAATCGTAATTTTTTGGGCAAAAATCGTCAAATTGTCATTTTGCTATTTTGGGGAGTAAAGGCTGAGTTAGGCACCCGTAACCTTAAACTAGCGTAGCGTACACGCAAAAAAAAAATCTGTGTAAGATTGAGCAATCCTACTTGGTAAAACTTTTTTCATACCAAAAAAAATTTTTTACCAAATTTTTGCTAAAATTATGCTTGTCGATGTTAAAGTAACATAATTCATTTTTTATGTAAAATAACCAAGTAGCTTGCTCAATAACGCAAATTACCTGCACAAAAATTTATCGAAAGAAAACAACAAAAAAACAAAACAAATACAGACCGCCATTTTCATTTTGTATTTTTGTGTGCGTGCGTTGTTCGTTTATTTTTTGTGTTATAAAAACGTAAAAAGGAAATTAATATATAAAATAAAAATAAATTAATACATAAATAAATAATTAGTTTTCTAAAAGATAAATAAATGTAAGATAAAAGAATGTTAAAGTTAATTTTGCTTTCATCACTTAAAACACCATTCAATAAGAAAAACCAATGGAGTCCCAGACGTATGTTTCGATGAATAACAAATGGAATGATAAAGTGAGTATACCCGCATTCCGAAGACACCAATAAGGTTTAATAGATTTTTAGTTAAAAATTAGTGTTTGGTAATAATTTTATATTTTTACAGGGTACTGCTAAATAAATTTTTGAAGCTATGGAGAATCCTTCACTACAATAAAGAGCGTGGACACTAATCCTGCCTTTAGTTATAAAATTAAAACCTAAAAACCCAAAGCCAAGGGAGTCCATACCTGTTTTGATGAGTTACAAATGGAATGACAAAGTAAGTGTTCCTCCTTACCAAGAGACCAATGGGGTTAACCAATTTTTTAAATTAAAAATTTATGTTTTGTAATAATTTTCTATTTTTACAGGATGCTTTTAAATAAATTCGTGAAGCTATAGCGGATCCTTTACTTCAAGAAGAAGCGTAGGCAACAGTCACTCGAGAAAATTGTACAAAAAGGGTCAGTTGGTCGGTGGTAAATTAAATCTACACAACATTTATTATATTAATATGGATTTATTCTGTGGAAATTTTAAATTCAACAAATATACAAATTTTTCCAAAAATTTATTTTAGCATAAATGTGGTAATTTTTAGCATTATTTTTAGTCAGCTTTTCAATTAATTTTGGTATATTTCACCATATTTCTTTTGGTATATTTTACCAAGTTTTTGCTTAAATAGCATTAGCATTTTCTTCAAAATTTTTTACATAAGTGTTTTGGCTAAATTACGAAAACTACTTCGTCGGTTGTAGTTTTAGCATATTTTTGGTAAAATTATGCCAGATTTTTGCTCACTCCGACACAAGTTTTTTTTTGCGTGTAGAGAGTTTTTCGTTATATGAGAACAAATGAGAGCAGTTATTCTTCTTTGCAGACGTCTACGTGATTTTCTATTTGATTTTGATCGCTACGCTACGCTAGTTTACGGTTACGGGTGCCTAAAGGCTGAGTTAGGCACCCGTAACCTTAAACTAGCGTAGCGTAGAGAGTTTTTCGTTATATGAGAACAAATGAGAGCAGTTATTCTTCTTTGCAGACGTCTACGTGATTTTCTATTTGATTTTGATCGCTACGCTACGCTAGTTTACGGTTACGGGTGCCTAACTCAGCCTTAACTCAGCCTTAAAAATCGTCAAAATGCAGAGAAATCGTCAAATCTGGCAACAGTGCCCGTAACCGTAAACTAGCGTAGCGATCAAAATCAAATAGAAAATCACGTAGACGTCTGCAAAGAAGAATAACTGCTCTCATTTGTTTTCATATAACGAAAAACTCTCTACGCTACGTTAGTTTACTGTTACCAGACCTTTGAAGAATTAATTCACTTTTTGATTTGATTCGCAAAAAGATTAATTCATATTAATAAATCAAGGAATTAATTCTTGATGATTTGATTCAAAAGAATTAATTTCAACTATTTGTTGAAAGAATTAACTAATTTTTTGTTTAATTCCTTGTTTAAATAATGATTTGATTCACTTGATTCAAATCAAACAAGAATTAATTCACTTGATTCAAATCAATTTGATTCAAATCAATTGATTCAAATCAATTTGATTCAAATCAATTTGATTCAAATCAATAAAAATACAAGACATTGCTTTAATATAACATTTATTAATTTGCACATATATACATATTAAGGGTGGGATAATGCACGACTTTTCGATATAATGGAAATGTATGTGTATAATAAAAATGTTAATCATTAATTGTTTTTGTGTTAAATTTAAAGTTATTTTTATGCTGAAGAGCCAAATTCGTTATTGACTAAAGTAGAGATAGGCGCGTGAGTGGATTTTGACTCACACTCACTCACGCAAAAAATAATCGGATCACTCACTAATCACTCACGCAATATTTTTTTACTCACGCTCACTCACTATTCACGTGAGTAATAAAAAACTTACTCACACTCACGCGTGACTAACGCCAGATTCGATCACGCTCACGCGTGAGTCACGCAAAATCCACTTACGCAATAAAATTTTCTTACCAAAAAAAAAAAAAATTAAAAAAAAAATTGTTCACGAAAATTAAAAAAAATTGGGCAAATCAAAAAATCTAATCACGCAAACTCACGCAAAAAATAAATGACTCACTCACTAATCACTCACTCAGTTTTTTTTCAAATCACGCTCACTCACAATCACGTGATTGAAATGAAAATCACTCACGCGTGATTCACGTGAATCAAGCAAATCACGTGACCAGCGCCCAACTCTAGACTAAAGGTACACATTTAATAAAACTGTACAATTTGGAGTGTGGTTTATTGATGGCGTGTGTTTAAAATTGACGATATTCCAATGACTTTAACGCAATCAGACATGATAAGATTTTTATAATGTGCATTTTTAGTGTTTGATTTAAGTGAAAAAAGTTTAAATCAAGTTGATTCAAACCAAAAGTGATTTGAATCAGTTGATTTAAATCAAAAGTGATTTGAATCAGCAAACCAAAAGTGATTTGAATCAGTTGATTTAAATCAAAAGTGATTTGAATCAGTTGATTCAAATCAAAATGTATTAATTCAATTTAATCAAATCAAAGAATTAATTCTTTGCAATGAAATTAAGTGAATTAAATAATGAATTAATTCTTTTCGATTTATAGAAACAGGGATTTAATTCAATTATTTTAAATCAGTTTTAAGAAATTGAATTAGGGAATTAAATCTTCAAAGGTCTGGTAAAAATTAGTAGATTGTAAATTACAATCTACTAATTTTTACTCATTTTACTACAGATGGAATTTTTCAATACAAAAAGTAATCAAGACTTTCCAGTTGTAGTAAAAAATAGTAAGAACACAAAATGTATTGAAACAAGCAAAATTCAAAGCCAACGCCAGAATTGTAATTGCACACTAACCCCCAGTTTCTGTAATACGAACGGCATTCGTCTGCGACGAATTTGCATGTATTTTGTTTTTGTTACAATAACAAAATAGACACAAATTCGTAACGAACGAATGACGTTCGTGTTACAGAAACTGGGGGTAAAAGTTCTAAAATGGCATCACTGAGGCGTCTTAAGGTACATACAGACGACGCAATATTATGTACAATATTCAATAATATTGATGGTGTGTGGGTAAGATTGACCATTGTACAATCGTCAATATTACCCACACACCTTCAATATAATTGAATATTGTACATAATATTGCGTCGTCTGTAGGTACCTTTAGGACCACGAGAGCACAATAGAATTTTACTTTTATAAAATTTTACTCCACCCTAAAATATAAAATAAGCGGGTGGGTATAAAACAATGGTGCCCAAACACTTGTTAAAGATCAACGACGACACACACACACAATATAAACGACAACGAAACTAACAACAGAGAGCGTAAAAAACAAAAAAATTTCTCTTTTTGGGCACCGCTGCACACTGGGCCGAGATGGTAGGTTTTTTGGCCAAAAGTCTTTACAGGTCGTAAATAGTGATCGATTCTGTTGAAATTCAGAATATAAGCCTATATTAGGGTAATAAATAAGTGACTTGAAACTTTTTGGAATCGGACTTACAAGGAAATTGTTTCAGGGTAGACACTTAATTTTTAATAAAATTTACAGATGTTATAGATGAAACAAATGAAGAGACACTTGTCTATTGTTTATGTATTTGAATTGGAGATGGTCTTTGGTCTCGTGATTCACGCGTGAGCGTGAGTTATTTTCATTTAAATCACGTGATTCAAAAGTTTTGAAAAATTTAATTGAAAAAAGAGCTTAAAAATAACGTGATTCACGCGTGAGCGTGAGTGATTTTCATTTAAATCACGTGAATATACCGTTTTCCAAAATTGAATTAAAAAAAAGTTTATAAAAAATTGGTAAAAATTAAGTTTTTGTTTTGAAACCCCCCTTTTTATACTCATCGTTATCAAAAGTTCCACACCGTTTTAAAAAACTGTCTGGGCCAGAATTATCCTTTCTATCCACACTTTCAAAAAAAATTGCCCGCTTGTGCCCATTTTCAAAAATGGAATTTAAATTAAATTTATAAAAAAAATGGAAAAAATTATTTCTTTTTTGAAAACCCCCTTTTAAAAACTCATCGTTATAGAAAGTTCCACGGCCTTTCAAAAAACTGTCTGGACCAGAATTATCCTTTGTATCAGCACTTTCCAAAAAAAATTCCCGCTTGAGCCCATTTTCAAAAATTGAATTGAAATATAAAAAATTGGATTTTTTTTTTTAAAACCCACTTTTTAAACTCATCGTCATAAAAAGTTCCACGCCCTTTTAGAAAATTGTCTGGGCCAGAATTACCTTTTTTCAGCACTTCCAAAAAAGTTGCCTGCCTGTGCCCGTTTTCAAAAATTTAATTCTAATAAGGAATTATCCTTTTTATACCGACTTTCCAAAAAACTTTTCCGCTTGTGCCCGTTTTCAAAAATTGAAAAATAAGAGTTTATAAAAAATTGTGAAAAATTTTTCTTTTTTTGAAAACCCCCTTTTTAAACTTATCGTCATCAAAAGTTCCACGACCTTTCAAAAAGCTGTCTGGGCCAGAATTAGCCTTTTTAACCCCACCTTACAAAAAACTTACCCGCTTACACAAATGGAATTAAAATACCAAAAATTAAAAAAAAAAAAATAAAAAAATTTTTGTGAAAACCCCCTCTTTTAAAACTCATTGTGATCAAAAGTTCCACCCCCATTCAAAAAACTATCTGGGGCAGAATTATCCTTTTTATTCCCACTTTCCAAAAAATTTTCCCGCTTGTGCCCGATTTCAAAAATTTAATTGAAATAAGAGTTTATAAAAAACGGATTTTTTTTTTGTAAAACCCGTTTTTAAACCCATCGTTATCAAAAGTTCCACGCCCTTTCAAAAAACTATCTGGGCCAAAATTATCCTTTTAATCCCTACTTTCCAAAAATGTTGCCTGCTTGGCAAATGGAATTGAAATATTAAAAATTTGAAAAAATAAAATATTTTTTTATGAAAACTCCTTTTTAAGCTCATCGTTATTAAAAGTTCCCTTTCAAAAAACTGTCTGGGCCAGAATTATCCTCCCTATCCACACTTTCCATAATAGTTGCCAGCTTGTGCCCATTTTAAAAAATGTTATTGAAATAAAATTTAAAAAAATTAGAAAAAATACTTTTTTTTTGAAAACCCCCTTTTAAAAACTCATCGTTACAGAAAGTTTCACCCCGTTTCAAAAAACTGCCTGGGCCAGAATTATTCTTTTTATTCCTACCTTACAAAAAACTTGCCCGTTTACACAAATGGAATTGAAATACCAAAAATTGAAAAAAAAAATTTTGTGGAACCCCTTTTTTTAACTTATCGTTATCAAAAGTTACACACTCTTTCAAAAAACTATCTGAACCGCCTAAAGGGTACTTATTTTATTTTTTTTTTTTTCAATGTATTAAAAACAAATTTTAATACGATAAAAAAACTATTTTTCGTGTAACCGGGTTTTTCTCGTAACCGTTTTTTTTTGTGTATTCGGGTTTTTGGGTAACCGGGTTTCATTTTATCCCGTATTTATATAGAAAAACACTATGTATGTACTTTAGGAAAAACTTGAAAATTGTTAATTCATAAAATTAATTTATTTCGATAAAAGAGGCTCATTTTAACAACTTTAGATTTGTTCATCTCCTTTCTATTGATATTTTATAGGCAGATGAAAAAACGGGCAAAAGCGGGCAGATCAGTCTGAAAGCTAGTAAACCAACGAACATTTTGGCATCCTAACTTTTGGATTATGTCGCGGAACATTTTGGAAAAACTATATCAAATGGAACAAATTTTCAAAATTTACTTAAAAATACCAAAAACTCATCAAAAAAATATGGGAAAAGAGCTGTTCATACCCATTTACATGTTGTACTTCTCTTTGTCAAATAAATGAATCCAAAAAAAAAAAACAAGGTCCCATCTTAATAATGTATATTGTTAGCTTTTTTGATTGCTGTATATGGAGATTTAAACATACATATTTTATCTTTGATGGATCATTCCAAGAGAATGGGTGTACCGATTTTTACAAAAATTACAGACAAGGAGCAGCAAGTCATACCTAATACAATAGTGCATTCGCTTTTTTTAATTAAATAATTTTGTTTTTTTTAGTTTTGGCCAAAAAAACTACCATCTCAGCCCAGTGTGCGCTGGTATAAAATAACAAGAGTATTTAATTTCAAAAACATATTTACATCTGCACACACACACACTATCGCACAGAAACTCTAAAAATAAACGGGGTTTGGCAAAATCTACAAAAACAACCATCGACGATGTCGTTTCGAAATAAACACACCAATTTAAAAGGAACAAAAACATTGACTCTTGCTAATAAAACGAACTAAAAAAAAACCCTGAAGAGGAGAGAGTAAATAAATGAAAGACAACAAAAAAAAACATGCGAATGAATGAACAACAATAATAAACGAGAAATGAAACTAAACTGTTATTAAATTGCGTGAGTATTATTAAATAACCAACCCAATACAATTATAAAGAACAGGGGAAGGGCACATTAGCTACAGGGGCTGTATAAAAAATACTACAGTAGTATTATTAATACAGCAAGAACAACGAACGACACTACTAAAAAAACCCAACAAAAGAAAAGAAACATACACAAACACCACACACCGTAAAATGAGTGGACGACCGACCGACCCACAAAGTTTTGACTAGCGAACGGGAATTTTAATGGGTAGCAATAATCGCTCAGACACACCACCCGTGAATGCCGGTTGGACTTGACTTTGGACGAACCAGGAAAAACGAGACCCCGCCAAAAGAGTTTCGCTTCCCTCTTTTTTACCAGGCGCTCAGCAAATGCAGACATAAACAGCTAAATCAAGAAAAAAAAAACGGAGAAAAATGTTGAAATTTCAATTTCACATTTTTAAAAACAGACACTACTAACACACCAAAGTTGTTTGCTTTGTTCGTTGTTGTTGTAGTTGCTGAATGGGTGTGTGTAGATGGGTTTCTTTAAATTGGTGGGTATGTTTTTTTTTTTTTTCGTTTTTGGGTAATTTCAACAATACTATGTATTAACTGTTTACTAAAAAAACAACAACCACGTTTCTGAAAGAGTGAGAAAGTTGTTTGCGATTGCTCTTTTTATTTGCGTGTTTTTATTTAATATTTGGGATTTATTTTACGACCAGGGATGTTAAAGTTGGTACAATTGTACTTTTTTTGGTACAATTTGACCTTCAAAAAGTACCGTGTAGTACTACGTGATTCATTTGGTACAATTTTAAAATTTCCAATTTCTTTCTTTATAATACCAAATTCACATTGGCATGTTTAAATTTAAACATGTGTTTTCCCATACATTCAAAACAAAACATCGTTTAATTTTAAACATCTCGAAAACATCTCGAAAACATTTCCAAAACATCTCGGAAACACGAAATAACAACCCTGTGTTAAGTTGTCATTAAAAAAACAGCCGCTGCTAAACGAACCAGAAGAAAAGCGGCTGCTTTTTTAAACACTTGGCAATGCGAACACTTTCGTTTAATTTTAAACACAAAAGTTAAACGATGTTTTAAACATTGAATGCGAATATGGTATAACTCATCAAAACACGGGTGAAAGACCCCAGCTTTTTTTCTTTAAGGCCCGTAAGTTGTTCAACGGTAAAAAAAATGTTTCGAAACATACCTGCCAACAATAGGGCGATATATCGCCGAAAAGATATTGTGGCAATTCAGAAATTTCCCTGCAAACAATTGGGTCAGTGGCGTATACAGGGGGGGGGGGGGGGCCGGGGGCCCGGGCCCCCCCGAAATGATTTGACAAATTTCAGGATTTGGTATCAAATAAAAAGTACAATGTTAAAAAACTTCGTAAAAAAATCTAAAAACATTTAAGAATCTAAATTTTTTTTTGAAGAGAAATGTTTTGAAACTGACAATTTTTCTGTTAAAACAATCTCAAAATCTGAAATTTTTTTTTTAGAATTTGAAACTTTTCAACTTAAGATTCTAATGAAAAAATAACTTAGAACCTGAAGTTTTATGTAAACAAAAAATGGACCTAATTGTAAGTAAAATGTAGTCAAATCTTAAAATGCGACCTTGTCATTTAGAAAAATGTCTCCAAACGAGACTATTTCTTAAAAAAAAAAAATTCTCAGAATCTAAAACTTTATATAAAAAAAAATGGCTGAGAATCTAACTAAGACTTTTTCTATAGGAATAATGCCTTAACATATTAGCATTTTTTTGCAGAATATAAGACCTTTTCTATAGGAAAAATGTTTCAGAATCTGGTACTTTTCTATAAAAAATTCTCAGAATCTGAGGCTTTTCTAAATAAAAAAAATTTCAGAATCTGAGGCTTTTCTATATGAGAAATGTTTTAAAATCTGAGAACTTTCAGTAGGAATAATGTCTCTGAATCTGAAAAATGTCTCAAAATCTGAGATTTTTTCTATAAAAAAAATCTTAGAATCTGAGGCTTTTCTATATGAAAAATGTTTTAAAAGCTGAGAACTTTCAATAGGAATAATGTCTCTGAATCTGAGAATTTTTCTTACAATCAGGAAAATGTCTCAGAATTTTGAATTTTTTTACGAAAAATGTTTTAGAATCCACGAATTTTTCTTAAGTTAAATTATCTCAAAATCAAATAAAGGAAAAATGTCTCAGAGTCACAAGGTGAGACATTTTGTGTAGAAAAATGCTCAAAATCTGAAACTTTTTATATTGTAAAAACATATTTTTCTATAAGAATAATGTCTCAGAATTTGAGTATTTTGCTATGGGAAAAATATTTCAAATCTGAGACTTTTTCTATAGGAAAATTGTCTCAGAATCTGAGGATTTTTCTATATGAAAAATGTTTCAGAATCTGGCAATTTCCTATAGTCAAAATGTCTCAGAATCTGAGACTTGTTCTATAAGAAAAGTGATTAAGCATCTTAGACTTTTTCGATAGTAAAAATGTGTCAGAATCTAAGAAATTTTCTGTAGAAAATATGCCTGAGAACCCGAGACATTTTCCATATAAAAAATGTCGAATAATCTGAGATTTTTTCTGTAAGAAACATGTCGAAGAATCTAAGACTTTTGCTATAAGAATCTGAGACTTTTTATAGGAAAAATGTCTCAGAATTAGAAACTTTTTTTATAGAAAAAATGTCTGAGAACCTGAGACATTTTCTATAGGAAAAATGTCGAATAAGAAATATGTCGAAGCATCTGAGACTTTTTCTATAAGAATCTGAGACTTTCTATAGGAAACATGTCTAATTGTTAGAATCTTAGACCTTTTCTATAGGAAAAATGTTTTAGAATCTAAGACTTTTTATAGTGTTTTCTTTTTTAAAAGTTCTCAGAATCTGAATCATTTTATTTATTGAAAAAGCGAAGATTTTCTCAGAATCTAAAATTTTTTGTGTGGAATGTTTTAGAATCTGAGAAAATGTGCTAAACTAGAAATATCTCCGATTATGGGAAAATGTCTTACAATCGGAGTCTTTTCTTTAGGAAAAGTATTTTATGAATATGTTTATAGAATCAATTTCTAAACTGAATTTTTCCGAGAAAGGTTTTCCATTAAAAAAATGATTTAGAGTCTTTGACTTTTTCTATTACAAAAACTGTCTTAACTGCAAATTGTGATAGAATCTTAGACTTTTCTTTGAACAAATTTTAGATAATCTTCTTTGTAAAAATGTTTCAGCATCTGATAAAATTCGCACTTTAAAAAAATGCTTAAGTCCCCCACCGAAATAAAATCCTGGATACGCCCCTGAATAGGGTGATATATCGCCAAAAAGATATTGCGGCGATGCAGAAATTTATCATTTCAATAAAAAAATCAAAGTAGTATTTTTATTATATCGCCATTTTCTCATACGAACGATATTTTAGCGATAGAAAAAAAAATATTGAACATTTTTATTTCTTTGTCAATTTACATAAAATAATTTATCAAGCACAACAAGAAATCTTTGAGAGAATATAAATTTGGCCGAAAACCACAAATTTGCGTTCAAAGATAAAATAAATGTTAAAGTTATTTTGTGTATGCTGATGCGCGAAACATAACCAAACATAAAAATTTCTGTCAAATTTTTGCTACAAATTAATTGATGTTTCGAAACATTTTTTTAACATGATGGTTTTAGGCTGGTGTCTTATTTTAAAAATGATGCAGGACACCAATTACTGTTTTCATTTTCTTAAAACCAAAAAGGTTTGCAACTTCGATTTGTAACTTGTATAATAACTAACCTGCTGGTGAATAAAAGCGTTTTTTACCAGAAGGCGAATAAAACATAACATAATTATTTTTCAACAAAAAAAAATTTATCAAATTTTTTTTTTCATCAATTTATTTTTTTTTATAAAATTTTTTTTTTATAAATTTTTTTAAATCAATTTTTATTTATCAAAATTTTATTTTTCATCAATTTTTTTTTTCATCATTATCACAATTTTTTTTTCGTTAAATTTTTTTTTCTTCGTTAAAAACTTTTTTTCATTAAAATTTTTTTTTGCACCAATTTTTTTTTTCACCAATTTTTTTTTTTCATAAAAACTTATTTTTCATCAAAATTTTGTTTTTCATCAATATATTTTTTTTTTCATCAAAACTTTTTTTTTCACCAAAACTACTTTTTCTCTAACAAGGGAAGTATCTCAACCCTTATGAACCGATTTGCCTGAAACTTAAAATATATAAAAGAGACAATTCTAAGGTTGGGGTGTCTCGGCTTATCGGCCATATCGGGGATTTGGGGGTTCAAAACATGGGTCAAAAAATGGCGAAAAAATCGTTTTTTGGATTTTTCAGCCATTTCTTTTTAAGAAACTATAAGATGTTTTCATATAAGAAGAAAGGTTTTTTTAATGCCTATCCAATGGTGGCATAACCTTGTAAAAATTCGGCTTCTTTAAATATTTTTTTCAGGAAAATGTGTAAATTTTGGGGGGTACTTATGTGAAGACATAGACCTACGATATCCATATGGATAAGAAATAATCTTTATTAAATTTAAGTCGACCAGTATTTTTGCCCTAAATGATATTCCTGTTAGTTCGGAAGTTATCAAAATTTTCCCGAAGGTCCACATGGTTTCATAAGGAGACAACGAAATTTTTAAACACCGATATGGCCGATAAGCCGAGACACCCCAACCTTAAAATCGTCTCTTTAATATATATTTTAAGTTTCAGGCAAATCGGTTCATAAGGGTTGAGATACTTCCCTTGTAAGTCTAAATCTTTTAGTTTAGAAATACATCCGTCCATCTGTCTGCCAACTAGATTGTCTAAGAAATGGATCAATAGTATATAAACTTAATAGGGTTCTGGACATATATTTCAATTCGTTTTGCATGGAATAGCAAATAACATTGCACAGAAAATAATATCGTGATTTTTTTTTTAATTAAAAATGGATTTGATATTAAATTTAACTTCAATTAAACATTTTAATTGATTCAATTAATGTTTTAATTGAATTCTTAACTTTACTGAAAATAAAAATAAAATAAACAAACGAAACCGGTTTTATATGCTTTAGTGTTAGTAGCAAATGAAAAAATAAAATGCAAAAAACAACAAAAAAAACTTTTGAACTATTGTTTTGTATATTTTGGTGGTAGCAGCCAATAAAAACATGAAAGCAACAAAAAAATTTAGTTTTATTGTTTTCTTTAAGGCGAGCGGTCGTTGCGGATAAATTGTTTTGATAATAAAATGTGTACAGTTGTGTTTTGCACATTGAAATATAATACAATTTTTTTTTTGATTCAACTTTTCTAAGGCGACAAAAATGCATGCAATAACAAGATTTATAAATAAAAATGTAATTTTAAATAGTTATTGATATTTTAAAATACTACTATAATGTTTCTATGCAAAACTATACCAAGTGTTTATATTTAATAAAGAAAATAAATTTCTTAATAATGTAAAACAAAAACATTCTATGTTTATTTATTTTTAGGCATTTTTTGAAGTTCAACTTTTAAAATTAAATTGAGTTCTGGTATTTTTTCAATTAAAAATTTTATGTGAATCAATAAATCTATATTATTGATTTTCAATTTTATATTAATTTTTTTTTATATATTTATTTAATTACAATTTTAATTGGTTTTCCATTTCATTTTCAATTAAAACTTTAATTGATTCAATTAACAATTTAATTAAGTTTTAAAACTGTTTTCAAACAAAATGAGTAATTAATATGCGCATTTTCGTGATACGTCCGAAATCAATTAATTTTTTAATTGAATCAACGAATTTCGTAATTGAAATTCATTTTTATTTTTTTCTGTGCATGTTTTAGAATTTTTCCCGATCTTTTCCTTGAACTGAATGTAACACAATGAGAATCTTCATTTTTGTGTAAGTTTACCACCGTTTGGGGGGAAATTAAGATTTTTTTTATATTTTAGAATTTTTTGATAGACTTAAGCATTTTTTTAAAGTGCGAATTTTATTAGATGCTGAAACATTTTAACAAAGAAGATTATCTGAAATTTTTTCAAAGAAAAGTATAAGATTCTATCACAATTTGCAGTTAAGACAGATTTTGTAATAGAAAAAGTCAAAGACTCTAATCATATTTCCAATGGAAAACGTTTCTCGAAAAATTCAGTTTAGAAATTGATTCTATAAACATATTCATAAAATACTTTTCCAAAAGAAAAGACTCCGATTGTAAGACATTTTCCCATAATCTGAGATATTTCTAGTTTAGCACATTTTCTCAGATTCTACACCCAAAAAAAAACGTGGGTATTCAATACTAAAAATTTAACTAATTTTAGTCCAAAGGGACCTAGTGCAGAAATTGGTAACCAATACTAAAATTTTTAACTAATATTAGTCAAAACCAGTAGAAATTACTAATGTTAGTACTTTGAAGATACTAAAATTAGTAACCAATTAGTAGATTTTGGTACAATATCACTTACTAAACCTTTTACTGTAGAATTATTTTGAGTGTACAACATTTCACACAAAAAATTTTAGATTCTGAGAAAATCTTCACTTTTTCTATAAATAAAATGATTCAGATTCTGAGAACTTTTTAAAAAGAAAACAGTATAAAAAGTCTTAGATTCTAAAACATTTTTCCTATAGAAAAGGTCTAAGATTCTTAGACATTTTTCCTATAGAAAAAGTCTCAGATTCTTATAGAAAAAGTCTCCGATTCTTCGACATGTTTCTTACAGAAAAAGTCTCAAATTATTCGACATTTTTCCTATAGAAAATGTCTCCGGTTCTCAGACATTTTTTCTATAGAAAAAGTTTCTAATTCTGAGACATTTTTCCTATAAAAAGTCTCAGATTCTTATAGAAAAAGTCTCAGATTCTTCGACATGTTTCTTACAGAAAAAGTCTCAGATTATTCGACATTTTTCCTATAGAAAATGTCTCAGGTTCTCAGACATTTTTTCTACAGAAAATTTCTTAGATTCTGACTCATTTTTCCTATTGAAAAAGTTTAAGATGCTTAATCACTTTTCCTGTAGAACAAGTCTCAGATTCTGAGACATTTTGACTATAGGAAATTGCCAGATTCTGAAACATTTTTCATATAGAAAAAGCCTCAGATTCTGAGAAAATTTTCCTAAAGAAAAAGTCTCAGATTTGAAATATATTTCAAATAGCAAAATACTCAAATTTTGAGACATTATTCTTATAGAAAAATATATTTTTAAAATAGAAAGTTTCAGATTTTGAGCATTTTTCTATACAAAATGTCTCACCTTGTGTCTCTAAGACATTTTTCCTTTATTTGATTTTGAGATAATTTTCCTTAAGAAAAATTCGTTGATTCTGAAAGATTTTTCGTAAAAAAAGTCTAAAATTCTGATATTGTAAGAAAAATTCTCAGATTCAGAGACATTATTCCTATAGAAAGTTCTCAGCTTTTAAACCATTTTTCATATAGAAAAACCTCAGATTCTTAGATTTTTTTTATAGAAAAAATCTCAGATTTTGAGACATTTTTCAGATTCAGAGACATTTTTCCTATAGAAAGTTCCCAGATTCTAAAACATTTCTCATATAGAAAAGCCTCAGATTCTGAAACTTTTTTCATTTAGAAAAGCCTCAGATTCTGAAAATTTCTAATAGAAAAAGTACCAGATTCTGAGACATTTTTCCTATAGAAAAGGTCTTATATTCTGCGAAAATGGCTAATATTTTAAGGCATTATTCCTATACACAGAAAAAAAAAAGTTGTCAATTCAATTAATTTTATTGTTAATACAATTAAACATTTAATTGAAACTGAGCCTACATTGGATATTGTCAATACAACAATGGCTATGGTAACTTTTTTAAAAAAATAAATCTAAAAATAGAATAATCTAAAAATAGAAATAAATAAACTAAAAATAAAAATAAATATAAAAAAAAAAAAATCATCCACCGATAACTGGCATCGAACCCGCAACGTTAATGCTACGCGTCTAGTACACTACCACTGTGCTATCCCCATATGTATTTATACTTGACTAAACAGCATATTTAAAAAAACACTAAAAACAAATTGATAAAAAAATCTAAACTAAAAAAAAAAATATAAAAAAAAAAATCATCCGCCGGCACCTGGCATCGAACCCGAAACTTTCGTGCTACAAGTCTAGCACACTACCACCGTGCTATTTCTCATATATATTTATAGTTGACTAAATGTGTACGTAAAGTGTCTGTAGAATCAGTGTGTACTCTTTGCTGTTTTTACAGTAATAAAAAATGTGGCATTATATTTAAAAATAAATAATAATGTGGCTTCAAACATGTTTAAAAAATTTTAAATAGAATAACAAAAAATAATCACAAAAAAAAAAAAAAAAAACAAGTGTTTCGCAAACTAGCGGCGAACCCGCAACCTTCATGATTCGAGTCTGGCACACTACCACCGTGCTATCGTCACATATATGTTTGCTTGATTAAATGAGTTTATAAAGTGTCTGTGTTATTAATAAAATAAAAATGAATTATTGTCACATTAACAATATACATTGTTGATACAATTAAAAACGTTGTTGAACTAGTATTTAGTTGTTAACAATTTGTTTGGTTACTTTTGATTTTATGATATTTTTTTCTGTGTAGAAAAAGTCTTAGTTAGATTCTCAGACATTTTTTTATAAAAAGTTTTAGATTCTGAGAAAATTTTTTTTTAAGAAATAGTCTCGTTTTGAGACATTTTTCTAAATGACAAAGTCGCATTTTAAGATTTGACTACATTTTACTTACAATTAGGTCCATTTTTTGTTTACATAAAACTTCAGGTTCTAAGTTATTTTTTCATTAGAATCCTACACAGAAAATAATATCGTGATTTTTTTTTTAATTAAAAATGGATTTGATATTAAATTTAACTTCAATTAAACATTTTAATTGATTCAATTAATGTTTTAATTGAATTCTTAACTTTACTGAAAATAAAAATAAAATAAACAAACGAAACCGGTTTTATATGCTTTAGTGTTAGTAGCAAATGAAAAAATAAAATGCAAAAAACAACAAAAAAAACTTTTGAACTATTGTTTTGTATATTTTGGTGGTAGCAGCCAATAAAAACATGAAAGCAACAAAAAAATTTAGTTTTATTGTTTTCTTTAAGGCGAGCGGTCGTTGCGGATAAATTGTTTTGATAATAAAATGTGTACAGTTGTGTTTTGCACATTGAAATATAATACAATTTTTTTTTTGATTCAACTTTACTAAGGCGACAAAAATGCATGCAATAACAAGATTTATAAATAAAAATGTAATTTTAAATAGTTATTGATATTTTAAAATACTACTATAATGTTTCTATGCAAAACTATACCAAGTGTTTATATTTAATAAAGAAAATAAATTTCTTAATAATGTAAAACAAAAACATTCTATGTTTATTTATTTTTAGGCATTTTTTGAAGTTCAACTTTTAAAATTAAATTGAGTTCTGGTATTTTTTCAATTAAAAATTTTATGTGAATCAATAAAACTATATTATTGATTTTCAATTTTATATTAATTTTTTTTTATATATTTATTTAATTACAATTTTAATTGGTTTTCCATTTCATTTTCAATTAAAACTTTAATTGATTCAATTAACAATTTAATTAAGTTTTAAAACTGTTTTCAAACAAAATGAGTAATTAATATGCGCATTTTCGTGATACGTCCGAAATCAATTAATTTTTTAATTGAATCAACGAATTTCGTAATTGAAATTCATTTTTATTTTTTTCTGTGTGTGGATGACGACCGCCTGATTCTACGCAATTCTAAATACAAAAAACTTGATAGTATTTGTGATTCTGCTTTAAAGACGGATGTGTATTAGTGAAACTAACGAATTTATCAAAGCAAACGACGAAAAATTTTCATCCACGGGAATAAGCTTTCTGCAACTTTCCCGCAACCTTTTTATAGGACGTCTTTTATAAGAGTCTTTGACCGTAAGGGTCTAAAAAGTAAATTTTTTTTTGAAAGTTGGTACAAAATTGAAAACCCCATTTACCATCCCTGATTCAGACTCTTTGTGACTCAGAGAAAGTTTTTGCAATTTTGAGTGCATTAAAACAAGACCGCTTATTTAATTATACACAGCACAATTCTTTGTTTTAAGAATTTTATTCTATTTAAGGGGGTTAGTCTTTGCTAATTACTAGGGCAAGTACTTTCATGAAAATGCATATTTTTACTCAGCACTGTAAATATAACATAAATTTAATATCTATCCGAATCAATGAATTTGCAATAAAATGGCATTGATTTGTAGTAGCATATTTTTGCATATTTTGGTATAGATGCATATTTTTGCATATTTTCATATAAATTTGCCTTTTTTTAAATTTCATCAATATTTTTTCAAAACTTCCCTAGGAAAATTTAAATTTCTTTTAGAAAAATATACTTATTTATAGAAATCGTATTCTGATGCATTTTTTATAGAAAATTGATTCTGGAAGTATAATTTTTAGATTCTGAGAAATGATTCCTATTTAAAATGTTCCTATTCTGAGATATTTTACTACTCGTAAAAAAAAAATTAAAAAATGTTTTCGAATTTAAGATTTCATTATAGGAAAATTGCGTTTTTATTTTGCTTAGAGTTGGGATAAGGTCTTTTGCCTTTTAGTTAATTTGACTTGAAAATCAGAAAATTCCAAGAAAAAAAAAATATTAAAAAAATATTTTTTTGTTTTTTTTTTTAGAAAAAAGATCAAAAAAAAATTTTAAAAATTGTTTGTTCTAGAAATATTTTGTATATATTTTTTTTCTTTTATAAAATTTTTAACTTTAGAAATATTCAGTGACTCAAAAAAAACTTCTCAAGTAAAAACTATTTACTAATTAAAAATTGTTTCCACTCAAAAAAACATTTTTAAGAATTGTCGAAGGCCTTAAAGTATTGGACAAAGCCAAATTTATGTTGACAAATTATTTTTTTAGTAAAAACAATAATTTTTAGATGCATATTTTTGAAGTTTTAAGTGCATATTTTGGATTTTTAGATGCATATTATAGGCACATATTTTCGTTTTTTAGATGCATGAAAGTACTTGCCCTACTAATTACATATACATTTCAAAACAAGAAAAGCGGAGCTTGTATGAAACGTCCCCATTTTATGTAGGGGACGTAACAATAAAGTTCTTTGATTCGAGTAAATCCATATGATGTTGTTGTACAGAGTTATCGAGTAAGGCCGTTTTGTAGATCTGACATCACCAACAATAATTGTAAAAATGTGGTGATGCCACACTAAAGTTCAAACGTAAAACTAAGAGAGACAAAAAGCGATCTGCATTCTCACTGTATAACTGGTATCTTCCATCTCGCTCAAATTTCGATTTGTGATACATTTTCGTAAACAATACCATATGGGTTTTGTTTACTACTTTTTCAAACGCCATTTGTTATCTTACTCTATAACTCTGTTGTTGTACACTAGGGTGGAGCAAAATTTCCTTTTTTTCAAATTTTAAAATCGTCGGACCCGGAAAAGTTGATTTTTAGGGTCAATATTAACACAAAACAGTTATGGACCTTTAGGTCAAAGTCTTTGGATCCCTTTTTTGACATGAAAATCAGAAAGTTCAAAAAAGGAACCCAAATTTATTGCCCTACAGGTCCAATATTTTTTTGTGTTAGTATTCACCTTTAAACAATTTTGAAATTCCAAAAAAAGGAAAATTAGCTTCGCCCTATTGTACACTCATGTACACAAGCTCTGAACCTATGCGAAAACTTAAAGCAACGAACAAAATAAAATAACATAGTCATGAATAACATTATAGTCATTTTAAGACTTGAATATGCAGGCAGATCTATTATCATGTCATCAGCGTATTTTCCTGGTGATGATGATACGGATCCTTCGCCAGCTATCACCAGGACTTTGGTAGAGTATAATGCTATGCAAAACCCTGATGATACGAACAAACGAGGGCTAGATATTTGGAATTTAGGGAATGTAGGCTCGGATCCAAAATTTGAAACCAGGAATAGTACTGATACGAACAAAAGAGCACTGGATGTCTTGGAATTTATTATTGAGAACAATTTTAGGCTCGGATTCAACATTTGAAACCAGGAATAGAAAGGAAGTTTTGGGTCTGACACTGGCTACCCAAAAGAGCGATTCAGAGATAAAGAATTGGAAAGTATCCAATGAAATATCTTTTCGGATCTAATATATTTGGAGCCTGGCTCCAAGATTGCCAGATCATAGCAGTGTTTACCAGGCAGAGATGCTGGCAATAAAGGACGTAGTACCTCCTGGGTTGCGTGGAAACTTGCGCTAAAATAGGTGTTCCAGTGTTATGACATTAAGGGTTTTTACGATCTCTGGCATTTTACAATGTTGAACTGCAAAAAATTTTTGCTGTTTAAAAAAGTAAATAGTCAGACATCATGAATTCCTTTATGCTCATTGCATTTTTGAATGCCTACTTTCTTAAACAATTTTTAACATATATATTTTTTTATTTTCATTTCAGTCATTTAAAATCATCACACATAACATTTAAAATCATCATAAAACACACAAAAACATAAAAACACATACATAAATCATATATCATAAATCATCATTACATTTCAATTTACTATGGTAAGCCATAATCATAGAAAAGATTAGAAGGTACGCAGTGTTGTATTTGATGTATTTTCCAATATGGTGGCAAAATGCTTGTTCTTCCTCATCTCACACGTATTTAATATCAAATTAGATTCTTTGTTTATAAAAAATGGAATTTGTCTTTCATTTAGTTAAATTTGTTATTTATTTTGCTTTATTCAACGTTTTTTTAAAGATAATACGCACTATTGATAGTTTAAAAAGTTTTTTTCTCTTTTGTTGTTTGCTTTGTTGTTGTTCTCCTTTATGTTGCATTATTTTTATTAAACGTCAAAAGTTACATAATGTGCTGTCACCAATACTTATTCAAGCCAAATACGACTCTGTTTCATTTCTATTTTTTTCTATGGCCATAATTAACAATTTCAAAAAACGATAAAAACAACTTTAAACTACAGTTGTTTTTACTGCAACTCAACATTTCTTTTATTAACAAAAAACTTCTTAGGCTGGATTACTCAATGCTCCGTTATAAAATAACTCCCCGTTAAATTTAACTTTTTTCATACAAATTTTGACATAAGGCTCCGTTAAATCGACAGTTAGCAGCTAACTTTTCATTGAGTAATCTGCCCTTAAACGTTCTTTTAATATTTTTAATATTTTTTTTCTCTTCCACAGTCTGTTCACTATTGCACCGAGTGTGGCATCAGCCACATCTGCCAGCCAATGCAACCATACCAACGCCATGTCTATCAACCTGTCTATCAACAACCTGTCTATCAACAACCGCTTCAGCACGGTTATAGACGTAACAACAGAGGCACCTACAACAACAACAACCGAAACACCAACAACAGAGGCAGAAGAAACACCAGATACAACAACAGATCCAACAACAACAGATACAACAACGGAGGCAACAACCGAAACAACAACAACAGATCCAGATCCAGATCAAGGGATCAGAACAGACGGGTTGTTGAACGTGAAGGCCGCAGACGGGATCGAACCCCAAGCGGTCACCGCAGACGGGTTCAAAGCCCAAGCGGCAGACGTCACGACAAAAACAACAACAACAAAAACAAAAACAACAACAAAAACAACAACGACAACAACAACAACAATGAAAAAATCGCAGAAAACCAAAATAAAGAAAACAAATAATTTTATTTGACAAACTGTCTAAGGCTGTATTACTAACTTTTCATTGAGTAATCCGCCCTAAATATATTTTTTAACTTGTATTTTTTATTATTATTTTATTTAAAAAAAAAAATCTTAACGTCAAATTTCCTAACAACTACTAAAAACTATAAAAACTACTTCAAATTACAGTTTTTTTACTGTTACTCAAATTATATAAATTTTTTATTTAAAAAAAAAAAAATCTTAACGTCAAATTTCCTAACAACTACAAAAAACTATAAAAACTACTTCAAATTACAGTTTTTTTTACTGTTACTCAAATTATATAAATTTTTTATTTAAAAAAAAAAATCTTAACTTCAAATTTCCTAACAACTACAAAAAACTATAAAAACTACTTCAAATTACAGTTGTTTTTACTGTTACTTAAATTCTAAAAATTTTTTATTAAAAAAAAAAAAATTCTTAACGTCAAAAACGGTTCAAATTATTTATTTATTAAATATAAGAATATTCTTTCAAGCCGGGAAATCCACATTGACCTCCGGATCCGTTTCATTAAATGCTACGTATGGTCGGTACTAATGTATGGCGTAGAAGCATGGACTTTGAAAATCAATACTATGAATAGAATAGAAGCGTTTGAAATGTGGTGTTATCGAAGGTTACTTAAAATATCGTGGGTTGATAGAGTATCTAATTTGGAAGTTTTAAGAAGAATAAGATGCGAACGTGAACTACTTCCCACAATTAAACGAAGGAAAACTTCCTACTTTGGTCATATAATACGTGGAAGCAAATACGAACTATTGCAACTAATATTAGAAGGTAGAATAGAGGGCAGACGAGGAATGGGACGAAAACAAATGTCGTGGCTCCGTAATATTAGAAATTGGACTGGCTTGAGAACTATTGGAGAATTAATTAGTACAGCACGACAGCGAGAAGAATTTTTTAATATTGTTAATAGTTTAAATTAGATTAAAGAATATTTTTTTTTTATTGTAATATATATAAATATGCATGTGATCACTTATATCCAGTGTTGGATTTGTAATAAAAGAAGAAGAAGAATAATTTTCTAAGTGTAGTCATTTAAGCATTATTTAATTATTTTATTTTTTTATTGTTATTTTGTTTATTTACAAATAAACTTAAACATTTTTGTTTAAAAAACTTGAGCAATAGGGCGGATCGAGAAATGCTTTTTCACGAATTTCGCTTGGGCGCTATGCGGGATTGGTAAAACTAGATACCAAAACGATGTGGTTAAAATTTAAGGAAGATCGCCCTTCATCTAGGGTTGCCCCTCCAGCGCTGAAGTTTCAACTTTTTTAAGCCAAAGAGCATTTTTTTAAAAAATTGTCAAAAATTCAAATTTGATCAGATCTTCTTAATTTTGGATTTTATGTGGTCTAGTTAATCACATCTAGTTATATTTTTAATATCAGCTTAATACGATATCGCTAACCTCCAAAACCCAGAGGTGGAAAAGTATACTTATATTTTGGAGAAACCCGAAAAGCAATTTTTTGCAAATATGTAAAAAAAAACACATTAAAATTGCAAAATATGACTTTTTTCTTTTCGACTTGGAAAATAGACTACTCAAGGATTCCAAAACCGTTAAAACCAAAAAATACGAAATTCTTGAACGGCGTGTGGACCAATCTCAACTTACGATATTTTCAAAAAATTTATTTCATAAATTTTTTTTTGCTATATTGTTCTATATTTTAAAATTTTTTTACAAAATTTGTCATATTTTTCTATTAAAGATAATCTCATTAAAATTTAAGAGATCGTTAACCCTTGTCGACATGGGGTCATATAAAAAAAAATTGTTTTTTACCAATTACAAATAGATTAAAATTGAAAACATTTATGAGTTTAGCGGATCATATTACATATACAAAAAAAAAAATTCGCGGTTAGTTCGCATTTTCGTTGTAGACTACTATAATTTGAATTATTCAAAAAAAAATCAAATCCAATTTCATCTTTAACCTGTGCGAAATATAAAAAATTGATTTTTATAGTAGGTTTAGGTTTTACAAATATCATATAACTTTTGCAAAGCAATAAAAAATTAATTTAAAAAAGTTAGTCGCAGTCTTTAAAATGTCGCCTATTCGTAATAAAAATATAAATTGTCCAATTTTCGGTAAGGCCAATAAACTACGCGTAAACCAACTACCAACATTTTCCGATGTATCGAAAGGATATTGCTTCATTCAAAATAAAGTTAAAAAAGGGAATGATCTGCCTTTTATGAGTATTGCCAAGCCTCTAGCGAAAGACATTTTATCTATATGGGAAAAAACAACAATTCCAACAATTTCTCCAAAATCTGTTATTGGAAAGCTTAAGGTATTCCGTGGTAAGTTGGAACAGTTCAAAAAACATTTAAAATTTTAAAAAAAGAGGTACCATGATTTTGGACAAAAACTCTTCGATATTTGCTCATGCAAATGCGTAACATGGTTCGCATGCAGCTGCATATATAAAGTCCCTACCACGAAAAGAGAATTCCTAAATGAAAATGCGAACTAACCGCGAATATTTTTTGTATACGTAATATGATCCGCTAAACTCATTAAAGTTTTCAATTTTAATCTATTTGTAATTGGTAAAAAACAATTTTTTGTGTGGGACATATATGACCCCATGTCGACAAGGGTTAATTATCTCTTAAATTTTAATGAAATTATCTTTTATAGGAAAATATGACATATTTTGTAAAAAAATTTTAAAATATAGAACAATATAGCAAAAAAAATTTATGAAATAAATTTTTTGAAAATATCGTAAGTTAAGATTGGTCCACACGCCGTTCAAGAATTTCGTATTTTTTGGTTTTAACGGTTTTGGAATCCTTGAGTAGTCTATTTTCCAAGTCGAAAAGAAAAAAATCATATTTTGCAATTTTAATGTGTTTTTTTTTACATAATTGCAAAAAATTGCTTTTCGGGTTTCTCCAAAATGTAAGTATACTTTTCCACCTCTGGTTTTTGGGGGTTAGCGATATCGTATTAAGCTGATATTAAAAATATAACTAGATGTGATTAACTAGACCACATAAAAACTTAGATATTCATATATACAGTGTGTATAAAATGTTATTTAAAAGTAAAAATTATCTTTAAAAATTTTATAATTGCTTTAATGCAAAAAAAAATATCATAAAAAAATTTTAAAAATAGGTAAAAATACTAAAAAAATAGCTAAAATACTAAAATTTATACAAAATATTACCTAAAAATATGCATTTATAGCGAAATAATAGCAAAATATGCACAAAGCAAAATATGCAAAAATATGCACTAACGAATCGATGCCATTTTAAAGCAAATTCTTTGATTCGCAAAGGTATCTTGTTTATGCTGTTCTATTGCCAAAGGGCAAAAACATGCATTTGCATTAGGGATGCCAAACGGGAAATCCCGAATCCCGAAATCCCGGGATTTTTCGGGATTGACAAATCCCGAATCCCGGGATTTATTTTTTTCAATCCCGGGATTTTTCGGGATTTTCCGGGATTGACAAATCCCGAAAAATCCCGGGATTTCGGGATTTTTTTGTCAAATTTTGTAATCAAAATTTACTATTTTTTTAGCATTTGTTTTACAATTTCGACAAAATTGATATCGTTTGAAAGGTCTTTGAGATACCTTTCAAATGAGGCATGTTGGGCTTAAATTCTCTTGCTCTCTGGGAGGCAAATCACATTTTTGGTGCGGATTATTCAATATACAGTTTTTATGAAACAGTTAAATTTTGCCGAAAGTTATATCGTCGCTGCGCCTAAAAATGGAGTCATGTGTAGTTTTTTAATTTTTTTTTATTACATCTTTATGATCCCCTATTGGTCATACGTTTACTCACTAAACCGTTTTTTGATATCTTGATAGGTTCAAAAGTCAGAAAAAGTAGCTAAGTGTTCGTCATACTAAAAATGGTCTGAATAGGAGTTATGTGTTAAGCTACACATAACTTTTTTTGATAAAAAAGTAACAGAACGTGACAAAATGGACCACTTTTTTAGTAATATGAGGTTCACACATAGCATCCAAGTATTTTGAATGAATTTGTCAAGATTTTTGGAAAATAATTGCAAATTTTCATCCTGTTATCAAAATCCTAAATGGCGGGTAATAAAGCCTTATGAAAGCAATTAAATCATTGACGGCGGAAAATTTTAGTATTTAAAGTACAGCATCTTTCGCAGATGTCAATTTATGTCGAAGCTTTTGAATATTTACAAGAAAAAACAAAAAATCAGCACCAGTTTTGCGAAAAATCTGTTGTTCGCTGTCTAGTGAAGAGCTTTTAAATATCAAAATTTTAAGGAACTTGTCTAACTAATGTCGCTTTAAACCGCCAACAAACTATATTAAGTCTTTGTCCCTCTCGAAAAGAAATTAACAATAAGATTGGTTTCATAAGCAAAAGGAGTTATGTGTAAAAAATATTTCCATTTATTTAAATTTTGTTCCAAAAAGTACTTAAAAAAGGAGTTGTGTGTATGTTTTTTGAAAATTTCTGCACCACTAGAAAACCGCTACATATTTCATAATTTTTTTGCAGTATGTGGATAGCATATCGATCGGTACAAGAATTTTTTGTAGAACAAACTTTTAAAAAATATCTCGAAGGGACGAAAATAAACAGTTTTTTTGCTCTCCTGAACACTTGCCGCAAAACACACACTCAAAATAATAACTCTGTTAAATACTCTGTAAAATGACTGTAATCTCAATTCGACAGATATTTGACAAAGTTATCTATCTATCAGATTTTAAGAAAATACTTTGTATTTTCTTGTGACCGAAAAACAAAATTTTATCTGTAATTTTACTTTTTTCTTTGTAATCTCTATTTACAGATAATAAACAGTTGTTTTTGTTAAAATACGTATTTTAGAAAAAATATTTTGTTTTGTTCTCGCAACCAAAATACTAAATTTCATTTTACGACGTGTAAAATTTGGAGTTACTTGTTAAAAACTCGTAATATTCACAAAAATAAAAAAGTAAATTTACAATTTGGAAGCATTTAAGCGGGCAAATTTAACAAAATTTTACTTTTAATTTTTTTAATTTTAATTAATGTTTTTGATGCAGAGAAGTTTTACTCATAAAATGGATTTAACTAAAACTTTGTGAATTTACAGAGTTTTTTTGTAAAATTTTGAACTCATAAAAGCCATTTAACTGAAACTTTGTAAATTTACAGAGTTTTTTTGGTAAAATTCTTCTCGGTTTTATCAATATTTTACAGATAATTCTATAAATTTTACAGTTTTTTTTATCGAAATCATTTTACAGAGTTTTCTTTGTAAAATAACAAAAAATCTTGCTGGTTGGAAATCTATGGTATTTTCTGCTGGCTCAGCAGAGTATCTCTGTAATTTAACAGAGTGATTATTTTGAGTGCATGACTCCATTTTTAGGCGCAGCGACGATATTCTATAATGGAGCTTTTAGTATTCCAGCTGTAGTTTCTATTCAACAGTTTTGGTTCTTAATTGAGCGTTATAAGTTAGGAAATTGAATATATCTCTCCGATCCCATTTTTGTTAGAAATTTAACAGAGGTGTGTTTTGTGTTGGCGGAGGACACTGGAGCCCAACTTACCCTTGCCAAAAATGCTAACAAATTTATTAAAACAATTTTATATTTATTTAGAGAAATATATAATATTTACGCCCACAAAAGAGACCTACCAAAGAAATTAATTTTGAAATATCCTGTAACTTAAAATTTTGACATCAAAATAAATGTTTAAAAAAGTTACGTTTTTCAAAGGTTAATGGACATCGCTAGAATCTATTAAAATCGGTCATAGATCAATAATTTATATACTTTATGATGTCATAGACCAATATTTTTCTGCGTTACGCATGGAGCGACAAAGCGGTTATACCCACATAATTTGGTTGGAGGATATAAAAATCTTGGAGCAGTACCAGTTAAGTTGTTTTTAAATTGTCGGATTTTCTGTGTTAAATATGTAAAACGATAATTATTCAACGTTGATGAATTAATTAAATATTAAATTATATTTTTTTTTAAAAGATAACGTTAAAAACTTTAATTTTAATAAATCCCGAAATCCCGAAAAATCCCGAAATCCCGAAAAATCCCGGGATCCCGAAAAATCCCGAAATCCCGAAAAATCCCGGGATCCCGGGATTACGATTTCAAAATCCCGAATCCCGGGATTTGTAAATGTCAATCCCGTTTGGCATCCCTAATTTGCATGTAGTCCTCTCCTTGGTCATAACCTAATAAACACAAAATCTATAAGTCATAATTTCAATATTAAAGGAATAGACGGACATCCGGAATATATTGATATTGACATTCTAGCATATCCACAAACTGATTATGGTAGTACCGCGAAGTTATGTGAGTGGTTCTAAAAAAACTGTGCAATGTCAATACATATTTTAACTCATTATATTATAACGTTTTATAAAAACCGGTTAATCGACACAAAAAACCCGGTTTCTCGAATATTCGAAATTCAAAACTTTTCGAAACCGGTCGAGTTTCTAAAAATGAAAAAACCGTTTGACCGGTTTTCGGTTTTGAATACTCTAATTGAAACGTTTAATAAAATTTAAAGCTCGTTCGTTCTACAATTGATTCAGAAAAACATTCACACATACTATATTTGTAGGTATGGTAGGTTTGCCATCAAAAATAATTGCTAAAGGGGAGTTGCTGCTGCATACTTGAAAATATTGTACTATGTTGTTACACATGTGTTGTTGTTTGCAATTGTTATCCACGGAATAATCAAACGACGAGTACTTATAACCGGTTACAAAATGATGACGATGCAAACAGCTTCGTATTATACCCACATATATGGAGGAATAACTAACTACTTACCTCCATGCAGAAATTTTTCTATCGATCGAACATATGTATAAAATATAACCGTAGACCATAAAAACCAAACAACATAATGTTTGTTTGGTAAAAATTAAGATTTTTGTTTATTTTTTTAACGAAAAAAATTACAACATTCAAAAGAAACTTTTATGAATCCTAGACACAAAGCCCAGAATATACTACGTACACGAGTGATTATTTTTTATTTTTTGGGGGAATAATGAATAAAAAAGGCAATGTTGCAACATTTTTAGTTAGTGAGTAGTCATTTTGTTTGTTCGTATCATAGGAGAACAGATTTTTTAAAAAGTTATTGCTACAAAAGTATGAAATTAAAATTTTTCAAGTAGTAGAATATATATTCGTGTACAATCAAAACAAAAATAACAAAAAAAAAAGCTTTTTAAAAGCAATGAATACTTTTAGTTGAGTGTTTGTTTCCCGCGTAAATATTTTCTTTAGCCACTGGCTGGCTGTATGGGGAACAAACGAATGAATAACTACAATGTGTAGACAATATTTATGTTTGCTATAGCAGAGATACATTTATTGAAATTTAAATTATGTTTTGTAACGTTTTTTTTTTTTTTTTTGAGATTTTTTTTTTTTTAATTTAAAAACATTAGAAATGGCGTTTTTAATGGCGTTTAAAACGGAAGACATGCGGCCACCATTATGAGGTTATTGACGACGGTATTTTTTTTTTTGTAGAGTCGACATTTTGTTTTGTGCCCGTCATTTTGCTTATTTCTCAAATTTATACCAGGCCAGCAGTGATTTTAAGACGTTGAAATTTGTCTATGAATAGAAAACTAGATAAGAAATTGAAAGCTATAGCTAGCTAAAATTATGAAGGCAAAAAGAAGAAAAAGGTGTGGTATACATATAAGTTAGATGCAGTGCTTTCACAGAAAAAAGTTTTACAGATATATGATGATTTCCGTCTAATGGCCTATTCACACCTGAGTTGAAATCTCGTTCGAACGAGATTTCGATCATATGGTCTGTATCATTTTATACACAACCATATGATCGAAATCTCGTTCGAACGAGATTTCACCTTAGGTGTGAATTGGGTATAAAGCATAGTACTCTGTTTTCACGGAAAAAAATCTGTCAAACTTTATATAAAAAAAAAATAAATTTTACAACGTGAGGAATTATTCAAATGGTTAAAAAAGTTTTCACGCGTATTTATTACACTAAAAATAATCACTCTGTTAAATTACAGAGATACTCTGCTGAGGCAACAGAAAATACCATAGATTTCCAACCAGCAAGATTTTTTGTTATTTTACGAAGAAAACTCTGTAAAATGATTTCGACAAAAAAACTGTAAATTTACAGAATTATCTGTAAAATGTTGATAAAAGCGACCAGAATTTTTTCAAAAAACAACTCTGTAAATTTACAAAGTTTTAGTTAAATGCATTTTATGAGTTCAAAATTTTACATTAAAATTGACAATTTATCAAAATTATTCTTTGCGTATTACGTATATGAGGCATTCCACACCAAATGTCCCGCTACAGAAAAACATATGTCCCGTGAATGTCTGAATAGGTTGTATGAATAACCCTATATGTAATACCCCATTTATACTTGAGGGTAAATCTCGTTCGAACAAGATTTCGATCATACGGTTGTGTGTAAAATAGTGCCTACGGTCAGTACCGGGAATACCGGTATTCCCGGTTCTCGGTATTCACGGTTCTCGGTATTCCCGGGAAATGGTACCGGTTTCCCGGTTCTTGAATTATTCCCGGGAATACCGGTATTCCCGGTTCCGGTTCTGACGGTATTACCGGTATTCCCGGGACTACCGGTATGTATATTTTGTGAAATTGTGCATAACTAAAATTTTTTCTTCGCTTTTACCAAAAAAATACAAAACATGTTAAAAACACCATTTCCAATTTTTTTTTTTATGAATTTAAGAAAAATATAGTAACATGATATTTTAATAATTTTACAAACACAACTAAATATTTCTGAAATACTGATTAAGTGGTGTAATTTGAATATTTTATGGTATAGTATTTTTTTATTTTTTGAGAACCGGTACCAACATCAGAACCGGGAATACCGGTATTCCCGGGAATATATCTAGAACCGGGAAACCGGTACCAGAACCGGGAATACCGGTATTCCCGGGAATACCGAGAACCGGGAAATGGGGGGCACTAGTATAAATGATACAGACCATATGATCGAAATCTCGTTCGAACGAGATTTCACCTCAGGTGTGAATAGGCCTTAACTAAGAAAATTGCGTTTTTGGTTTTTAAATTTTTCAAAAACTGGGTTTAGGAGGAGTGGTCAAATATTGGACAAATGGTAAAATTTTTGTTGAGTTACCTTGTTTAAACATTAATCAAATTAAAACGTAATGCACCACAATCTCAAAAACTTACATTATTGTATAGTTTTGTATGGGCTATCGACTAAAAAATTTTTTTTTTGGAAAATTTTCAGAACCCGTTCTGAAATTTTCCATTTTTTAAAAAAGTCAATTTAGCAAAAATTCGGTCACTTTTGTCTAGCGATACATTATTTTTATTTATTTTGGTATGCTGAATACGAATATCAAAAAACATCTTAAATCGGTCGAGCGGTTTTTAAGTTATCTTCATTTAAAATTTGTCAAAAAATTTCAAAAAATGGCGGTTTTTTCCTATATACGTTCAAAAAAATTAAAAAAAAAATCCTAAATTTTTTTTCCGTTAACTGTTTAATAGCGATGGAGAAAAGATTTCATTTAAAATTTATTTGAGCCAAATCAGACCATTTTAACCTATGGAGCCATTTGATCAAAGTTTAGAAGTTTTTGGTGAACATTTTGTAAAAAAGCAAAACTTTGATCGAAGGGCGCCACGGGTTAAAATGATCGGATTTGGCTTAAATTAATTTTGAATGAACGATTGTGTAAAGCTCTTTGAAAGGGCTTTTCTTTCAAAATTATTTTGTCGGCAAAAACGACTTAAATGGTCAGTGCACACATTAACCAATTTAAACGCTTTTTAAGCCTTTGAAATTTTAGAAAACAACTAAATTATAAAAAAATATTGAAACTCAAACGAAATCCTTTTATTTTCCAAGACACAAATTTAAAAAAAAAATTTAAATATTTTTAAGCATGAATAGTGTAGTGTGAACTCGAGTCATTTATGCCGAAAAAAAATATTTTTATTTACTATGGAGGAAAAGTTAGGTTAGTGGATAATACCTTTATAAATTTACCTTGCTCCAAGCCATTAAGAAAGTATGATGAAAAAAATTTGGTGGCAATACTGTCAGTCTGCCAGGGTTTCAAAGTTGAAGTTTTAAGACGTATTACGAAATCGGGATCAAAACAATATTACAACTATACTAACAGCAAACGGGACAAAATAAAATTATAAAAAGCCTAAAAAGGGAAATTGAAGCCCAAGGAAAGTAGTTATTATTAAAAACTCCAATTTTTAACTCCATGCATCTTTGGCGTTATTTTTGGGGGTTAAGATTTTGAGATCTTGAGATCTTTCGTGGACAAAAAGTTGTGTTTGGGCACGAACTTGCATGAGTCTTTAAATGTGCAAGTAAACTCCCACAATTGCCATTTTAGTTTAGCACAAATTTCGGCAAATATTTCGTTTTTTTGCGTGACACATCTTCAAATTTTTTTTTTTAATGTATTTTTTTTTGCCTTCGGCCATGCTAAATGACTACGAGATAGGTATTTATTTTTCTCGATAATTAAAAAAAAAAATTTAAATCGATTTTACTTGCGTTAAAAGATAAAAAAGCAGTTCACATCAGAAATCGTCCATTTTCCGCTTTTCCGGGAAACTGGTGAATTTCCCAGCAAAATTAATATCCAATTCGTGTATAGCAAGCGATTTTACATAAGGGTAGCTTGGTCTCCATATTGGGAGCTGACTGACCTCGTGCATTTAAGGGTTTACAATCCCAAAGTTTTACTTTCAGCTGATGCGTAGCCAATTCTTAAGACTTCACAGTTTATAATCTTTTACGAAGTAGTGCACTATTTTCTCGAAGTAAAAACTCCGAGTTGAGTTCAGCACAAGTTGTGCTTCGAAGAATGAAATCCTTTTCGAATGAATTCTCAAAAAAATCCATTCAATTTTCATAGTCACTGAATCATTCGATTGAATGAACAAAAATGAATGCATTCGTTTTCTTGTTCATTCGATTTAGAAAAATCGAATGCATTCGAATTTTTATCATTCCACTGCGAATGCAATCGATTTTTTAAATATATAGACCAAAACGGAGCCAAATTTTGGTCCATAATATCGCCTACTCTCTTTACATAAGATGACCCTAATGGGCTCTCATTTTGAATCCAAAAAAATTGGTGTTCCCCAACAATTTTAAAAATGCACATATTAACTGCCTATACGACAAAGAAATGTGAAGAGTGTTAGCGATACTATGGACAAAAAATTGGCTATGTTTTTCTCTATCTTGGTTAGTTTTTTTAAGTTTTTTATGCAATGAATGAATTAACCATTCGATTTTTCAAATTGAATGAAAAGAAAATCGAGTGCATTCTCAAGTGAATGCATTCGATTTTTAAAAGTCGAATGAAAAAAAATCGAATGCATTCGATTTTTGAAAGTCGAATGAAAAATAAAACGAATGCATTCGATATTTATAAATCGAATGAGTCTAAAGTGAATTCACTCAATTCGCTAAAATGTGATTGGGGAATGCAATCACTAAATTTTCACTCAGAATGACAAATCGAATTAAGGAATGAAATCCTTCGAAGCTCTGGCAATCACTAAATTTTCACTCAGAATGACAAATCGAATTAAGGAATGAAATCCTTCGAAGCTCTGCTGGAATAACTGTCAGTTTTAAAATTGTTCAGTTAGTACAGTCAAACCCGGTTATAACGAACTCCGAGGGACCAGTAAAAATAGTTCGTTATAAGCGAAGTTCGCTATAAGGGGGGTATATTTTATATCAACCTAGTTTTATTTCCAAAAAAAAATTTCCAATTTTGTTTTCTTTGACGTTTTTGAAAGTAAACTACTTATTGAGAAGAAAACATTAAAAATATAAATAAATTTGATCAAAATAATAATATTAACTAACAATTTCTAACCATTTGTGAGTTTGGTAAACATAACTGCCGCAAATTTCAAAATATTTGTGGAAGTTCGTTATGAAAAGGTAAATATACATGAAATTGTGCTCGTGGGACCATAATAAGTAGTTCGTTTTAACCGAGGATTCGTTATAACCGAGTTCGTTATAAAAGAAGTATTTTGTGTGAAAATTGTTGCCAAAACGTCGGGACTTTAGAATTAGTTCGTTATAACCGAGAATTCGTTATAACCGAGTGCGTTATAACCGAGTTAGACTGTATTACCACAGACTAATACAGACTCGACATATATGACAGGTGTCAAAAAAGTATTTTTTAACCATATGGTTAATGTTTTCAAATTATTCTACGAATTAGGTTAGAAAGAGAAAACTGATATAACGCGCCATAAGAAAAATGGATGCCAGATCGGTTTTTGTTGTTTCACTCACTCCTAAGTCGTAGAAAGTGTTGCCATGTTAGCGTAAAACGGACTAAAAACCGCTGTGTTTTCTCCTAAAATCGCTTAGTTTTTCCCCATTTTTTCTTATAAAACTCTACTGTCGAGTCTGTATTTACCCCCAGTTTCCGTATAACGAACGATAGACGAACGTCAAAAATTTACATGTATTTTGTTATTGTAACAAAAACAAAATACATGTAATTTTTTTGACGTTCGTCTATCGTTCGTTATACGGAAACTGGGGGTTAGTCTGTGGTATTACTCTCAAGCTACTGCAATGTTTGTGTAGCAGAAATAAACTAAATTACAAAACTACGACAGTTTTTCGTAGTTTTTAAATCTGGAAAGAAGGCGTATTATATAAAATTTGATTTCAAAAAGTTCGGAATCTAGCCCTAAAAGAGCTAATAGTTGGCGCTGTTCTTTATATGAATTTTTTGACAGAAATAAACCTGTTATTTATTATTTCATTCACAATTACAAAAACTATTTTAACGATTCCCTCCCTGTCTTGTGTTTAGGCTATTTTGTTTTTCTGTCGTCTCTCGACTACACTCTTACAAAAACTAACCAGCCCCAACCAGTCAACTCAACTCACTAACAACTACATTATTGTGGGCGTTTAACACTTTCCCACAAGTTAATGAACAGGCAAACAGAATTTTTCACAATCATTCTAAAACTATCAACAACAAGACGAAAAATTCAAAGACAAAATTCAAGTATTTTATATTTTTTGTTGTAAGATTATATTTATTTATTCTAGAAGTGAGTGGAAGTGTGCGTGTGACTAAACTGAATGCCTGCCTGGTTCTATCTACATCTGTTTGTATGAGTTAATACTGTTGGCAATGTAAATGTTTTTTGCATTTAAATTGCTAGAAGACAAAAACCTTAAAGAATACGAATAAAAAACAGCAAAATCAACTAACAATAAGACCGATGGAAGAATAAGCACTCTCGGTCGGATAAAAATTGTGCGTACGACAAGAATGTTCAGTAGTGTTGAATTTTTAAATTACGTGCTAAATGACCCAGTAGGAAATACATATCGAGGGCCTACATATATTCAAACCCCTACATCTTCCATTTTTACGAAAATGACTTTTTGATGGCAAAATATTCAGAGAAACGGGCCTCATCTTTGGTGAAAAATTCAGAACAAAAATATTTTGTTTGCTATTTATTGGCAATTTTCGTTTTCTCAATTAATTTTTCTGAATGCAAAACCCTCTTATCTTTTCAAATAATTTGTTTATAAATATTTGTTTGAATAATTTCATCATGCAATACATGTTTTCGTACTAATTTTTGCATGCTGAACATGAATTTGTCAACAAAATTCCAGAACCATAATGCTAATTTTTGCTAAAAAATCTTGTTTGACTTTTTTAAAAAATACGGCTCAAAATTTGAATGTCTTGTGTAGGTTATGAAACAAAAATATTAATCTTAAAAATCGCGATGTTGATCAGCATCTGTGGACCAAAATCGCGTTTTTTTAATTTACTATTTTTTACATAACATAGTTTGTCAACTTTTGAGATGAATTTGGTAAAAAAAAATTTTGTCTTAAAAATCAGCACCTGTGCCTTAGGTCGACATTCGAAACCGTTTCCAAGCTCCCGAGGACATGTCTACCCAATATGTGCAGGCCAGTTCGGGCCAAAGCAGAACAGTGGCAATGAATATGTTCGACAGTTTTCTCAGTGTTAGGTTCATCGTACCTCCTACAGCTGGCATCTGAAATAATTCCCGTGATTATGATAACCTATAAGACAGTGTGCGGTGATTACTCCAGTGAGGCTACGGCAGTTCCATCTGGTAAGTTATAGTAAATAGTTAATTTTCTTCAGATTGTAGCATTACCACAATCTTCTACTGATCCTGCTGGATTGCTGCATCGATATAACGGATGCCAAACGGGATTAACTTTTAAAAATCCCGGGATTCGGGATTTTGAAAATTCGGGATCTCGGGTTTATTGGGTACTTTCGGGATTTTTTTATTATAAATAATGAGATTTTTTATTAACAAAAAAAATGTTCATACAAAAACCTTAAAAATAAAATAATAAATATATTATTAACAAAAATAAGACTTATAAATTTAATAACTGAATTTACGTTTTTAAGTAAAAAATGCGTAAAAAACTACTATCCATTTAACTGAACTGCAATGAGTTTGTTTTAATAAGTAATAATTATCCTGGAGCACATTCGCCAGATTGAGGATGGGACAGTTTCACCGGCGAATGTACCCCATGGGGCACATATAGGCTTGCCAGATCGAAAATGGTAAAAAGCTTGACATTTAGAAAAAAAGCTTGATTTTTCTTGACATCTAGAAACAAAAGCTTGGTTTTTCTTGACAATTGAAATTTTTGTATTTAAAAAATAAAATATTTAAACCAATTTCATAAAAATTCAATAATACTAAAGCGGGCTTTGAAAACTAACCAAAAAAAGTGTCGGGACTTAAAAAAAACTTTGATTTTTTAAAGCATTTTTGAACTTGCAACAAAAAATTAAAAAAAGAAATCGGTATTGAAAATAAAATAAATCGTTGTTTACAAAAAATTGGTGGTCAAAAGAATTGGAGGTCAAAAAAATGCATATTTTTTTTACTGCATTACAAAAATTTTGGTTTTTTAAATCAAAAAAGATTGGTAAATAAATCTATATATCCTTTTACATTTTAAATTTTTAATGTTTGAACTTGAAAAAAAATCAAATTAAAAATATTTTTTTAAAATTTTTCTAAAAAATGTCTACAGAAAATTTCATTTTTCAGCTCGACCCTTGTATCTCATTTAATATTTGCTTAATCTGGACGCTATCAAGCTTAAATTAAAGCTCGGAAAATTTTCTTTATAGCATGTTTTTAAATCATAGTCGATTGATTATAATAAGGGGTTTTATTGTCAAGTTTTTCGTTAAGGAATTACATCTGTTTTAGACCTGTACACTTTCTTTTGACACTTTCACTGTATGCAGGATTGTTTTTTCAGGGCCCAACAACAACAACAACAAAAAAAATTTTGTTGTTCTTTTCGTGAGATTTGAGTTTTTAAATACATAAAAAAAAATAATTTTTGTTGTTGTTGTTGGGCCCCCCTCTTAACACGTCGCTGGGATTAACAATTCTTCCTAAAAATTATATTGTTAACGAATTTCTAGAAATTTAATTTCTTGGCGATTGTGCCCCACCAGCTTGGGGCACTTCGCGGATTTTGGTTGCTATTCTTTTGGGATTTTTTAATAAAATTATGTTTGGGATATCAATTCTTCCAAAAAATTATATTGATATTTCTAGAAATTTAATTTCTTGGCGATTGTGCCCCCACCAGCTTGGCGCACGTGCCCCATGGATGGGGCTAATAGAAGCCAAACAGATAAATTCCATTTGGAGTATACATTTAAAAGCTAAAATATGTAGCTTCTTGAATCAACAAGAATTTACGAAAAACGCCTACTGATTTAGGTTTTACAGCACTTCAAAAAAAGTGGCAAATGTGCCCCTGTCTACCCTATATTTTATAGAGCAATGTCTGAAAATTTTTGTTTGCCCAAATTATTTTGAGGAGCCCTCCCTGCGGAATACGTTCCTGACTATCAGTATTACTGAACACCCGAAAAGGCAAAAAAAATTATTACGTACAATGACATCGTCCAGATAAAGTTATGGAAATTGAACTTGGGAGGTAACCACTTACACATACATATGTACATATTTTTGATTTTGCTGGTGGTACACCAGCGGACTTTCCTAAAAACTTCTTGAAAGAAACAAAACATTAAAATTTATTCAATACACTTTAACTTAATGGTCAGTGTTAAAATTTGTTTTTAAATTGTTTGTTTTTACTTATGTATTTTTTTTTAGTTAAACACCCAACTACTTTATGGCATTTCTTCTTCCTTGGGAATTTCAACCTACAACAAATGACCACTGATACCCTGTTATTTATATATTCCATCCAAATTTTTTACACATTTTTTTTGTCTTTTTTCATTTATTTTTCTGATATTTTTTAAAATTTTTTTTAAACAACAAAGTACACGGCTACATGTACTACATATATTTGGCTGTGTGCCAGTAATAAACGCGAAGAAACAAAGTTTTACAACAAAAAGAAGCCATAAAGCAGAAGAAAAAAAGAACTATAAAACAAGAAAAAAAAAAGAATGACCAACACATAAAACAACAACAACAAACAATCTATAAAGCTGCAAGCCAAACAAAAAAAAAGCAACAGCTACAAACCAATGAATGACAGGTTGTTTGTTGTTGTAAAACAACTAACTAAAACAAATTGAAAATTGACGAACACCACACGAAGAGGGACAGACAGACAAAATAAAGACGGACACAGCAAAATTAGATTTTATTGCTTATTTTGTGTGTGCATGAATAGTTTATTTCGAAATTATGAAAGCCTGGTAATAAAACTGGATTGTGGACCTGACTGACCGCACGATAAAACAACAACAACCAAAATGACTGACTGGTTGCTGGTTGGTTGTTTGTGTGTGTACAAAAACAAAAAAATAAGCTCCACTCACTACATTTATTTAAAGAACAAGCAAGCAACTAAAAAAAGGCGATACCTTTTACATGTTTCTGGGCAGGGGTAGCCTAAAAGCGGGAGTGGGACTATAAAAAAATAAACTTTTTAAAAATGACCACTGTCTGGGTAGTGCTGTTGCAGAGCTTTGAAGAATGAATTCCTTTTCAAATGAACTCTCCAAAAAATCCATTCGATTTTTATAGACACTGAATTCGATTTTAAAAATCAACTGCACTCAAAATAGATTCTTTGTCCAATCAGCAGAAAAATCTGCTGAAAATACACACATTTTAAGCCATATGAGAAATCTGCTGATTTTAACAGACGCGGTTTGCTAAATATTTGTCATGATTATCTAGGTGAAATCAGCAGAGAAATCTGTTGAGACAGCAGAGAAATCTGATGATTTTAGCAGAGCAATCTGCTGATTTCAGCAGAAAAATATGCTGAAATTACATCGAGTTTGAGCAGGAGCAAAAGGAAAAAAAAACACAAATAAGAAAGTTATAGTCGGTCAAGACCGACCATATGATACCCTACACCAGTGTTTTCCGGAAAATGGGTCCCAAGTTCAAACATGGACCGATTGTATTTGTCTTTTGTTAGATCTTTATTTAGTGTAGAGAACACACACACAGATCAAATTTTAGTTGAATTGGTTTATATTTTTGTCAATAGACCGATTTAACTGCATATCGGTCGAAATTTTTATATAGGGGACTAATTGTAAGTCTAAAAATAGTCCAATTATATTCCGATTTGTTTAGGTTACTTAAGCACACGTTTAACACCTAAAAATAAGTCATTATCAAATATTTCCATTTTTATAAATTTTAAGGGAATTATGTGAATATCGGGAGGGTGGTTTGTATAGGGACTACCAGAAGGACTGACCCGATTCATTTGAAATTTTGAATGATGATTCGTGCATACAAAATTTGATTACCTGTTAGATTTCAAAGCGATATCTATTATAACACGGTTATTAGAGTCATTTAAGAATAATCCAAAGGGGGCGTTTGTATGGGGGCTAGGTCTTAACATGGACCGATTCTCCAATTTAAATAGGCTTTGTCCTTGGGTCAAAAGATGCTAAAGTTTCAAATTTCAAGCCAATTCATTGAAAATTGCGACCTGTATCTAGGGTTGCCAGACGGGCTTGATTTGGCTTGATTGTCAAGCTTTTTTGGTACGTGTCAAGAATCAAGCCAAAATGTCATTTCGTCACCTTATTATTGTTTTGCTCCATACGCCATTTTTGAAAAAAATGAGTTAGGAATGGAATATATATAATATAAATATCCTCTTTCTTATTCCGAAGTTCGTTGTTTAAAACATCTTTTCAAATTTGAGATATCCAGCATTTTGTAAGAAAAAACACACCATTTTGACGTTTTTTGAAAATTTGCGATATAGAAAAGGCTCTAGATTATTTAAAAATTAACGGATCGTGCATATTTTTGGAATGAAGATTAATTATGTTGGTACTATTCTACGTACCAAATTTTAATACCGTAACTTCTAAACATTTCAAGTAATGTCATATTTGCCATTTAGGTTGTGTGGGAGGTAGGCGTGTCAATTGACCGATCATCCCCATTTTTAATACCATGCAACCTGACTATATAAGTGTTCTAAATACCCAGTTTTGTCGATCTAGCTCTTTTTGTTTCATTGTTATTTTGTTTGGCGTTGAGAACTCATTTGCTCCATATCACACAAAAGTCCCAAGTGTGTAAGCAAAATTGGATATGGAGCATCCCTATTAATATTATAAATCTGATTGTTGGTTTGTCTGTCTGTCTGTCTTTCTGTCTGTCTGTCTGTTCCGCAATAAGTACAGAACGGCTTAACCGATTTTCATGAAATTTTCACCACAGATAGTACTAACAGAGGCGGGAACTATAGGCCATAAGCGAACGCGATCGGAAAAAGGGGCGTAAAATGCCACGCCCCTTTGTACCATGCTAAAGCTATATCTGCCTGTCAGACAATAACGGAAAAACGGCTGAACCGATTTTCATGAAATTTTCACCACAGATAGTACTAACCAAAGCGGTAACTATAGGCCTTAAGCGACCGCGATCGGAAAAAGGGGCGTAAAATGCCACGCCCCTTTGTACCATGCTAAAGCTATATCTGCCTGTCCGGCAATAACGGAACAACGGCTTAACCGATTTTCATGGAATTTTCACCGCAGATAGTAATAACCGAGGCGAGAACTATAGGCCATAAGCGACCGCAATGGGACAAAGGGGCGTAAAATGCCACGCCCCTTTGTACCATGCTAAAGCTATATCTGCCTGTCAGACAATAACGGAAAAACGGTTGAACCGATTTTCATGAAATTTTCACCACGGATAGTACTAACCGAGGCGGGAACTATAGGCCATAAGCGACCGCGATCGGAAAAAGGGGCGTAAAATGCCACGCCCCTTTGTACCATGCTAAAGCTATATCTGTCTGTCCTGCAATAACGGAAAAACGGCTGAACCGATTTTCATGAAATTTTCACCACAGATAGTACAAACCGAGGCGGGAACTATAGGTCAGAAAAATCCGCGATCGAAAAAATGGGCGTAAAATGCCACGCTCCTTTGTACTAATCAAAGACTATGTCTGCCTGTTCCGCAATCACTGAAAAGTGATATAACCGATTTCACTGAAATTTTTACCACATATACTACTAACCCGGGGCGAAAACTATGAGCCACAATAGAGGGCGATCGAAAAAAAGGGCGTAAAATGCCACGCCTCTTTTTGTTACACTGAAGGCTATTGCTGCCTTTTCCGCAATTACGCTTAAACAGCTAACTTGATTTTTAAGAAATTTTCACCACAGATAGTATTAACCGAAACGAAAAGTACTATCAACAAAAGAGGTCGATCAAAGAAAGGGGGCGTAAAATGCCACGCCACTTTTTACTATACTGAAAGTTTTTCTGCATGTTCCGTAATCATGCTTAAACAACCATACCGATTTAAAAAAATAAATAAAATAACACGCCCCTTTTTATTCAATTGAATGCTATTTGTGTCTGTTCCGTAATCTAGCATAAATTGCTAAACCGATTAGAATGAAATTTTTACCACAGGTAGTAAGTACTTTCCGAGGCGGGAACTATAGATTAAAATAGATCGCGTTTGGACAAAGGGGCGTAAATTGACACGCGCCTTTGTACTATATTGAAAGTGTTTCTGCCTGTTCCTTAATAACGCTTAAACGACTGAACCGATTTTAACAACATTTTCTCCATAGATAGTACTAGCAGAGGCGGGCACTTTAGTATGTGTCAACTGCCACGCCTTTTGCAATGTACTGAAAGTTTATTCTGCCTTTCCATAATCACGCTTAAACAACGAACCCGATGTTGTTATAATTTTCACCACAGTAAGTAATTATTGAGGCGGAAACTATAGACACCACCAGACAAAGGCGTGAATGAATACGCCCCTTTGTAATACATTAAAATTTATTTTTGCCTGATCCGTACTCACGCGTTAACGGTGAAACCAATTTTAAGCAAATTTTCATCCCAGTTGGTACTTACCGCGGCGATCGGGCAAAGGGGCTTAAAATGCCGCACCCTTTTGTATTAAATTAAAAAATATTTTTTCCTGTTTCGTAACTATATGCCATATAAAATGCGATGAGACAAATTAAAGTTAAATGCCACATCAATTTGTAATATACAGAACGTTATTTCTAGCTTATTTGCTATCATGCAAAAACGGCTTAACCAATTCCTTTAAACACTACTGCCATATTAGAACCTGAAAACAGTTAAGCCGATTTCAATGAAATTTTCAACACAAATAGTGCTATAGGCAATATTAAACAGCGATTGATAAAAAAGGCTTATAATGGCACGCCCCTTTGTACTTTAGAGAGAGTTAAGTCTGCCAGTTCCGCAAAGCCATTAAAGAAATACATTAATATTGGGGTGGGGCGATTATTCGTTTTTTCTATTTCGCTTTGCGTCGGGGTCGTAACAGTTGCCTTTTATGGTCAATATTAACTCAGAAAAGTATTGCACCTGCTGCGCAATGTCTTTGGGTTCCTTTTTTGATTTGAAATCGGGAAGTCCCAAACAAGGTGCAAAAAAACGTGTTGATTTTTTTTTTTGTTAAAAAAAACGTTTTTGATTTTTTTTTGTTAAAAAAGGTTTTTATGATGGTCGAATAACTTTTTTTGAACGGCCCGCATCACACACTCCACCCAACCAAGAAGGTTTGTTCCCATGACGGAAAAACACGTACGCACAATGTTCCCAACGCTAAGCAAAGTCGGAAAAAATCGACCAAACCTCAGGAATAGGTTTATATTCACCAGTGAATAGTCATGAAGCAGCAGATAAACTGACGAATAAAAAACTCATTCATTACATAATATTTTTCTTAACCCGGGCAACGCCGGGTGCAAAACAGCTAGTAATACCATAAAATCTTATTTTCTTAAAAGCTTAAAATCTTTTGATCTATTGTATGTAAAAGTCTGAAAACTAGAATTGATTATTTTTCGAGAAAATTTGTGGTAAACCTATTTTATCGTTTTTCTCGAAACCGAGTTGTTGGCGTATGGAGCAAAACAATAATAAGCTGACGATTTGTCAAGCTAAAATCAAATTTTACACAATTTCTTACTAAATTGCCAAGAAAAATCAATAAAGATTAAGAAATAATCTTTAAGGGCGGATTACTCAACGAAAAGTTAGCTGCTAACTGACGATTTAACGGAGCCTTATGTCAAAATTTGTATGAAAAAGTTAAATTTACCGGAGAGTTATTTTATAACGGAGCATTGAGTAATCCAGCCTAAATGTAATTGAAAAAAAAAAATTAAAGGTACATTTCAAAAATTCTTATGTTTTTACTAGAGTATTCAAAACCGAAACCGAAAACCGGTTAACCGGTTTTTTCATTTTTAGAAACTCGACCGGTTTCGAATAGTTTTGAATTTCGAATATTTGAGAAACCGGTTTTTCTGTGTCGGTTAACCGGTTTTTATAAAAAGTTATAATATAATGGGTTAAAATATGTATTGAATTTACAAATTTTTTTAGAAACACTAACATAACTTAGCGGTACTACCATAATCAGTTTGTTTATATGTTGGTATGTCAATATCAATATATCACCGAGTTCCGGTGATATATTGATATTGGGATATCGTAAACGGTGTCATACAGATGATACTATTTTCGCTATCACTTATCCATTTTGCGTTTATTGGGCTATGACTTTTTTGTAAAAATATTATTTAGTTTACTTTATTTTTACCCTGCAGAATAAAAACCGGTTTAACCGGTTTTTTTGCTAAAACCGAAACCGGAAACCGGTTTTTCAAAAATTAGCTTTTTCGAATAAACCGAAAACCAGTTTTTGAAAACGGCCAGTTTTTTGAATACACTAGTTTTTACCTCTACACCTCACTTTTATTTCAAAAATAATAAGTGAGAAAAATAATTTATGGAACAGATTTTTCGTTTAAATTTTGGCTGTGCCACTTTTACCAAATGGCTATTTCTTTTAAACCAAATCCAATCAAAAAAGCTTAAAATTTACTCGAAAATTAGCTGATCCCAAAATTTTGTTATTATGATTACTAAAAATATTGTCAAAAGATAAGGATAGTGATGAGCGACGTAAATCGGAATTTAATCAAAATAAATTTGTCAATGAACTAGGAAAAGAAAATGTCAATTAAAAAAATAAAAATTCAAAAAATAATTCAAAATAAAAATTGGTTATAATTTTGTTTTTATAATTGGCTCTTTTTTTTTGTAAAAGAACAAATAGAATTCGAGAATCACAATCTAACTTGCAAGGACGAGTGAATACGCCCCAGAGTAACAGGATTATGCTCGAGATCTTAAACAATTCCAACTTAAACTTTGCTAAATATGATTTGCTAAATCTCAAAAATTCTGCAAAAATAACTATATTGCCTTTAAAGTTCATGTTATCCCAAATTGAAATTTGGAGCAATCCCCTCTTTTCTGAAATTTGCACATCTTTTAATGGCCGGCATGGTGGGTCATGTACACTTTTAAATAATTTCGAAACGACTTGCAATATAAAGGGAATAGAACCACAATGAAATGGTTAAAAAATGTAAAAAACGTGGCATTGTTACAGGCCAGTCAAAGAATAAACAAAATTCTAAGGAATAAACAATTATTAGACCTTTTTTTAATGGTTTATTTCCAGATTTAGGTTGTACATAGATCAATTATTAGGAACGTGCTCAAATTTTAGATTTGATCACAAGCTTTCCAATAATAGTGGGTTATTTTGAATTGAGGCTTCATATTTTTGGGAAAATACAACAGTAAAATAAGACACACATTTTTTTTTTACCATTATTTTATTAACGGAAGCGCGTTCAAATAGATTTACATGAATAGCTTTTAAAAATGTTGAATCTCCACAAAGATCCATAAACTTTTTGTTGTGTCGCTATTTCTGTATAAAATTTTCAGCGATAAAATGAAGGCTACACACTATATCCTAGGACCGCAACGTTAAACCTTTGATTTTTTTCACAATTAAATATAAAAATAAAATTTTTCGTTTTTTTTTTATTCCAAAGTATTATATTTGTCAAAATGATTTTTGTTTTTTCAAACTTTTATTTTTCAAAATTTTGTTTTTCTTTATGAACTTTTCGTAAACAAGACCTCCCATTCTTGTCATAGAATTGATATGGCGACCAATTTCAATAATCTTACTTAACCTTATGTATGTCAACCGTGGTCAAAAGTTAGTTAACTGAAATCAGTTAAGTGCGTATGATACTTGCTTGTTTCAAGTTACTTGTTGCTGCATTTATTAGGGTTTTTCTATAAAAATTTCGATAACTTAAACCAAAAATTTTGAATTTATCGAAATTCCCATAGAAAAACCCTAATAAATGCAGCAACAAGTAACTTGAAACAAGCAAGTATCATAAAGGCATTAGAAAAATTTAAGTCTTAATAATAATTTAGAAAACTTTTGCAGAACGTATTTAATATTTTCTGAAAATAATAAACTTTTTTGCTAATTTTTCGTAGAACAGCGATTTTTTTGTCATTATTGTTTATTATCTAAGTCCCAAAAAATTAGTTTTTTAATCTTTTTAATTGCGTTTTGGATTATAAAAAGTTTATTTAGTAAATTTTAAGATCTTTTTTTATTAAAAAATTACCGATTTTTGATTCCCCGAAATTTGTGTTGAGAAGATCAAAAATGCTTAAAAGAATCTACATTTTTTAAGTTCGTACAGTTTTTTGATTTCGAAGCCCGCTTAGTATTATTTAATTTAAATGAAATTGGTTTAAAAGTAGTTTTTTACAAAAAAAAAAAGCTAAAATTTCGCATGTCAAGAAAAATCAAGCTTTTGTTTCTAGATGTCAAGAAAAATCAAGTTTTTTTTTCTAAATGTCAAGCTTTTTACCATTTTCGATCTGGTAAGCTTACCTGTATCGTGCTTAAACCGATAGATGGACATACGGACGGACATCGGTAAATCGACTCAAAAAGTGCTTCTGAGAAGATCTGTATACTTGAAGGTAGGTCTAGGACCAATATTTCGGGTAGTTACAAACATCAGCACAAACTCATTATACTCTGTACCACAGAGTGGTGTAGGGTATAAAAAATGTATGGGGATCCCCCTGTGGGTTGAAGATAGAGGAAAGGTATGTTCTAAAAAAATATTGGGGGTCGGTCACAGTGAAGCATGCCAGTCGGCGCAGCTGACGGCTGAGTCGCTAAGCCGATTTTTTTCAGGAGCTGATCTGTCTTATGATTTGAAAAAATCAAAAGACAGCTAGAGCGATAGGAACAAAACCAGGGTAGTTGTGATGATTTTTGTGGATATTTCCCCCTTTACGCTCAACTTTGACCACGATGAGCGACCCCTAGATCCTATCCGACCTCCCCCAATTTTTTGGCTCCTACGCTGTTTTAACGAACCTCACAAAATAAGCGGTGCTAACGTTTCCAAACATATGAACTTAAAAGAAGGAAAACATGGCAATGGTGCTAAATCATTTTAAATTTTTATTAAATTTAGTTAATTTTTAATTTTAAATCGTTTCGACACTATGAGCAGTGTTAGGAAAGGTTAGTTAGTAAGTTTGTTTTTAGTTTCAAACAAATTTTGCAGAATTTATATGTACATGTGTTTGCTGCTTGCTGTAGTGCTGTAAAAATACTTATGATGATTATTTGTTTTTATTATTAACAACCAAACGTGTAGATTAAAATGCTAAAAGAAATATAAATTAATTATATATAACTAACGTCAGTCAGTCAGTCATTAAACTTATATTTAACCTTAACCTTAGCTTCGAAAAAAGCTTCGGAACAACCTACTGTATGAGGCTAACATACAAAATAGTAAGACGCTAAACGTAAAGCCAAAATAAAAACAGTCAAAAAATCGTTTTCTACATCAACCATCAAGCAACCAACCAACAACAAACCAAAAAAAAATTCATATGTATATTCACGTAATAGCCCCACAGAAAAATCAAAAATTCAATTCACTCAAAAACTCGACACACCAAACGAGAGTTCAATAAACTCAACACTAAACAAAAAAGTTCATTAACCTCAAAATCTACCAAAGGTACGCATGAACGCACAAAGTACAATCAATTTGAACAACAACGCACAACATACGTTTAACGCACAATTTCAACCCACTAACCTCCCCTGCCTCTCCCTTCCTCCTTTTTGTTTTGGTTAAACAACAATTCTAAAAGTTTGCAAAAAAAAAAAAAAAAATTTTGCAAACAATTTTTGCGAATATTTGTCCCTGACTTGTTTCTTATTTCTTTTATTTAACCTTGATACAATACAAAGTTCTATATAACGACCTCGATTCTTTGAAAAATTCGTTGAAAATCCTTGAATATCGAGGCAACTCACGGTCGTCGTTTTAATTTTTATAATTTTTTACGGTCAAGGCAAAATGTGAACCTCGTTTTTACTTTCAGTTATCTGTGTATACATTTTGATTGAGAATTGAGCATAAATTTGTATTGTTTTGGTTTGTTGTATTAAATAAATATGAGTGTACTATTTTATATGGGGTTTTGTTTATATTGGGTTTATTTTGTTGTAGTCATTTTAAAACACAAGTGCTCTCATTTGAATTTTGTTAAAGAGGGGAATTTAGTATTGGTTGGGTTTTGGAGCTACATAGTAACGGTAGTAGTAGAAATTCAATGAAAACCTAATTTTAACGAAGTTATTAAAAGGAATTTAGTCCTGGCTTGCTTGTTACAAATGGCTCCCAGTGTGGGGCTGGTTTAAATTGCTATGCCCAGGCTCGTATAATAGAAAGAACAACATCTAAAAAAAGTGAAAATTAACTGAATTCAAGGAAAATTGATGATAATTTAGCTTCTTGCAATTGCCATTCCTTCTGTTTTGAGTTCAAATATTTTTTTTAGCAGGAAAAATGGAATAATATTTACCCCCAGTTTCTGTATGACGAACGAACGTCAAAAATTTTCATGTATTTTGTTATTGTAACAAAAACAAAATACATGTAAATTTTTGACGTTTGTCATACAGAAACTGGGGGTTAGGTTAGGTTGGATGGGCGTCCGCCAATTTGAGGAATTCACTCAGAGGCCAAAAGGCCCATTATGATTCCCCTAAAGTTGTTTCCCTACTCCCCTCTAATATACAAAATTCTACCTCGCAAACCACCCCGATTCATTAAGATATTCCGCTATAGATGCCAATGGGACACTGTTTAAGCAATCCAGGTCATCAAAAAATCGTTGCCCCAAATACTTAGGACGACGTTTCATCAGACCCGGGCATTCACACAACAAGTGCTTCACTGACTCCTCCTCCACCTCCCCACATCTCCACAACTTCTACAAAAGTCCCTATCAGTCCCTATCGGCTATTTGGCCGAGTATACAGTGTCCTGTCAGTACTCCAACTAATAGGCTAACCGTCCGCTCGCCTCTTAGGATTCGTCAGTGGCCACATGGTTCGCGATATCCTGCACGTGGTCAGTGATATCCATATTCATCCTACTCTCTAATTTTCTATCAATTTCGTTCGTCAACTCCACTATAGGAACCGAGATAACGGGTTCGACACGTTCCCCCACCGACTCGGAGCCATTTCTTGCACATTCATCGGGTAATTCGTTACCATCGACCCCACTATGTCCAGGCACCCAGATTAGCTTGACTGTGTGCTGACTGATTCGATGAAGGGATTGTATTACAATTACTAACAATTCTCGATTTTAGAGTGTTTGATTCTAAGGCCTTCAGAGCTGCAAGACTGTCCACAAAAATGTTTATGGCGCAAGGACTTAGGTCCTTTGTCATAATAATCTGCGCGGCTTTGTCAATTGCAAGAACCTCGGCCAAGAAAACACTTGTCCGGAAGTCTCACTGAGAATCAAGAGTAAGCTTTTACCAACGATTAGCGTAAAGGTACTATCGACGTGGACAAAGGACATAGGCCTAGGAGTTAATCCAGCCAAAACCAAACTCATTTTGATTACAAAAAGGACTATGTTAGGTTGTAAGTGGCTGCTGACGTTTTACGTCAACACACGTAGACTCTGAGGTCCATTGTGATACCACGGTACCGTAATAGGTTTCCCTACTAGTCCCTATCGTTAAACCAGTTTGAGCTTCTTATGAAACTCCTTAGATGTTAAATTTTGGCATCCGACAAATCAGAAAGATCGTACAGCTCCCTAGATCCCAGTGAAGCAAGTCTCTGACCAGAAAGTGCCGGGCAATGGCAAACAAAGTGTTCGATAGTTTCCAACTCCTCTTCATCCATGCAACTTCGGCAAAAGTCATTCGACGGCACATTTAACCGTTCTGTGCTTCCGTATAAGACAGTGTCCGGTAATTATAGAAACCACAGTCGAAATCTCTCCTCTTGGAAGCGATATCAGCTCACTTGTGTGCTGATTAAGAGAAGGCCAAATCAGTCGTGTTGTCTCACACGTCCATCCATTTGCCCATCTTTGATTTGATTTGCTTGCAAGTTTCTTGAGGCATACCAACACATTCCAATTCTGTTGGAACCTGTAAGGTAGTTCCTAGTCTTGCAAGCTCATCGGCTTTGCAATTCTCTGGAATGTCTCTGTGCTCTGGGACCCATATGATTCGTATGTTAAACTGCTTGGCCATCTCATTTAAAGACGTGCGGTAGTTAAGGGCAGATCTTGTTTTCAGAAACATTGAATCCAGGGACTTGACCGCGGCTTCACTGTCAGTATAGATGTTGACTGCGGTTGTAGACAAGACATTGCAGCTCAACCAGTCAGCCACTTCCGTTATTGCCAGCATCTCTGCCTGGTAAACACTGTAATAATCTGGCAATCTTTGAGCCAGGCTCAATCCAAGTTCTTACGAATATACTCCAAAGCCCACTTGTTCGTGCAGCCTCGATCCATCTGTGTAAAAATTTATGGTGGCTCCACTACCCGGAATGTCCCCCATCCAAGACTCCCTGGATGGTATCATAAAAAAATTACTAAGAGTGTTTTATTTTCAGGAAAAAATGTCGCACTTTCTCTTTCTTCCCCATCCAAGACTCCCTGGATGGTATCATAAAAAAAGGACTAAGAGTGTTTTATTTTCAGGAAAAAATGTCGCACTTTCTCTTTCTTCCTTTAATGACTTTTTGTATACAGTAATAAACAGAAACTCGAAATACTTTTGTCAAAGATATTTTTGAGTTCTATCTTACCTTCGTAGTCCAAGTACCAATTAGGGAGACTGGGCCGAAAACTCGGTTATAAAGGGGAATGCGATCCAAATTTTCACGGACAGATCGAGGAAGGGAATGGGTACGGGTTCGGAAGTATATTCTGATCAGTGACGGTCCGTGAAGTTGTCAGTTGGTGTTCTCTAATTTTTAAAACAGCAAATTAACGTATAAAATTCATGTTTTCCTGGACCTAACGTGTTCCCATCTTATTAGTTTTGTATTTTTTTGAGTGAGATGCAGCCCAAATTCTATTTGGTGGTCATTTTGTTGCCTCACCACATCGACAAGTAACAAAAAGCATTATTTTGCAAATAAATGGAGCTTACAATTGAATTTTGGGTGCATGTCAATTAAAAATAAAAAAATTTAGTCTTTGTCTATCACGGGAATGTGTTACGTACAGAAAAACATACATTATATACATAATTTTGATATTTTAAAGAAGTAGTGAACACCCAGTGACAACTTCACGGACCGTCACTGATTCTGATAGTATTGAAATCAGGGCCTCGTTGAGAAATCTGAACAAATGTAATGTTTTCCAGAAAGAGGTACTGGTAATGTATAAAGACGCGCAGATGATTTTGACACGGAACTTACGGGTAGGGTTGCCAGAAATTTATTTCCAAAAAGCGGGACAAACACAAAAAAATTACGAAAATGGGGGGGATTCTAAAATTTTTCGCGAGACAAAAAAGTGTGAATTCATCTGTTTTTCTTTATTAAATTATTAAAGAGTGTTGTATAATCCAGAAACATTAAAAAATTTGGAAACATGTTGATTAGTTTAGGAGCAACAAGGCTCCAAAAATCGACAATAGTCAACTATCGTTTTACGTGATCACAGTCCTGATTTAATTCCAGAAACCACAGTGTCGGTGAGATGACTCCCCTTTCGCGAGTACCTCTAGTCATCATTGCCAATTGAAGTGTAACATTTTCGATGTAAAAAAAACAACTAAAGACACTCTTTTTAGGGTACTCAGTCTTAACCTTTTCCAACACTACTAATTTCAATCACTCTCTACCTCCCTTTTCGTTTTTTTCTCTCCTTCACCAATACACAATAATTTCCCCATAGCAACAGTAAAATAAATTATACAAAAAAGCTAACCTTGAGTTTGGCTTGGTTGTTATATTTTGTTTTACTTGCTTTGTTGTTGTTTTTTAAATAAAAATAACAACAAATTTGAATAAACAACCAGAAACACAAACAAAACATTATAAAAATACTTTGCCGATTGTGTTATGTGGTGGAGTGGCCCCCCATACAAAAGAAAAATGGAAATATTACACCAACTAATTGTACTGAGAGCCTATTCGAAATGTTGCTGTTGTTTGATTTTTTGTTGTTGATGATAGATGGCAGGCATTGCTGCTTTTGCTGGTGCTGTTTTTGAAAGAATTGTGGTTAAAATAACAACAGACAATTTCAGTGAATTGAAAGTGTAGACGATTAAAGTGAATGAAATAAACGGCAATGAAAATGTTGTCGTTGAAATAGCAACAGCAGCTGGCAATAAAAATAATGGTAAATTCAATAAAATAGCAGCAAACAATTCACAATAAGACAACTTTTTGTTTTAACAGTCAGTAAAGTTTATGTTTTTTAACAAAATGTCTGCTGTCAGTCTCGTCAACTCGTCGTCGGTTTTTTGCTGTGTCGTAAAGGTGGGTCATTGTGATATGACAGCGCCGAACTAATTAGGCAAACAGAAATTATAAAAACAGGATTTTTTTCTTTCTTAGTACTTATGATGAAAATATCATCATCAACAAACCAACTACTGTGTCACAAAGTTTTTAGTGTGTCAGAGATGATAAAGTCTGTACGGTAGTACGCATTTTTACTATAGCTTCAATGTACACAGTTATGTTGCCCCCTGCCAGAAATGTTAACGTTCGGCAGCAAAATCATATATAATGATCTGTATTAAAATTAGGATGACCCGTATTTTTGCGTTTGCCGAAATCCCTTTGTTAATTCGGCATTTATTCGGATTTTCCCGAGAGAACATATTTTTTCATAATTGAGATTTAAATTTGATATTGGGCAGCTAAAAAAAAACAGGTAACTCTTATTTTTGTGCCCTCGTTCCCATATTCAAATTTCAGGACAATCGATGGGTGCCCTCTGAAAGACCTCCCTTGTTAGACCATGTTTCCATTGAGATCGAAAACACTTGTTTTGAGCAAAACGCTTCGAACTGCCCAGTTGGCAGCGTCCTCGAGCCATCCTCAGTGACGGCGCGGTGACATGTCAGAGTCACTGCTGAAATCCACAAGACATCTCCATGTACTGAGTTGAGGACAGTTTCATATAAATTTTCAAAATGTCCTCACTCAAAGTCAGCAGTAGTCAGGGCATACTGACTTTCTGGGGACATGTCAATTAAGACTTCTTTGGGGAAATATTTATCTTTCCCGAATTTCGAATGGGATTTTCGAATGAAATCATCAAATTCAAATTGATCTTTGAGAATAACATCTGAAATTGGTGCAAATTCATATATTTCTTTAATTTTAGAAAGCCATTTGTACCACGTTGAAAACTTAAATTTTTATACCCTATACCACTCTGTGGTACAGGGTATAATGACTTTGTGCTGATGTTTGTAACTACCCGATTTTTTTTTAACGATGTCCGTCCGTTCGTCCATGTTAACGTTGTAAACATGAAATTTGAATCTTTAGCTTTGTTTGACCTGAGGCACTGTTGCCAATTTGGAGTTTTCGGGAAAAAAAGGGATTTAGCGGGCAGCGGGAAATCTAGCGATTTTTACCAGCCACAACTTAACAATAAAAAAAATTAAAATTTTCCACACTTTTGATTATTTTTGTTTTTATTAAAGAGCCGTTTAGATGAGCGGACTTGTAAAGCAACCTGTCAAAAATTTTTGAATAAAAATCTTGTTTGTACTGTCTTAACAATTAACAAATGAACAGTTTATATCTTGTGGTGCTAACAACATGCCAAAAAAGAAATTATTTGTTTGACTTATTTACAAAAATGTAATGGTATTTTACTCAATATGACAAAAATTTGTCCATGTTTAGACACGTTTTTTACAGACTTGGATAGGTTTTCCTCAGACCTTTCATTTTATATGCAACATGACTAGGTTTCTTTGTATAAGGTGGGAGATAAGCGAAAAAACCTAAAAAATTACTGTTGCTTTCCCCCGAAACATGAATTTGGACCGCTTAAAAAAATACTTTTCCCTTTATTTTTTCTGCTCTACAAAATAAAACCAATTCCACAAAGATCCGCGGGAAACACTAGGAACACTTCCCTTTTTAGTGTTGGCCAAACATGCACAGCTTTTCGTCACATTGAGTAAGTAGCAAAACTTTAGGACATTTTTGTTAATCAGTCGAAAATAATAACTTGTTGAGTCATGTTGTTAGCACCAAGAGATATTTTTGTTAATACCTTTGAGCCTGGGCCGCTGAAAAAATACGTGTAGAATTAATTTTCGTTCTGAACAATATCTATAAATTTCACGAAGATTGGGGTGAACCAGGGTGACTTCCCTTGTAAGTCTAATTTAACTTGTTTTCTTGTTTTTCCTACATAAATATTTGTTTGTAATATTCGGTTTCGGCCGAATAGTAACAATTTTTCCGAATATTTGGTTATGGCCAAAACAGGTGTATTCGATTTTGTAATATTTAGGCCGCTGTTCCAGAAAAAGTAACCCAGTTGGCAACGTCCTCGAGCCATCCTCAGTGACGGAGCGATGACATGTCAGAGTCACACATGACATCCACAAGACATCTCTATGTACTGGGCTGAGGACAGTTTAATACAAATTTTCAAAATGTCCTCACTCAAAGTCAGCAGTGGTCAGGGCTGACCTTCTGGGGACATGTCACCTAAGACTTCTTTGGGGAAATGTATGAGGTAGGTCATGCGAAAATACAAAAAAAAATCGTATTTTCTTTAGTTTTTATTTCTATCCATTTTCCTCTATTAATTATCTTTCTCATATTTAGAAAAAACTCTTCGCCTTTTTTAGTCCCAACTCGATTTGAACCTGGAACCTCCAGTTTACTAGTCCCACACCTAATTACTTGTTCCAAACATTATTTTAAAAATTTTTTGTCTATTTATAACTTTTATTCTACTTGTTTTGATTTTGTTTTAAATAAATCGATAATATTGCCATCTTTTTCTTAGAAATTGAAGAGTTGCCCAGATTTAAAATTCGTATTTAATATACTGCTATTCTGAAGACATTTCCTTTTAGACGTCTTAGAGGAATTGTCCACACTCTTAAAGCAAACATTCAGTGCTGACAATGTTAAGACATGGCATCAAGGATTACCTATGATTTGTCAGAACCTGAAGACATTTCCTCAAGGAATCACTGTGGAAATTTCCTCAGTGACACATTTTCCAACTGGGATATTTTATTTTCAAAATTGCTTGTCTATTTATAAATTTTATACTACTTGTTAGATTTTAATTTTATTTAAAACAAATCGATAACATTGCCATCGTTTTCTTGGAAATTGAAGAGTTTCCCAGATTTAATTTCTAATTTAATATACTGCTATTCTGAAGACATTTCCTTTTCAACGTCTGTAATAAAATTCCATTTGTAATTCGAAGTTTTGTAATTCAAAAAATATCATTTGTTATTCGAAATAGATCAATTTTAATTCGAAAAGATCAATTGTAATTCGAAAAAGTTCAATTGTAGTTCGAAAAAGATCAATTATAATTCGAAAGAGATCAATTGTAATCCAAAAAAGATTAATTATAGCTCGAAATTGATCAATTTTAATTCGAAAAAGGTCAATTGTAATTCGAAAAAGATCAATTGTAATTCAAAAGAGATTAATTTTGATTCAAAAAAATCAATTGTTATTCGAAATAGATCAGTTTTAATTCGACAAATATAAATTATAATTCGAAATAGATCAATTGTAATTCGAAAAAGATCAATTGTAATTCGATAAAGATCAATTGTAATTCGAAAAAGATAAATTGTAGTTTAAAAACATCAATTGTAATTCGAAATGGTTCGAAATTCGAAAAATTTATCTTTTTCGAATTACATCCATAAATGGTATAGTCACTGTCTTTAAAAAATTTATGATCTTTATAAAAATCCTTAGATATTAAATTTTGACATCCGACAAATCAGAAAAATCGTGCAGCTTTTCAGATCCCAGTTAAGAATGTTTCTGACCAGAAAGTTCCGGGTAATAGCAGATTAAGTGTTTGATAGTTTTCAACTCCGGCAGAAATTATTTGACAGCACGTACCCAGAAATTTATTTTAGGTGGGTCCTAATTTTTTATTTTTTTTAATTTTGTTTTTTTAAATCGATGTTTTAAAACCAAATTTCTTCTTTATTGCCAGCATCTCTGTTAGGGTATAATGACTTTGTGCTGATGTTTGTAACTAACCGAATTTTTTTTAACGATGTCCGTCCCTCCATGTAAACGTTGTAAGCACGATTCAGGTCGCAATTATTAACCGATTTGGCAGAAATTTGAAACTTAAGCTTCGTTTGGCCTACGAATGAAACCACAGACTAAATACAGACTCGACAGTAGAGTTTTATAACAAAAAATGGGGAAAAACTAAGCGATTTTAGGAGAAAACAGAGCGGTTTTTAGCCAGATCCGTCCTTCTTGTAGCCCCCATACAAACCAACCTTCCGATATTCACATAAATCTCTCACACTTTATGAAAGTTGGAAACGTTTTGTTAAAATATTGTTTGTAGGAGTCAAACGTGGACCATAGTTGGACCATTTCTGAACTAATTTCCCATATAAAAGTTTTCTCGATATTCAGTTTAATCGCTTTATTGTCAAAAAAATACTTATTTCACTCAAATTTCGTTTGTATGTGTTTTTACACCAATTAACGACCTAACAAGAGATAAATCCCATCGGATCCATGTTTGGACTTGCGACCCTTTTTCCGGAAAACACTGATGTAGGGAATTATAAGGCCGGTCTTGACCGACTATAATTTTCTTACTTGTTAAAAGTACTTTTTTAAACACAATATATTTAGTACCTTACTGAAATTACCATTTATCATCCTCACATTGTTTGTGCGCTAAATGAAAGAGAACCAGCTCTTCAGTACTTATTGTGTTGATGTTAGTAAAAGAGATGGTCATATTTTCATTTCTTTACAAACTGTCTTAAAATTTTATCGTATGCCGTAAATAAATCGACTTTCTATTAAATGCTGAAAGCCGCTGTCCATATTAGCGTTTGAAAGAAACAGGTTGATTTTCATTTCAATGCTAAAGTGAGCACGAGTAAACAAACAAAAGCATGTTTCGTGCTATTTTATTAAACTTCTTTTCAGCACATGCTGTCGCCTGTCATTTGCTATCGTCGTTGCTCGTTGCTGGCTACAAATTCAAACGGAATAATAATAATATGCTTTTCTCGCTATAAATGTTGTTTGTATTGTATTCCATCTCATTTGTGTGCGAACGTTTAGTACAAAAACGTTTAATATTTTTAAAAAAGTATTTTTTATCTTTGTCTTTTAATCGTTCAACTTGCTGTCGTTACTGTAGTGTCGTTGTTACTTACTATATTTACTGTGTAGTAAATATGGATTGCCTATGTTCAAGATGTTTTTAAAAGTAAGGGATTTAAAGCAAATTCCAAAATTCCCAAATAGAGTTGAAAGTTTTAGAGGCAAGAGGCATGAGAATTACATTCTTTTTTCCAGTATTAAAATTTTTACTTGGGTTCGGCTCCAATGGGTCCAATGTTGGTTCGAGACCCCGCTGGGTCCTTCAAGGGTAGCCATAGATTGTGATCCAAAATTGTTGTCTCTTTCGCTCTACTATGTATAGTTTTTGAGATACGTGAATTTGGGCATGATAGAGTCTTGAGAATCTTATAAACGCGATAACTCGGAGGACTTCCGGGTATTTTGCGGTATTGTTACGAGTCAAGAGCTACAAACAACCTTTGTCCGTTTCGCTTTACCATGCATAGTTTTTGAGATACGGGAATTCGGGCATGATAGGGTGTTGAGATTCTTATAAACGGGATAACTCGGAGGGCTTTCGGGTATTTTGCGGTAGTGTTCTACGAGTCAAGAGCTACAAAAAACGTTTGTCCGTTTCGCTCTACAATGCATAGTTTTTGAGATATGGGAATTAGGGCATGATAGGGTTTCGAAAATCTTATAAACTGGATAATTCGGAGGGCTTTCGGGTATTTTGTGGAAGTGTTCTAAGAGTCAAGAGCTGTTGGATTTTTCTCTTGTCGACAATCTCGGGAATGTCAAATTTTAGATTCAAAATTAGAGGCTGGGGACCCTGACAGATATGTACAGCTAGGCCAAATAGTTATATGTAAATCTTTTTCTTTAAAGTGTTTTCTTTTATAAATGTTATCCATTTCGCTCTATCTCGCTTAGTTTTCGAGAAACATGGCAATTAAGAAGATTGCAGACTGCTTGAGATGCAATGTCTTGCACTCTCTTTTGCAGTGGTTCGTCGTTGGTGGTGCCAATTGGAACTGGGCTCTTAAATTCAAAATTAGGGGCCGGCGACCCCAACAGATATGTAGAGCTAGGCAAAATATTTAAATAGTGCTTTTCTTTTGAAAATTTTATCCGTTTCGCTCTATATCGCTTAGTTTTCGAGATGTAGCCATTTGGAGTTTTTAGCTAAATTCTAAGAAGTCTTCTTAATTTTAAGAAGTGAAATACGGGGAAGCTATTTGTAGTAAATTTGAACAAAATTTTATGTGAACATATATTTAAGAAATGTGTCTTTAAAAAAATAAAGGTTGCTTAAATTTTGGGAAAATTTCTTTGGCAGTAAGAGTTTTTTTTTATATTAAAAATCTCAAGATTTCTAAGCAAACGTTCTATTCGTGTTGTTGTAGATGCGTTCTCCTCTAGGAACTTCATATTAAACGCAGGAGTACCATAGGATTCTATTCTTTCTCCATTCCTTTTTTTTAATTTTTATCAACGACTTACTGAACCTTACTGTGAACACTATTTATTCTTGACGTTCTAGGCATGAAAATACAGTGTGATGTCCGTGGAAATAACACCATTTTTTGGGTACCGAAGGATGCATTTAAATGTTTAGGGGTTTTGAAACGTTGTAAAAGATTCTTAACACCATCTGGGAGGTAACCGCGTATTTCGATTCGAAACAGAAACGTTTTCGAACAGAATTTTCTTTTTGCAAATAATTAAAAAGAAAATATTTTTTTAGTAACAAAATTCTTTAGAGTCTGTCTTTAAATATTGTAAAAATATAAAAAACAAATGAGAGTGTTAAATTTGGCTATGCCGAATCTTTTATACCCCCCAAAATGTAAAAAAAATTAAATTGTCAGGGGCGTTTGTTTTTTGGGGGAAGGGGGGTTAGGTGATGGGGGTCAGTGGGGGACGTTGGGATATTTATCGAGACCTTCCCGTCTCGATAAATATACCAAATGTTTCATTTATTTAACAAAAATACAAAAAAACATGTAAAACAAGTGAGAGTGTTAGATTCGGCTGTGCCGAATATGTTTACAAGTTCATTTTTGTCTGCTTTGTGCACTTAAGTATTATAGTTTTATAATTATTTAAGTTGTTTTTTTATCCACGCCCTTAAAAGAGGGGCGGGGTAAAAAAAGAGACATTTTTTAATCCCCTGGGTACAAGCTCAGGACTATAAACTTCTACGAACATAAAAATTACTCATTTGGTTCACAAAAATACAAAAAAACGTCAAAAAAATTAGCATTTTTAAGAGGTTGGTTTAGTTTTTCAAGGGGGAATTTTTTTCCCCCTGGTCCGATTTGGCCCATTTCCGAACTTGACCTGCCTAGGACCATAAGACATATTTATGTCAAACTTGAGAGGTCTAGCTCTTTTATTTTGGACTACATCGTGTTAACTACAGACGGACGGACGAACAGACATCGCTAGAATGTCTTAGAATCGATCACTGATCAAATATATATATATATACTATATGGGGTCCCCGACCGATATTTCGATGCGTTACACACGGAATGACAAAATGAGTATACTCCCATACTGTAGTTGGAGGGTATAAAAAGTGTACTTTTTCAGAGGTTTGTTTCAGTTCTTCAAGAGGGAACCTTTTCCCCTTGGGCCGATTTTGCCCATTTACGAACTTAGCCTGCCTAGGACCATAAGACATATTCGTGCCAAATTGCAGGAGGCTAGCTCTTTTATTTTGGACTGCATCGTGCCATCTACAGACAGACGGACGGACAGACGGACATTCCCAGAATGTCTTAGAATCGATCGTGGATCAATAATATATATACTTTATGGGGCCCCGACCGATATTTCGATGCGTTACAAACGGAATGACGAAGTGAGAAATACTCACTGATTGTGAGTATACCCCCATACTGTGGTTGGAGGGTATAAAAATAATTTTACGTAAACAAGTTTATTGTTACATGTTTAAAATTTCCAAATTCGAATAACGTTGCGCGGTAACCCCTCTGATCTCTTGACCGCCTTAACCACCTGTATCCGCCTTAAAACGGAGTTTAATTCTCATGTTTGGGCTGGTGCTTCATTATCTTCATTAGAGCTACTTGACCGCGTACAGAAAAGAGCGCTTACGCTTATATAGACACGATAGAATATCTAATTCCTTCAACTCCTTAGAGCATCGTCGTAGTGTGGGTTGTGTGCCTTTGTTCTATCGATACTTTTGCGAAGAGTGTTCTGCTAAGATAGGTGACGTCATACCGGATAGACGTGTATTTGATTGTAATACGCGCCTCTCTAGCAGAGCTTGCCCATTTGTCGTTGATTGGATAGTTTAACGCACAACTCACTTTAGAGAAAATTCTTTCTTGGGCCGAACAATTCGAATGAGGAACAGACTTCCCGCATATGTCTTTCCCGATACTTCTAACATTTACAGATTTAAGTCAAAAATCAACGAATACTACTTCCTCTTTCTTCACAGTTAGGAAAATTTCCCATTTTTTAGTTGAATTTAACTAAATTTTAGGAAAACTCATGAACTATTTTTGAATAAATTTTTTTCTAAATTTTAGTTATGTCTTTTTTGTTCAGTGCATTAAGAGATTTCAACTTACGCTCACTTACGACTGAAATTAAGTCCATCTGTTACTTTCAAATTATACACACCCGCCTCTTGAGGATTTCACAAAATCGATGTTATTTATTTACCTGATTCCCAATAAATTATTGTTACAATACCCATCCTATTCCCAATTATAAATGATTTGGCATCTCTACTAATTATATATCCCTCTCTTTTCCACTCAATACGAATGAATTTTAATTTAGCACCACTTAAATAATATAATTATAGCTACTACTTTTTACTTTCTATACAATTTTGAGCTCCTATTATTTAGTGTCATATTTCGCACAGAATTTCGGAATTTTCGGTTGCTCCGTAGTATCATCATCGCTGAAGTAGTAGTATGTTGTGTATCATCGCTGTTGTCGTCGACAAATGCTACTACTACTTACTTGTACTCTCCAAAAAGATGCAACACTTGAATGTAGACAAAGAAAAAAACTCTTCTAAAGTGAGAAGAAATCCAAATTGAAACGACAATACAAGGACAAGATACCCCCACTTGTATTTCAAATTTGTTGTGTTGGGGGTAATGGTACCAAACCAAACTACTTTTGGTTGGCTGACTCGTTTAGTGGTGTGTAACAAATATTATACTCATTTCAATTTGATAACTACAAATGAAAGAGCGGGTGTGTTTGCGAGAGATGTTTAACAAATTATTTAAAAAAAGTACCAATGCCAAAGAAAATTGTTACTTTTTAAGTTTATAGGTATTAATACAAAAATTTCGGAGGGCCGAAAAAAATTTTTTTTTCTAACCTTCGTGCTCCAAGTTCCGAACGATGAACTTCTTCTGGCATTAAATGTTTTATTTATTGAAAAAAGGGGAACTTTATTTGTCTGATTTTGCCGATTTATGAACTTAACCATCCAATTCCGAACTTCGGGGTGTAGCTCGATCATGGATCAATAAAGGTGATCAGTTTACCCTCACCTTTAAGATACATAGGTTGTCCAGATTAATCCTAACAAATGTTCGGTGCCTAAGAGTCTGAAGCGGACGAGGGCTGGTCTGCATACAGCCTGCAACTTAAGAGTTATAAGAAGATGATCAGAATTGCCAAATGTGATTCTTGGAAAAACTTCTGTGGAAACATAGAAGACGTTTCTGAGGCATCCAGGCTGTGCAAGGTTCTTACTTACTTGCACCCTGTAATACCTTAAAGATCTTAATGGGTTTCTTTAGTAGATAGTCGCTGGATCTCCTTCTAAAAACACATTTTCTGGGCAATTCCATGATGCCGTTTCATGCTTTGCTTTCTGATATACCAGAGTTGTCTTTATCCCGAAGGCTGGGTAAAGTTCCCAACAGCTCCGAAGGATTTCAGACCAATTAGTCTGTCTTCTTTTTTGTTAAAGACAATGGAACGAATGATGGACTCATATTTGCGTACGGTGGTTGACCTGAGGTTGCTTTTGACAAAGAAACATGCATACAGCAAAGGTAGATCAACAGAAACAGCTCTTCATGATCTCAATGATACCATCGAGAGATCGCTTTCGGTGAAGGAGTACACTATGGTGGCCTTTCTTGATATAGAGGGGGCTTTTAATAATGTCAACCCAGGCTCGATAATTGTCTGGTCTGAGTAAAGCGTGGAATCGGTTTAATGGTGAAAAACCTACTTGCCAATAAAAGTATAACGTCTGAGTTGGGAACGTCCACCATATCTCGATTTGCCAATAGGGGTACATCTGGCACTGAATTCAATGCTGCTATCTCTAGAATCACGTGGTTGTCATGTTGTCGCATATGCTGACGATGTCGGATAGCGGTAAAGGAGAAGCATCGGCTAACATTGAGGGACATTCTTCAGGGTTCTCTGAAAGATCTGTCTAAATGGACAAGAGGCGGTGGTCTAGGAGTTAATCCAACTAAAACAGAGTTTGTTTTGTTTTCAAGAAAAAATAAGATTCCTGCTTTTGATCCTATTTCTCTAGACGGCACTAAAATCACCTTCTCAGATGGAGCCAAGTATCTTGGAGTATTTCAAGATAGGAAGTTGAATTTAAAAAGGCCATTGAAAAACGATGGGGTTTTAGCCCTCAAGTCGTTCATTGGATCTATACAGCAGTGGTGAGGCCAATTCTGCTGTATGGAATCATTGTCTGGGGGCCTGCTTTAGAAACAAAAGCGAACTGTGTCTTAATCACGAAGGCACATAGAATGGCGTCGATGTTCATCACTGATGCACTTACGGCTGCATTAGAAATCCTCCTCCACCTGATACCATTGGACATATTGGGTAGGCAGTATGCGGCTACGTCGGCAATTCGACTTAATAGCACGCTGCAATGGAGGAGCAGCGATTGTGGCCATAGCGCAATCTTGAAGAAGATAACAATACCACAAAATATGGACTATGCTCCCTCTAGAGCGCCACTTTACCACTATGATACCATCCAGATATTCTTGGATGGGGGCATTCCGGCAAGTGGAGCCACCATAAATTTTTACACAGATGGATCGAGGCTGCACTAGCAAGTGGGCTTTGGAGTTATAAAATTTGTTACCATCAACCAATGAAAACAACTGGGGCTCAATTAGGTGTATTTTAACTGGGACTTAGTTAAATTCTAAGTAGCCAGTAAGTTTGAAATGTTTTGGGTGAAGGGTTTTTAGGGTTTATATCCCAAAATGGTTTCCCAAATTTACACAACGTTGGTGCAGGATTTAGCAAACGGAAAACCGGAATGTTTTTATTGATACGAACGTTACTTTTCTCCGAGTTTGCCTTAGCGCTAAGGGATGTCTGGACTGCCCATTGGACGTTACTCTGGACAAAAATGAACTACCTCAGGGCGTTTTAAAAACCAATCTGGAAATCGAAAACATATCTAAAATCTATATGTTCAAAAAACAGTACTTTTGTAACAACTTTATTATCACTGGTCTCCCAACTTAAACTGGTCTCCCAACTTAAACTGGTCTCCCAACTCAAACTGCTGCGTTTGTCAGACTGTCTAACTGTCAATTCCTTCTCTTTTTCATGTTTTTTTTCCACAATTGTGATGATATTCATTGCCTTTTTCTTGATGGGTCATCATTACACTCATTGACTAATGCAAATGACGATAATAAAGTGTGTGTATAATAATTACACATACATATTTTTTTTACCCTATTAATGACTAAAATTAAAAGAAAAAAATATATATAAATTGAATAAAATTCACTTGTATAAAGTATTTTTTTTTTCTTTTACTATTCTCGTCTCATCCAACCAAATTGTTACTTTTGGAGCCGCACATGTTTCGTGTCGCATCTGACCAATCCGCGTAGTCAAAATCCGTATTTCAGCCGTTGTTGTTCCACATGATACCAGGCAAACATAAATTTTAGTTGGCTCTCAACAACATTTCTTTTGTTTGATTCTCTTTGTGTTTCAGTGTAAACAAATGTTAGTGTTTGCATTGTATGAGTATTATACACTCATTTACTTTATATTATAGCGATTGGTTGGGTAGGCGTTGGTTTGTTATTATGTGTTGTTGATATTATTAATATTGTTGTTTAAGGGAACGACTTATAATCGTAGTGGGAAGCAGGGTTGTCAACTGCTGACAAAAGCCCTCATCGGAGTCAAAGTTGGTCGTGAAGAGGTAAAAATCCACAAAAAAACACAACTTTCCTAGAGTCGCCCCTGAAGGGGTTTAATTTAAGACCGACCTAAATTAATTTTTCCTGAACATGTGTAAGCCCTATCTCCCCTTCCTAAGGGGGCTCCCATACAAAAGTAACATTTAATAAAAAATGTTCCTACCTCTCAAACTGTTGCTAAAATGCTTTTAGAGGAGTTAAATGTATGACCGACCTTTATTTTTTCAATTCCAACATTTTCTAAAAATATACCAACTCTATATTTTCAACCCTTAAGGGGGTCACCATACAATTTTTTATAAATTTGTTCTATCACCCCTAGGGTGACTCCTAAAGAGGTAAAAAGTTAGACCGACCCATAAGGGCACCCTTATTAAATTAAATTTTTATACAATTTCCTCCCACCGCTCTAACTTTTCAATAAGTTCCCCTGAAGGAGTCAAATGTATTACCGACCCCCAATATTTTTTCAACCCCAACATTTTCTCAGAATCGGTAACAATGAAATTTGCTGTCAATCAGAAGCGCGCGAAAAATGTCTCAACTGTGCCGTAATGGCTCAAGTCATTCTTCATCAGTTCTTGATTCATTTGTTTCAATGTCAAGGTTATTCTTTTCACACGTTCGAAGCCAACAACATGTACAAGACGAGCACTATCTTGGTAACCACTGCCACCGCTATCCTCCAAATCATATTTTTTTTCCGAAATTCCTCTTTTATATACATAAATATTTTTTTGAAAAAGGTGTTCTCTACTCTTCGAAAAATCGAACAGAGGATTGAAATGGGTTAATATAGAAATAAGTTGCATTGTGTTTGTAATGCGTGTTCTCTGTAATGCGTGAACCGATTTTGTTTCTGCAAATTTACCTTGAAAGGTGATATCAATGCCAAGGTTTTATATGTGTATACGGTTTTTGTATGTGTATTGGTTCATGAGTTACATACATATTAGTTCACATACCCATACGTTTGCGTAAATGGTGTATGTGGGGAAATATTTCGAAGGTTATTCTAAGAGGGTGAAATAGGGTAAACAATTGTACTTAAGTACTTTTTGGAGTTCAGTTTCGAACATGGTTGGTTACCGTTACCCTTATTATACCGTTACCGATTCAAAACCCTTTCAAATCGAATACCGTTACCGTTACCGATACCGCTAAAAATATTTTTAAAATACCGTTACCCTTACCGTTACCGTTATAATTATTAGAAGTTACCGGTATTGTACCGGTATTCAAAATTTTACCTGTTTTAAGGGATTTTAACGAACAAAAAAATAAAATAAAATTGCTAACATAATTTTAAATTTATAATATGCAAATTATCATAAAATAAATGACAAAAATAATAATCATATCAAATCTATACTGGTTTTTGGGTCTATAAAATATTTTTAGCTTTCAGTTCTATCTTTTTTCAAATTTTTAACTATATTAATAATACCGGTACGTACCGGTTTGGTTGGTTCGGTACCGGTACATACCGTTACCGAAACGATTTGAAAACACTTACCGTTACCTTTACCGAAATAAATAAAAATTAGATACCGTTACCGTTACCCTTACCGTTATTCGTTTCGGTAACCAACCTTGGTTTCGAACTTAAAATTTTGACAAAAACTTAAATATATAAAGACTATGCAAGAGTCAATTCTTTTTGACGTTTAAAGGTGGTGTTAGTTTTACAAATGGTATCTGGGAAAGTTGGAAATTTTGTTTACCTTTTATTTTTTGTTTAATTTTGCTGGTTGTTTTGATTTAATTATATTCATTTCTTTATTTTATTACATATTTTTTTATTTTCAAGTGACACAACAATAATTTTCATTCATAATTTTAAAATTTTTTAATGTTTATTTTTCGTTATTCCCAAATCGGTTCCAAATACTTTCCAAAAAAAGATTGCCATCTGTAGATAACGACTTCGTTATTACTGACACTACTATTCATGAGTTACCCCTGATTTTGATTCTACGGGGACGAAAAAAGGGAGTAAACAGGGAAAATTGGTACTATTTTTATAACTATTGAACACCAAAATTCTTATGTGGTTATTCATAAAACCTAAAATATATTTAAAGTAGGTTTATTTGACAGATATTGCAGGAACAATTGTCAAATAAACCTACTATAAGTCTGTTATAAGTATTATGAATAAGAGCCTTACCTGGTTATTCATAAAACCAGAAATATATTTAAAGTAGGTTTATTTGACAGATATTGCAGGAATAATTGTCAAATAAACCTACAATAAGTCTGTTATAAGTATTATGAATAAGAGCCTTAGAATTTAGTTAAAAACTCTTAAAATGTAGTTAAAAACTAATAATTATCTTCTTACTGGGCTATTCATACACTCAAAAAAAAAACTGTAAAGTTAGCAAAAAAAGCTTGTAAACCTACAAGAAAATTTGCTGATTTTGAACCCACAATTTTTTTGGTAAAGTTAGCAAAAACGTTTTGCTAAAAATTAGTTAACTGAAATAATTTTTTTTTCAACTTAGTTCATACACATTTGAGGACCCCATTGGGTTCGGACCCAATAGGTCCAGACCCCGATGGGCCTACCCCTAGTTGGGTTCCTTAAAAATCGTCATAGTTTGCTTAGTTTTTGAGATACGTGATTTTAGGGGATCACTGGGGTCTTGAGAATTAAAAAACTCGATAACTTCAAAAATATTACTCGGAGAGCTTTTGGTTATTTTGCGGTCTTGTTCTACGTGTTGAGAGCTACATAAATTCTTTTGGACTTTTTGTTGTGTCGGCAATATTTACCGAGATATGAGCATTTTAATATTTTCGGGAATGCTAACTTTTTTGGATCCAAAGTTAGGTCCCATTAGGGTCCACACATGTGAAGAGGACCCGCGAAAGTATGGAGATTCTAAGAACCAAAAATGCCCTCCATTTTGCTCTATCTGGCTTAGTTTCCGAGATAGCGCCATTTTAAGTTTTCTGAAAATAAAAAAAAATTTACCATTTATTTTTGCTAATGTTAGCAAAAAATCTTGTAAAAATGTTGTCAACTCAATTTCAAATTTAGCAAAAGAAATTAGTTCAAAGTTTGTTTAAAATTGCTAATGTGCTAAATGAAGTTTACAAGAATTTTTTGCTAACATGCTAATCTCAACTAAAAATTTGCTAAAAGTTAGCTAACTAGCATTAGCAAAAAAAAATTAGTAAATCTACTAACGTATTTTTTTGAGTGTAATGAGTAAATTAAATCTAATGTAGGTTTATTTGACTGATATGCGTGAATATTTGTCAAATAAACCTACTTTAAGTACACTTTAAGTATTATGAATAAAGGCCTTAGGGCGGATTTTACAGTCAGCACTAAGTGGTGACTTAAGCTAAGAAATTTCTTAAATCCAAAAAACTATTTTATAAAATCTACTTAAGTAAAACTTAAGTCATCTATTATCATAACTTAAGTTTTACTTAAGTAATTTATTTTGATTTGACAATTTAAAAAAAAAATACAAAACAAAATTCAATTAATAATAAAAACATACAAAAAAAAAAATCCAACAATTGCTCTTCTTTTCCTTTAAAATCTCCATCCGAAACTCTCAAAGTCAAGGTATTACCATCAAATTTCAAGATATTTCCATCATATCGAAAAAAAATAATTAAATAAATAAAAATCTGTAAGGAATTTGAGATTGGCGGAAATGACCCATCAAATGGATAACATCCAATCTTTTTCCTCAAGATTTTGTTGAAAATAATAAAAACGTTTGTTGGTGTAGAAATCCGAAGTCAATCGGATAGATAATTTTTCAATGATGACCCTAGCGCCTTGGTCGTTTTGGTTCTAACAAGACCCAAGGCAGATGATTGTATTGGAATAGAAGAGCAATTGAGTGATGTGATGAGTATGTGATGAAGATTGTAATTACTCAAATTATTTGTCCCAGACCCACATTTTAGAATACTGATCTACTGTTCGTCCGTCTGATTGTCCATGTATCGTTGAAAATGTGTCCGTGAAAAGGTTGCTGTTATTTCCAACAAGAATTAAGATTACCGGTTATGTTACCCACTTGATGGACCCTATCCAAAGCTTTAACATTTCTTAAACATTATTTTTTTTATGGTAATATCACTCAATTTTATGGAAATACCTTTTATATAAGAGTGGCGGAGATTTCCTATCAAATAGGTAACATAATCGTAATCGAAAAAAGTTTTGGTGGAGATAACAGCAACATTTTCATGGAGGCGTTTGTTGGTGTGCAAATCCAAAGTAAAGCGGGTGGAGTATTTTTTAATGATTCCCTTAGCCGCGTTCTTAAATGTTATGGTTCTAACAATACCCACGGTGAAAGATTTTAAGGGAAAATTACAGCATTTGTGGGATTTTTCGTTAATTTACATAATTTTTGTTTTGTATATTTTTATTATTTTATTTTTTTTTATTCTTTTTGAATTGTCAAATCAAAATAAATACCTTGTGTTACCATATTTTTAGCATATTTTCTTTTTAACTTAAGTACAAACCGAAAAATCGAATTTAACTTAAGTAATAAAAAATACTTAAATAAATCTTAACTAAGATTTTACTTAAGTTAGCACTTAGTTTAGACTGTAAAATCCGCCCTTAGAATTTAGTTGAAAACTTCTTAGAATTTAGTTAAAACTTCTTAGAGCTTAGTTTAAACTTCTCAAAATTTTATTAAAAATTTCTTAGACTTTAGTTAAAAACTCATATACATTTTCTTAGAAAATAAAGTTTTTTTTTTGGCAAAAAATGATGTTAAGGATGATCGGTTGCTTGAAGGTGGGTCTAAGACCAATGTTTCGAGCAGTTTCAGGATCCACCAACCATAGTGGACATCGGAACTCATGCTTCTTTAAACAGAAAGCATGAAAATCTTTAATAAGTAAGGCATAGAACAAATGCGACGAAAGACTGGGAGAATTATTGCCTCAGTTTTAATTCTTTCAAGAGGGAAACCAGAATGGTGAAAGGAGATTCTTGGTCTATATTCTCCGGAGAATTGAAAAGAACTACGGAGGCTGCTAGGTTCCGTAAAGTTCTTTCCAAAGATTAAAGTGTAACAAGTTTTCTTAATAAGCCCATGGATTTTTCGCAGAAAGCAGACAGGAAACTATTGAACTACTGATGGATACCCATTTCCATGGTTGCAGGGGGTAGAAAAATACACATATAACCGTCAACATTCGAAACCGTTTCCAAGTTCCCAAAGACATGTCTGCCCAACATTGTGCAGGCGTGTTCTAGCCAAAGCAGGACAGTGGCAAATATGTTCAACTGTTTCCTGTGTTAGGTTCATCGCATCTCCTACATCTGGCATTGGTAATAAGTCCCAAGGTAGATTTATACAAGGTAAGATCCAATAACCTCACTTTTCCTCCATAGTAAGTTTTTTGACAAATTTGAAAACAATAATATTTACGAATTTTTTTGTACGAATTTTCAACACGAAATAAAAATATTTTGTTCGGCATAAATGACTACACTTTTTATGCTTAAAAATATTTTTTTTTTTTTTTAATTTTTGTCGTGGAATTTCGTTTGAATTCCAATATTTTTTATAATTTAGTTGTTTTCTAAAATTTTAAAGTCTTAAAAAGCGTTTAAATTGGTTAATGTGTGCACTGAACATTTAAGTCGTTTTTGCCGACTAAAATGATTCTGAGAGAAAATTGTTTTCATTTACGTCACTAAAATATTACCTTATATAAATCTACCTTGATAAGTCCCACTTTCTTTCTATGATAACCTATACGGCAGTGCCTGCACACAAAAAAAAAAATATAAAAAAATTGTGTACGTTTAGGGGGTAATACAACCTATAAAGTGGTTTTGGATAATTTACCTAAGTTTTTTAGAGCAAAAACTTTGGTAAGTTATCCAAAACCACTTTATAGGTTGTAATTAAACCAATAACTGGCACAATTTTTTAAATTTTTTTTTGTGTGTGGGGATCACACTAGTGAGTGTACGGCAGTTCCATCTGGTAAGTGAGAGTAAATAGTTAGTTTTATTTAGATCATTACTGTGAAAAGAAGAATGAGTTGTACAACGATACAATTGTTAGTGGGTACAATTGTTCTATGAAATGCACAGCAGTGATTTAGATTGTAGCATGACCACAATCTTCTACTGATCGTAATTGTTGTTAGCTCTCTCCACTTTCTGTTCGCCATTACAGATTGTCGCTTAAGCTATGTTTACACCATACCACTGAGTCGTATGATTTTCATGAAAAAGCAAGATTTTTTTATAGCATAATTTTAGGCATGTAATATATATAGAATTGTTATTTAAAAGCGACAAAAAACTTTACATATTTCTAAATTTATAAACTTAAGATTAAATAAATTGTTATATTTGTTTACAAATTTAGCAAAATATTGAGTTTTTGTCGCTTTTTAATAACAATCCAAAAAATTTACTACATGCCTAAAATTATGCTATAAAAAAACTTTGCTTTTTCATAAAAATCATACGACTCAGTGGTATGGTGTAAACATAGCTTTAGTGGGAATTTACACACGGACTTTTTTCCTTGCATGTCTGCTACTGCATTCGAGTTTGTGGGGAAAATAAGTAGAATAAGAAAAGAGAACGAAAAAATTTCAAAAGGGAATTGAAAAAAAATCATGGAAAAAGTCTGTGTGTAAATTCCCACTTAGCGATTGATGTATCGATATGTAAAGAGAACCCAATACCATCAGCACCTTGTTTCGCGAGCTCGTCCGCTCTCTAGTTCCCTTGAATACCTACCTATGTGACCTGGTACCCATATTAGTTTCACCTTGTTCATACTTCCTAAACTTTGTAGGTTCTCGAAGCATTCGAAAACTACTTTCAACTTAATAAAAAAAGCTTTTAAGAGCTTTTAGAGCAGCTTGGCTGTCAACATAAAAGTTTTATTCTCTGTCTTATCACCGAACTATAAAGCTGCCTTGCTAATGGCAACTATTTCGGCCTGGAAAAATGCTAAGAGTCCAAAGGAAGGATACAATTTTTATCCCAATCGCGAATATCTGTGATAGCTTGGACTTACATTTTTTTCTTTTAATTTCAATAAACCAACCTCTTGGTACACACTAGAGATGGGTGCGCAAGTAAATTTTGACTCACGCACGCTCACGAAATAAAAATATTGCTCACCCACGATCACGCACGAAATTTTTTTTCTGATTACGTTCACGCACGCTTACTTGAGTAACTACAATTTTGATCACGCTCACGAAATAATCACGCTCACGAAGACTCAAGAATCTAAAAGAAACAAATTCATATTTTACTTTTTATATTTTTTGTACAAAAAGTGTAAAATTTCCTAAAAACAATCATAGAAATTTATTTCAATCAAAATTTTTAATTAATTACTCTCTCAATTAGGGTTTCTAAATTCCCGGATTTTTTCAATTCCCGGGAATAATTCCCGGGAATTTTTTGATTAAAACAAATTTTAAGTCTTATCATATAAAAAATATTATTTTTTAAAATATGGTCGCATTTTTCAATTTAAAACAACCTCAGATGTGTTTTTTTGTAAAATAGTTCTCTTACTTTATTTTTAAACGTAGAAAATTTACAAAAATCTAATTTTTGTAGAAGTATTGGACCATATTAGGATTGTCATATTTGCCTTGGCGTATTTTCACTCCATAAAGAATGTTTTTTATTCATGAATTTATGATTTTTTAAATTGTTGTGTTTGTAAAAGCTTTTTTGTAAATTCGAATAATGCTGAATAATCATAATCAGGACTTTATATTAAAGATATATTTCGAAAAACTTTCGAATTATTTAAATAACCGTTTCAAGACATCTGTGCCAAAATATCAGTCTTTAAATTTAAAAATTCATCTTTAAAAAATTTAGGGCCTAATTTTGCAAAACGCAACGCGCCTTTTTATCTCGCGTTGGATAATTTTCTATTTTGTAAAACGCGAGCACTGAACAGCTGTTTTTTTCGCGTTGACTTACGTGCTTGTAGAACAAATTGTATGGAAAATGGAATTTTGTAAAACGCAAGAGAGTGTTTTTTCATCACTTGAAGTGTCAAAATGATCACTTGAAATTTTGGGGCGTTGATGTAACAAATATGCTTTTAAATAGCAAAAAATAAATATATAATGTTGGAATATGTAAATATACAACAAAAAAGTAATAAATGTGTAAAAAAAACTTCTCCGGCAGAAGAAAAACATCGAAAATAGCAAAGCATCTCGTTGTGATTTTTATTGCTTTTTTCAACTAATTTATGTTACTTTTTTTTGTTCTCTTTTTTCTCAAATATTCTCTTTGCAGGTGTTGCCATATCATATATATTTGTTTCCCCACTATAATGGGTGTGTATCCCCTACAAAATGGGTGGCCAATTTTATTCATTTTAGAATGTCTGGCAACACTGATTCAAATATAATTGACATTTCAAGTGATGACGTAAAAATTGAACGCAATAACGTAGTGATATACAAAATTGCACTTTTTGAGCCTCGCGTTCACGTTAACGTTGGTGATGCGTTCAACGCGAGTGATTTACAAAATTAGGCCCTTAACTTTTGTGAAATTTTAGGCTAAATTTAATCAAAGTTTTAATTTTTTTTTTCAATAAATCATATAAAATTGTATTAAAAATGGGTAATTTGATAAACTATTTTTAAAAAAGTTATTGACAAATTCCCTAAATTTCCCGATGAAAAAAACCCGGGATTTTGAAAAAAAAATTTTCCGGGAATTCCCGGGAATTTTTTTCCGAATATAAACCCTACTCTCAATTCAATATTCTCACAATTTTCTTAAGTGTTTTCTGTTTCAGACAGCACAAAACAATCACACAAACTCACAAAACAAAAATTACTCACGCACGCTCACGCACGAAACTATTTCCTTTAATCTCGCGCACTCACGATCACGTGAGTAAAAAATAATTTCACTCACGATCACGCGTGAATCACAAAAAAATTGTATCACGCGTGCATCTCTAGTACACACAAATACATAAATATAGAGATGGGCGTGTGAGTGAATTTTGACTCGCTCACGCTTACGAAATAAAAATATTGCGCACGCACGAAAGTTTTTTCTGCTCACGTTCACGCACGTGAGTAACTAAAATTTTTCTCACGCTCACGAAGACTAGCGAAATTAAAATTACCAAATTTAAATTTTGTTTTTGTCGATTTTTTTCACAAAAAGTAGATAATTTCCTAAAAACAATCGTAAAAATTTATTTAAATCACAACTTTGTATAATTACCCTCTAAATTCAATATGACAATTTTCTTACTTGTTTTCTGTTCTAGACATCATTAAACAATCACGCAAATTCACGAAACAAAAATTACTCACGCCCGCTCACGCATGAAAGAGTTTTCTCTAAACACGCGCACTCAGGATCACGTGAGTAATAATAAATTTCACTCACGATCACGCGTGATTCACGAAAAAATCGTGTAACGCGCGCAACGCTACATACATACATACATACATACTATTTCCATCCATCCATAGGTTAGGTTGTAAGTGGCTGCTGACGTTTTACGTCAACACACGTAGACTCTGAGGTCCATTGTGATACCACGGGACCGTAATAGGTTTCCCTACTAGTCCCTGTCGTTAAACCAGTTTGAGCTTCTTATGAAACTCCTTAGATGTTGAATTTTGACATCCGACAAATCAGAAAGATCGTACAGCTCCCTAGATCCCAGTGAAGCAAGTCTCTGACCAGAAAGTGCCGGGAAATGGCAAATAAAGTGATCGATAGTTTCCAACTCCTCTTCATCCATGCAACTTCGCCAAAAGTCATTCGACGGCACGTTTAACCGCTCTGCGTGCTTCCCTATAAGACAGTGTCCGGTAATTATAGAAACCACCGTCGAAATCTCTCCTCTTGGAAGCGATATCAGCTCACTTGTGCGCCCCTGATTAAGAGAAGGCCAAATCAGTCGTGTTGTCTCACACGTCCATCCATTTGCCCATCTTTGATTAGTCTCCGTCGCAGAACAAAGCCGTAGGGTTTGCTTGCAAGTTTCTAGAGGCATACCAACACATTCCAATTCTGTTGGAACCTGTAAGGTAGTTCCTAGTCTTGCAAGCTCATCGGCTTTGCAATTCCCTGGAATGTCTCTGTGCCCTGGGACTAGGGTTGCCAGATACAAGAAGTCCAATAACTGGACAATGGAAAATTTTCAGCTGGATTTTTAAAAAGTAACTAGACCCATACATATTTTTTTTAATAATTTGAAAAAAAATCAACCGATTTTCATATGTGAGCAGTGTTGCCACCTCATGTGTAATTACACATATCATGTGTAATTTTCTTTTTCATGTGTAGGCCACACTCAAAATAATTCTACAGTAAAAAAATTAGTAAGTGCGTTGGTAACCCAAAACTACTAATAAGTTACCAATTACCAGTATTACAGTAGTTTTTTTAGTATCTTCAAAGTGCTAAAATTAGTATTTCTTACTGTTTATGAGTAATTTTTGTTGGTAGTTGGTTTTACTATTTTTTTTACTATTTTTAGTTCATAAAAGTACTAATATATAGTAATTTATTAGGTTTTTAATTTATTTTTGTTAGTAATAATTCCGTAAGGGGGCGCTTGTTTACAAGCAGAGCTACCAACTGTTTTATTTTTTGCAAAATCGTTAAATTTGAATTCAGTGTTGTCACTTTGTTACATTTCGGGTATTTGCTGGTGCTTTTTTGGTCTTGCCGTTTTTTAAATACGCGTTTTTAAAAATAAGGTATTTATGGTGTTTTTCCATTTTTTCGCGACATTTTTTTTTTTAATTTGTGATTTTTATATTATCAATTTTTATTATACTTACGCCTTAGACCTAATGTAATTGGAACAAGTAAAAAAGTTAAATTCGGCCTTGCTGAATGTAGTGATACCCTCCACAATTTCAAAAAGATTATTGCAAAAAACTTTATTTAAAAGGAAATTACTTTTGAAAAAAAAAAAATTTTTAAAAAAAAAAAATTCCGCGAAAAAAAATTTTGGTAAAAAAAAATCCGCGATTTTTTTTTTGTCAAAAAACATGTTCCTACTTGTTTAAATACCATTTGGTGTTTAATTATGTTCACATATGTCAACCAGAAGTCGAATTAAAGCATTTTGTATTTTTAGGTTATGTTGAATGTACTGAAATTTTTGAGGTGTGCTTACAATTTCATTCATAACTTTTGAACCGCTGAACCGATATCGCTCAAATGCAATACCAAACTTCTCGGGAGAACTTCCAATAAATATGTTAAGTTTCAGTCATCTCTGTGCAATATTTTGTCCGCGAGAGCATTTTCAACAGACAGACAGACAGACGGACAGACGGACATCGCTAGAATGTCTTAAAATCGATCGGGCATCATGAATATATATACTTTATGGGGTCCCAGATCGATATTTCGATGAGTTACAAACGGAATGACAAACTTATATATACCCTCTATCACTAAGTGGATGGTATAAAAAAAACAGTCCCCTTTAAATTTGACTCAAGGTATCCTTTCAAAATTGCTGGTAAACGTGTTTTGTGTTCACAAATCAAGATCCAAAATGTTCTCTCAAAATTCATGAAAATAAAAAATAATTGATTTATACTTTATTAGTATGCGTGAGCAGGTTACCAAGCCGACTAGGAATTTTTTGCGGTGGCGGGCCGCTGGCCACTGGCCCATTTTGCTTGCCGACGGCGGATTTCTTATGGAGTTGTATTTTTCTAATGATGCAATTAAAATATGTATTTTTGACAGATTTAAATAAAGAAAATTTGGGTTTATTTTCGAAAATTGTGTAACAGGCAAAACGCGCAAAACAGTGACTCAAAAAGCGCTAAATTTGAATAAAGTAAAAAGCGATAAAAAAAATAATTTTAATTCAAGATTAAAAAAAAATTAGAAAATCATCAGGCCTATTCACAGAATAAGTCTAAAAATTGTGAAATATCTTTTTTTAAAAATTTTCAACAAAGTTTTCCATTTCATAGATTTAAAAAAATGCGCTTTTTGGGTGGTCGGATAGCTTTCAATCCAACACGAAACGCGCTGAATTGGCATCGCTGTTTTTGGTTGTTATTTGATTCAAAACTTAAATAAGTTTTGTACCGGTCGTACAAAAATTAAAATTTTTCGCAATTTATTTTTTTTTGTTTCATTTAGCAAATTTAGTTTTTGGATTATATTTTTTTTGCTTCATCAAGACCATTTAGTTTTTGGATTATAACATTTAAATATTGGGATTCCCCACGAAAGATATGAGTAAAATATTTTACTAAACTACCTGTATAATATCACTTCATACGGATTGGAAATACTAACAATATTTTTTAAAGAAAATGTATTATATTATATAATATTTTTTAATGAAAATGTATTATAAACTTTTTGGTAAATATTTTCTACATTTTTTTACAACTACGTATTTTTTAAAATATTTAATGACTGTTGTTTTTTGAAACAATTTTGTTTACTGTCAAAATGAAGTAAAATGCATAAAAATTAAACTGATAAAATCCAAACATTTCATTAAAAAATATATGTGGCGTGTTGATTGAATGTAATACAAAAGTTTGTATTAAATTTATTGTTTTTTTAAGTAATATGAATGTAATATTATTTTTACTCGTGATTGTATCAGCTTATTTATTTAATTTATGATAAAAACAAATACTTTTATTATCGTTTTTTCCACTTTTTATCCTTTTAACCTTAAAAAGCACATTTTCCATTTATTTTTTTAATTTTCTCTCTTTTTTTTCTTGTAGCTGATTTTTTTTTGTAAATTTTTACCCTTTTCTTACGATTTTTGCGTTTTTTTATTATATTGGTAATGGCAACACTGTCTGTAATAGCCACAAAATGCTTCTTCACAGTTCAGCAGCAAGCAGCAGACAGAAAAAATGATGTGTACTCTATTTAATTATAATTTCACTAAAATGACGCATTTTTTATTTCTTAACATTAAAAGTGCATACCCCTAGCTGCAAATACAAAAAGTACTTATTTTTTAAATGTATAATTTATAATTAAACACAGTTCTTTATATTTCTTGCCGTCTGCTGCTTGCTGCTGCAGTGTGTGCGACCACCACGTTTTCTCGCATTTAACTGCAGTGCTACCAACAGATTTTTCTGTTTGTTTAGTGCGAAAAAGAATTAAAACCGAAACAACGCGATACCCGGTCACGGAGTGTTTGTAAAAAAATATATATTATAAAATTATTAAATTAAATTGTGTTTAAGTAATTGAATATATGTTTTTTTATTTATTTCAATATGTTCATTAAATAAAATAACATTTCTATGTCAGTTTTTTTGTTAAATCGTTTTTTATTTCAATGGCTGTGTGAAAAAAACTCAAGATGAAGAGAATATTATGGATACACACACGAATACAAAAAAATGTATGTAAAAAAAGCACCCTCTGTGGTAAAATGTTTGTACATACATTTGAACATGTATTGATATTATTTCTTTTTTATATTTTTAGCGATCGTTTGCAAAGTAGATTTCAATGGTATGGCGACATCAATCATTTATTTTTTCAAATGTGGTACAATCAACGCTAATTTTTTTTTTAACAGCTTAAGAAGACATGTAATTAAGTATATCTTAAACCCGAAGTGAAATAAAAATCATTTACATATATATAATTTTTTTCTGATTTTTATTTACTAAAATTGATATAGGTAGTAATTTTATTCACTAAAATTAGCAATTTTATTTACTAAAATTAGTATTTTTTTTTACTAAATAGGACACAAATTTAAAATATTTATGATTTTTTTAGTAATTATATTTACTAAAACTGTAGTAAATTGCAGTAATATTTACTGTTTTTTTAGTATTTTTCATGTACTACATATTAGTAACAAATTTTAGTATTGATTACCAATTCCTGCACTAGGTCCTTTTGGACTAAAACATTAGTATTCGTAGCTAAATTTTTAGTATTGAATACCCACGTTTTTTTTTGAGTGCATGTGTAATTGTCTGCATGTGTAATTCATGTGTAATTTAAAATTTTTACTTTTTGGAGCATTTTTTTCATAATTTGTTTTAACAAGATTTTTAGCAGATTTTTCTGCAGAAATGAATATTTTAACGATATTCTCTGTCATTCACTTTTAAAAAATAACAGAAGTTTTTTTAATTGTTTTGCTGATTCTGTATGCTGACTTTACAAAAATATTTTTGAGAACATTTCAGCTGATTATTTTAAAATTTTACAGAAAATGTTTTTTTTTATTTTGTGAAATTTTAACGATTAAAAATTGACAAAATTAAAAAAAGCAGACTATTTTGCTAATTTTACAAAAATACTTAGTTATCATTAGTATTTTTCAAAATTTATTTAAAAAAATTGACGATTTGAAAAAAAAGAAAAAAATACAACAATATGTTTCTGTTTTTTTCATCAAGTCTGCAGATTTTGTGTTTAATCAGCAGTGTTTGAGCGGGTAAAATGAGCAGATTTTCAGCTGAAATCAATATATTTTTTTTTGCTGTTTTTTTATATTTTCTTTTGATATATAAATCGTATGTTTTTTGAGCAGTAATAGGGCGGATTACACAATGTCCAGTTAGCTGTTAACTGTTCATTTAATGGAGTCTTATGTTAAAATTTACTTAATGGACAGACTTAACTGTTATATTTTTAAAATTTACAAAAAAACGTTATTAAAAAAAGCATGTGTAATTTCAAGTGTAATCTTGGCATAATGCATGTGTAATTCGTGATTTCATGTGTAATTTTGGCATGATCCATGTGTAATTTACGATTTTGTTGGTGGCAACACTGTATGTGAGACACATATTCTTATTTTGGACTAAATGGTTGTCTCTATTTGCCACGGCAAAATGTGCCTTTTTAAGCATTTCTATTACTTTTTCGAGCATCATTGGCCTGAGGATGGTTAGAGTATATTTTTCTTTTTAATCTTTTCAAATCTGGAAATCAAGAAGGACAGTTAAAATTTCCCGGCCTTGCGAAGTTAAAAATGGGCGACAACAATTGACCATCATTTGCAGATTTGACCCATCCAGACATATTTTTTGTTGGGTTATTTTAAAAGCACAATGAACGCCAAGAATCCCTCAATCATCGACGAGCGAAATCAATTCTAAACTGGCCGAGATGCACGAAAAAGTTGTAAAAAAATTAGCGAAAATGCAACAAAAAGAAAACATTTTCCGTATTCAAAAGAGGCATTTATGTTATATTTATAATTACACTCAAAAAAATACGTTAGTAGATTTACTAATTTCTTTTTGCTAACGCTAGTTAGCTAACTTTTAGCAAATTTTTAGTTGAGATTAGCATTTTAGCAAAAAATTCTTGTAAACTTCATTTAGCACATTAGCAATTTTAAACAAACTTTGAACTAATTTCTTCTGCTAAATTTGAAATTGAGTTGACAACATTTTTACAAGATTTTTTGCTAATATTAGCAAAATAAATGGTAAATTTTTTTTTATTTTCCGAAAACTTAAAATGGCGCTATCTCGGAAACTAAGCCAGATAGAGCAAAATGGAGGCCATTTTTGGTTCTCGGGCTCTCCATAGTATCGCCGGTCCTCTTCACATGTGTGGACCCTAATGGGCCCTAACTTTGGATCCAAAAAAGTTAGCTTTCCCGAAAATTTTAAAATGCTCATATCTCGGTAAATATTGCCGACACAACAAAAAGTCCAAAAGCATTTTTGTAGCTCTCAACACGTAGAACAAGACCGCAAAATAGTCAAAAGCTCTCCGAGTAATATTTTTGAAGTTATCGAGTTTTTTAATTCTCAAGACCCCAGTGGTCCCCTATAATCACGTATCTCAAAAACTAAGTTTTGATATAATCATATAATTTTTAATATAATTATATATACATTGATCTATCATTTGATCCCAAAAATGGAGGATCTAAACATATATCATTATAACTTATTAGATCAAATTTGGTATAATAAGACATAATTTGATCCCAATAATGGAACGGTAAATTTCATCCATAGTCAAAAGCTCTCCGAGTAATATTTTTGAAGTTATCGAGTTTTTTAATTCTCAAGACCCCAGTGGTCCCCTATAATCACGTATCTCAAAAACTAAGCAAGGTAGAGCGAAACGGACACAAATTTTGGATCAAAAACTATGACGATTTTTAAGGAACCCAACTAGGTCTAGGCCCAACGAGGTCTGGACCTATCGGGTCCGAACCCAATGGGGTCCTCAGATGTGTATGAACTAAGTTCAAAAAAAAAAATTAGTTAACTAGTTATTGGCAAAACATTTTTGCTAACTTTAGCAAAAAAATTTTGGGTCTAAAATCAGCAAATTTTCCTGTAGGTTTACAAGCTTTTTTTTTTTTTGAGTGTAATGTTTTATTCAAAAAGTAGTTCCAAAAAATTGTAAAAAAATATTTAATAAAAAAAATAATTGTTAAAATTATGAAAATCAATTTTCAACTGGACAAATTATGTTTTAACTGGAAACTGGACCAGACCACAAATAACTGGACATTCCAGGACGTCTGACACCCTACCTGGGACCCATATGAGTCGTATGTTAAACTGCTTGGCCATCTCATTTAAAGACGTGCGGCAGTTAAGGGCAGATCTTGTTTTCAGAAACATTGAATCCAGGGACTTGACCGCGGCTTGACTGTCAGTATAGATGTTGACTGCGGTTGTAGACAAGACATTGCAGCTCAACCAGTCAGCCACTTCCTTTATTGCCAGCATCTCTGCCTGGTAAACACTGCAATGATCTGGCAATCTACGAGCCAGGCTCAACCCAAGCTCCTCCGAATAGACTCCAAAGCCCACTTGTTCGTGCAGCCTCGATCCATCTGTGTAAAAATTTATGGTAGCTCCACTACCCGGAGTATCCCCCATCCAAGACTCCCTGGATGGTATCATAGTGGTAAAGTGGCGCTCAAAGAGGCTCACAGAGGGAGCACAGTCCCCATTTTGTGGTATTGTTATCTTCTTCAAGATCGCGCTATGGACACAATCTAGAGATGGGCGCTGGTCACGTGATTTACGTGATTCACGTGATTCACGCCCATTTTGACCATTTTTGAACGCCTATAAAATAAGATCCTGACATGCAAATGACTTGTTATTAAGCTCATTCGAAAGTGTGTAATTTTCTCTTTCAGACAAGATCAAATCTTAATTTTCTAAAGTGATAAAAAAATCATTAGCCACAAGTGCTTTAAATCTAAAATTTACGTATGAATTTGTATGGAAATTTGTTAAAAAACACTGTGTGAATAAACTAAACATTGAAAAAATGGAAGGTTTTTTGCTAATGATTTTTTTACCATTTTCGAAAATTAAATTTTTAGAACATTTTATCTAATCTTTAAGAGAAAATTACAGGCTTTCGAATGAGCTTGATACCAAGTCATTTGCATTTCAGGATCTTATTTTATAAGCTTTTAAAAAGGGTCAAAAATGCCCTTTTTCGGCACTTTAACCGCGAATTACTCAAAATCCTGACGTGATAGACAAATTTCGGCTCCGGATTTGGAATCAGCGCAACAAACACTATCCAAATCACTAACCAGAATCGAATACACATTTTCTTGTTGAGCTGTGTTATCATTAATTGAGAATAATAACCATCAACTAACTAATAACAACTAACTAACTAGCTTTATAAATTACAAACATAATGAACGTTAAACACCCAGTTGTCAGTTAGCAGTGCAGAGTAACACATGCCAATTATAATAATACAATAATGAGCATTATAATGATGAAAATGTATACCGAAACGTAAAGACATTAAAAAATTAAAAAAAAAAAAAAAAAAACAGTACACACACATCACATGCAAACAACACACAAACTAAATGATGATGTACTTGCAAAGTAATTATGAGAGCCTGGTCACAAACGATTAAATTCAGTTTAATCATCTACTAAAGAACCATCATCATCGTTAAACGACGGCAATGCTCATTGGTTGGTGGACAGACAGCAACAACATCAGTCAGTCAGCATTTAGACAAATTAAAATTATAACGAGCCAGCCAGCTAGCTAGCAGCAGCAACAACAATAATCATTATTATTATTGCTTGTTGAAATTAAATTAACAAAGTGCAGATGATTATGACGATAATACTTAATAATTATTATTGCATATTCATTCCCATACAATTTTATGAAGATAAGAACTACTAGATTGAAATATTTTATTTTTTAATTGAATATTGGCAAGAGTCTCTTGCCAAGAGACGGCAAGAACAGCAGAAAGATAAAGTTGTAGATATAATATTTATTGAACATAAAGAGGCGATAATTAAATAAATAATTATTTCGCCTTTTCCATTAACAGTGCTGCCAGAAGTGAAATTTTTTCGTAATTTTGACGACTTTTTCATGAAATTTAGAAAAATGACGATTTTCTGATTTGATTCCCATACATTTTGACGATATTTTGTAAATGCACTTTTGTCCCAAAAATTCAAATTTGAAACTTTTTTAATTTTACAACGGTTTGAAAACAAAAGTTAAATAAAATTCGATTAATTTAATTGTTGCTTTTTTTACATGAGAAATCGTTTTTTTTTTGGTTTTAAAAAATATTTGAACTCCGAAAAAACCCCTCTCTTTAATGACTCCAACAAATATTAAAAAACTTTTGCATGAGAGCGGTTCATACAAAAGAACCCGACTCAAAAAAGTCCAAACATGGACTTGGGACTAGTGTAGAAAACACACACAGTGTAGAAAACACACACGTTTAACACCTAAAATTAAAATTTGTATCAAATATTTCCATATTTATGAATTTTGAGTGAATTATGTGAAAATCGGGAAGGTGATTTGTATGGGGACTACCAGAAGGACTGAACCGATTCCTTCGAAATTTGGAATGGTGATTTGTGCATATCATGCAAAATTTGATTACCTGCTGAATTTCAAAGCGATAACTATTATAATACGGTTATTAGAGTCATTTAAGCCGAATCCAAAGGGGGCGTTTGTATGGGGGCTAGGTCTTAACATGTACCGATTTTCTCCAATTTCAATAGGCTTCGTCCTTGGGCCAAAAGATGCTTAAGTTTCAAATTTCAAGTCAATTGATTGAAAATTGCGACCTGTATCGTGCTTAAGCCGATAGATGGACGGACGGATGGACGGACATCGCTAAATCGACTCAAAAAGTAATACTGAGTCGATCGGTATACTTGAAGGTAGGTGTAGGACCAATATTTCGGGTAGTTACAAACATCAGCACAAACTCATTATACCCTGTACCACAGAGTGGTGTAGGGTATAACTATTGTAAAACTAGCAAAAAATATGGTTAGGTTAGGTTAGGTTTAGGTTATGTTGTAAGTGGCTGCTGACGTTTTACGTCAAGACACGTAGACTCTAAGGTCCATTGTAATACCACGGGACCGTAATAGGTTTCCCTACTAGTCCCTGTCGTTAAACCAGTTAGAGCAATGGTTCCCAACCTTTGATTCTCGCCCCACTTGGGGCCAATTTGAATGCTTCAGGGGGGCAACAAGCAAATTGTTTAGATTTTTTTTGTTAAAAAACTAAAAAAATATTTATATTAGTTAAATTATTTTGTTGGTAGTTGAAAACTTTTGCTAAAAATATTGTTTAAAAGATGATTTTAACAAAAAGTTTGCTTAACTACAAGTAAATTTTGAATTTTAAAACAAATTTGAAAAATTTACACATTTTTTTTGAGTGCAGGGGGGACATTTTGGTTTTTTTAACTTAAAAGTGGGGCATGGCGCCCTATGTTCTTCGTGAACAATTTATTTAAGTATTTTTATGTTACATCGCTGTATCTATATTGTATTTAAATAAATAAAGGACATACATATATATATGGCCCAAAAGAGGTTGGGAACCATTGAGTAAGAGCTTCTTATGAAACTCCTTAGATATTGAATTTTGACATCCGACAAATCTGAAAGATCGTACAGCTCCCTAGATCCAAGTCTCTGACCAGAAAGTGCCGGGCAATGGAAAATAAAGTGTTCGATAGTTTCCAACTCCTCTTCATCCATGCAACTTCGGCAAAAGTCATTCGACGGCACATTTAACCGCTCTGCGTGCTTCCCTATAAGACAGTGTCCGGTAATTATAGAAACCACCGTCGAAATCTCTCCTCTTGGAAGCGATATCAGCTAACTTGTGCGCCCCTGATTAAGAGAAGGCCAAATCAGTCGTGTTGTCTCACACGTCCATCCATTTGCCCATCTTTGATTAGTCTCCGTCGCATAACAAAGCCTTACACAGAAAAAAAAAATTTGTCAATACAATTAATTTCATTGTTAATACAATTAAACATTTAATTGAAACTGAGCCTACATTGGATTTTGTCAATACAACATTGGATTTTGTAACTTTTGAAAAAAATATCAACTTAGTTTTGTCAATTAAATTCATTGTTGTATCAACAATGAAATTAATTGAAAAATTTGTAATAAATTATAATAACGGAAATAAACATGCTTTAATGTCAATTTATTTTAAAAAAGTCTAAAAATAGAACAAAAGAAATCTAAAAATTAAAAAAAAAAAAAAACATTAGCCGGCAGCTGGAATCGAACCCGTAACTAACATGATACGGGTCTAGCACACTACCACCGTGCTATTCCTTACATATACTTGTAGTTGACTATAGATGTATATTAAAGGAAATAAACTGTTTTTAAAGTCATTTAATTTAAAAACAAAAAATCTAAAAATAGAACAAAAAAAAAAAAAATTAAAAAAATAATTCTAGCGGCAGCTGGAATCGAACCGGCAACAAACATGGTACAAGTCTAGCACACTACCACCGTGCACTGAAAGAATTTTGTTCATTACGGCTATGAAAACGTACATTGATTCTATGAAAAAAATCATTAGAAGTGAGCCAATGATGCCCTTCATAGAATCTATGAAACAAATTCATAGAAACCAGAAACCTATGAAAAAGTTCATTGGCTATGGAAAAAAAATTATTATTCAATTCTATTTTTATTTATTTTATTATTTCAATTTTATTTTTTTTATTTTATTTTTATTATTTTATTTATTTACTATTTTTAAAAATTTATATTTTTTTTAACTTATCCTCACCGAGATTCGAACATAGAACCTCTTGTTCGTGAAGCTTAGTGTCTAACCACTTAGCTAAATTATATAAACAAGTAACAACACTTAAAAGCTATTTTGAAAAATATTCTGCTAACATATTAAGTTTGTGTCTTTGCTCTGTCACAATGCTTTGCCAAAAGCTGTGTGTGTGTTTGTAGAAAACAAATATTTTGTGTATTTACAAAAATGAAGCGTTATAAAACCAAGCGTTAGTTGGCGAGATTTTTCTTCTTTGGTGGCGCTGATAGCTAAGGCGTCGACAATTGCCACTTCAGCCGGTAGGTCTTGGGTTCTAGCCCCGGTCAGGGCAGCAATGAAAATTTTTTTTTTAATGTTTTTTTTATTTTTTTAATAAATTTATTCAACTGTTTTAATTATTGTAACATTATTTTAATTATTTAAAAAATTCAATGGCATATTGATGGCATTTTCTTCTATGAATGACATTCATTAATTCTATGAATTTTTTCTATGAATTTAATAAAATCTATGAATAAAATTCTATGAAAAATTTCAGAATACTAATGAATATTCATTCAGCCAATGAATTGTTTCATAGATTCTATGAATTTGGTTTTATGAAATTTGTTCATAGATGGAATGAACAATAATTCTTTCAGTGTGCTATTCCTCATATAAATTTGTAGTTGACTTAATGCGTATAAAAGGTGTCTGCAGAATAGCAAAAACAAAATAATCTTCAAATAAAAATAAAAAAATGTTTCCGCCACCTGGCAGCGAACCCGCAATGTTCATGATTGGAGTCTAGCACACTACCACCGTGCTATCGTCACATATTTTTGTGCATCATTAAATGAGTTTATAAAGTGCCTGTGTTATCAATAAGCATTTTGTGCGTTTTTTAACAATGATTTTAATAGATGCATTTAATTGGAAATTAAAGTGGATTTTTGTCATATTAACTATACATTGTTGATACAATTAAAAACGTTGTTGAACTAGATATTAGTTGCTAACAATTTTTTTAGTTACTTTTGATTTCACGATATTTTTTTCTGTGTAGGTTTTGCTTGCAAGTTTCTAGAGGCATACCAACACATTCCAATTCTGTTGGAACCTGTAAGGTAGTTACTAGTCTTGCAAGCTCATCGGCTTTGCAATTTCCTGGAATGTCTCTGTGCCCTGGGACCCATATGAGTCGTATGTTAAACTGCTTAGCCATCTCATTTAAAGACGTGTGGCAGTTAAGGGCAGATCTTGTTTTCAGAAACATTGAATCCAGGGACTTGACCGCGGCTTGACTGTCAGTATAGATGTTGACTGCGGATGTAGACAAGACATTGCAGCTCAACCAGTCAGCCACTTCCTTTATTGCCAGCATCTCTGCTTGGTAAACACTGCAATGATCTGGCAATCTTCGGGGCTCAATCCAAGCTCTTCCGAATAGACTCCAAAGCCCACTTGTTGGTGCAGCCTCGATCCATCTGTGTAAAAATTTATGGTGGCTCCACTACCCGGAATGTCCCCCATCCAAGACTCTCTGGATGGTATCATAGTTGTAAAGTGGCGCTCTAAGAGGGAGCACAGTCCACATTTTGTGGTATTGTTATCTTCTTCAAGATCGCGCTATGGCCACAATCGCTGCCCCTCCATTGCAGCGTGCTATTAAGTAAATTGCCGAAGCAGCCGCATACTACCTACTAGGGTGATTAGACCGGTTTTTTGAAACCGGTTTAAACCGGGTTTTTGTGGTTTTCAACGGTCGGTTTTTAAATCTTAACTATTCGAAAACCGGTTAGACCGGGTTTTTGACTGTCGAAACCCGGGTTTTTTAATCTACCTTTAAAAAACAGTTTTTTAAGTGTAATTTGATTGCTAAAAAAGATGTTCAAAAAACTCCCAACTGAATGCACAAAAAGAAAAAAAAAAAAAAACATTTATTTCGCCTTGGCCGAATCCATAAATTTGAGTGCAAATCATTTTTAGAAGTGGTAAATTTTTACGCATAAAAAAAAATTTGTAAAAAAAAATTTTTGTGAACATTTTTGTCGACTATCAAAATTTTATTTTGAGTAATTTTTTAATGTTTGCTAGTTATTTTTGTTTAAAAATAAAAAAGTTTGAAGTAAAAAATTTTCTAGTGAAATTTAAAATTTGTTTAAATGTTTTTCATAAAATTCCAATTGTATTTAAAAAATTTACCTTTGTATTTCTAAATTTGCTATTGTATTTTAAAATTTTCATTTGTATTTGAAAAATTTCTAAATGCTTTTTAGAAAATACCATTTGTTTTTCATAGTTTTCCATTTATATTTCAAAATTTTCTAAATGATTTTAGGAAATTTTCATTTGTATTTCAGAAATTTTCATTTGCATTATAACACCGTCCGACAGCCAATATTAAACATTAACCGGATGATAAATATGCGTCTGAAAGTAGGTCAGATCAGATAGAGTAAAACTGCATGTACAGTTTTTAATTTCGTGATCCTGTTTCCTTTTAAAGGATACATTTTGTAAAATATATTTAAAATATTTTAACTTGTCCTAGGATGACACTGTTTTGATGGGAAATGAAAGAGGAGGATATCCTTTTATTTTACAATATCAGGATAAAATAATGTGAATAAAGTCATTTGAAAACGTTATCAACGTATTTTGTTGAAAATTTTGAATGATATTAAGGAATACATATGTGAAAGGACGTAACTTACCTCCTTTTTCCTGATATGTAAATAAAGGAAAATTAGGGGAGTTCCTCCTCTTTTATTTGCTATCACTAGTGGCATGCTAGGACAAGTACACTCAAAAGAAAAACTCTGTCAACAAATCTGTAAAACGACTTTCAATTTGAATTAGCAATCTTTTAGCAGATTGTTCTGCTGAGAAGGATATTTTTACTAAAATCTCTGTCATTCAGTTTAAGAAAATAACAGACATTTGACTATGTTTATACTGATTTTGTTTGCTGAATTTAATTGTTTTTTCAAGAAATTTTTTAATATAAAAAAAAAAGCAGAACAGATTGTTCTGCTGAAATCAGCAGATTATTCTGCCCAAATCAGCAGATTGTTCTGCTAAAATCAGCAGATTTTTCTGCTAAAATCAGCAGATATTTCTGCTAAAATCAGATTTCTCTGCTGTCGAACAACACACATGTTTAATAACTAAAACGCCAGATAAAAGTATAAGCTTCCGTAGCGTAGTGGTTAAGAAGTGTACTTTCAAATCGGAAGGTGGCAAGTTCGATGCTGGTTGGCGGCGTATGTTTTTTTTTTCTTGTTATATTTATTCACCTCTTATGACAGAGGTGAATAAATATAGCAGACCATGTCTGCTAAAATCAGCAGATTTCTCATATGGCTCAAAATGGGTGTATTTTCAGCAGATTTTTCTGCTGATTGGAAAGAGAATTTATTTTGAGTGTACAAATATTAAAAAAAATATTTTATAAAATTTAATCCTCTAAAACTTTGAAGTCCTTTTGAAAGGAACCAGGATCACGAAAAGAAAAACTGTAAACGCAGTTTAACTGCATTTAGTCTCTAGTTTCAAACGTATATTATCCATTTTATGCTTAACGACTTTCTTTATTTTTGTCGGACGGTGTAATTTGTACAGGGCCGGGTTAAGGTATGCCGGGGGCCCTGGGCACACAAGTATTTGGGGGCCCCACTGGAAAAAAAATTAAAATCGAATGACAAGAAAAAGTTTTTAAATTTATATTTATTATAGTTAATTGGTACAAATTCAATTCATGTTATTAACTGTTTTAAGAAATGGAACCTACACAAAAAAAAAACAAGTAAGAAAATTGTAGTCGGTCAAGACCGACCATATAATACCCTACACCAGAGTTTCCCGAAAAATGGGTCCCAAGTTCAAACATGGACTGATTAGATCAATATTTTGGCAAATCTTTAATAAGTGTAAAAAGCACTCACAAATCAAATTTGAGTGGAATAGGCTTCTTTTTGTTGACAATAAACCGCTTCAACTGAATATCTAAAGCTAAATTTTCACATGGGACCTAGGTCCAAAAATGGTCCGATGATAATCAGATTTGATAAGGTTATTAAAGTACGCGTTTAACATACACAAACAGAATTTTAATTAAATATTTTCTATTTTAATGAAATTTGAGAGATTTATGTGAAAATCGAGAAGGTGGTTTGTACGGGGACTACAAGAAGAACTGGTCCGATTTCTTTAAAATTCGGAATGGTGATTTGTGTGTATGAAGCATGATTACCTGCCAAATTCCGAAAAGATACCTATTAAAATGCGGCTATTAGAGTCATTTGAGCCACAACTAAGGAGGACCTTTGTATGGGGGATAGGTCTAAATATGGACCGATTTTTTTTTAATTTCAATATGCTTCGTCCTTGGGCCAAAAGAGGATTAAGTTTCAAATTTCAAGTCAATGGATAAAAATTGCGACCTGTATCGTGTTTACACCGTTTACATGGACAGACGGGCGGACAGACGGACGGACATCGCTAAATCGACTCAAAAAGTGATTCTAAGTCGATCGGTATACTTAAAAGTGGGTCTAGGACCAATATTTCGGGTAGTTACAAACATCAGCACAAACTCATTATACCCTGTACCACAGTGTGGTGTAGGGTATAATAAATAAATAAAAAACAAAAAAATAAAATTAAAAATTATACTCAGCCGTATTGTTAACTCAACCGACTAAGTATTATTGCATAAATTTGTATATAAAAAAAAAAAAAATTGTAAGCGAATATGTTATACTTTCTACTTCTGGGGGCCCTCTTGAGGTCGGGGCCCTGGGCACGTGCCCAGTGTGCCCTAAGGGTTAAAGCGCTACTGAATTTGTACAAATGGAAACTTGGAAACCTGGAAACAATTGAAAATTTCTGAAATATAAATGAAAACTTATGAAATATAATTAAAATACTACTAAAACATTTCTAAAACGTATTTAAAAATTTCTGAAATATATTTGGAAATTTCTTAAATGAAATTTGTATTCTCTGAAATAGAATTGAGAATAGTAATAAACAGTACCAAACTTTTCGAAACACCAACAATATCTACTTTATATTGGCCGTAATTTGTTGCCTTATTTTGAAAAAACCGGTTTAACCGGTTTTTTGTCAAGTTAAAAAACAGAAACCGGGTTTTTTAAAAATGCTGATTTTCGAACTATTCGAAAACCGGTTTTTGAAAAAAGTCGAATAATTGATTACCCTACTGCCTACCCAATATGTCCGTTGGTATCAGGTGAAGGAGGATTTCTAATGCAGCCGTAGGTGTAGTACACGCAAAAAAATATTTTACCAAGCGCTTCGAAAGAATCACATTAAACAAGATTTTTGCGTATATTATGCGAGAACTAATAATATTTTACCAAGCGCTTGCATAATTATACCTAACTTTGCAAACGTTTCAAGAAATTTCCAATGAGCTTGCATAATTTTACTAACTTTAAGATAAAACAAGCAAACGCTTGGTAAAATGTTATAAGTTTTTGCATAATATACGAAAAAATATTGTTTAACGTGATTCCTCCCAAGCGCTTGGCAAAATATTTTTTTGCGTGTACGAAGAGCACCAGTGCACGGTGGTCAATTCCGGCCAAAAATCAATAACTTCTTTATTTCTGCGTGTAAATAGCTTAAATTTAATATTCGAATTAAGAATAACATATCTGATACCTTGCCCAAATGTTGGACCTACAAATACAGTGGTTGGCCAAATAATCATGGACGTCCCAAATGTATCAAACATGTCTGCATATAAACAGCAATAATTTAATATCCGAATTAAGAATAATATATCTCATCTCTTTTCAAAACGTTGGACATACAAATATAGTGGTTGGCCAACTAAGCATGGACGTGCCAAATGTATCAAACTAATTAAAGGTAGAAACAGAACAAGCACGGCACGGGGGACGGTTGCCGTTGCCGGAGAATGTAGGCCCAAAACAATGACGGGGGACGGCGACGGCAAAAAATGTCATTTGTTTGTTCAGTGGTGCCAACTTTTAATAAAATAAGAGTAATTTTACGGAAAAAATCGCTTATCACATAGTCAATGTGATTAAGTTGACACTACTGTACGTTTGTTACACCATTGTGAATGAAAAAATAAAAATTGTTGTGAAAATGCGGCAACCCTGGAGTGTGAGTGGGAGGGAGATTGAGAGAACCCGGAGATAAAATAAAATAAGTTTTAATTTTTTGTCGTGCCGGTCACGGTTTTTAACTGTCAAATCGTATGGAAAAAGTCGTGCCGGGCTTGTTCTGTTCACAACTTAAGGTGGGGGTTGGAACTTAAGGAAACAGCCTTAGTGTTAATTTTTTTTTTTAAAAAAAGATACGCAGTACTTTTTAATTCTGTTTTTTTTATTTGAAATATTAACAATCGTAATATTTTTAAGTTTAAAAGACAAAGAATTGCCAGGGCTTCCAGTTAATTGTGGGATGCTTTTTTTAAAGGACAAAATGGCCATTTTTTTTTTTTTTTTTTGATTTGTAGATTTTTTAATTTTCTAATACTTATCGTGACCATTTTTTTTAAATTTTACCTAATTAATATTTGAATGAAAGAAAAAATTTAAATTTTTCTATTTTTTAAGTTTACGTTAGCATATCTTCAACAAAAATCTATTTTTTTCCAAAAAAAAAAAAAAAAATGGCCACGTTAAGTGCTAGAAAATTTAATTATCTGCAAATCAAAAAACAATTCATCAAAATCGGTTTAGTAGTTTTTGCTGTAAAAATGCCGCCAATTTTTCCCTTCAAAAAAAAAAAAAAAAAACAAAGCACGATTGACTGGCAACTAGAGATGAGCAATGTAGTGATTTTTGAATCACGCCGTTCTCAGTTACCGTGATTTACAAATCACCGTTCTTTTAAACAGTTACCGTGATCACCGTTTTTCAATGTGATGAAAAAAAAAAACAATACAATGTTTTCCTTTTACTTTAGATTAGTATGTATTAAATATTATTTGTATTGCCGGACTTCATATTTAATAACTCAATTTGTATTAAGTTCAATTTAAGTACATTCAAGTTATTTCTGAGAAATTATTTATTTAAAATTAAGAGAAAATCTGGAAAAATTTATAAAATCACTGTAGAAATGAACAATTTAGTTAATTTTGAGGAACGTCTTTCTTTACAAATAACCAATATTTTAAACAGTTACTGTGATCACCGTTTTTAAATGTAGATATAAACGTGATTTTAAATCACAGTTCTTTTAAATCACAGTTTTTTCAATAACAGTTTTCATTTTAAAGCAAAAAAATATATTTTTGGCAATTTCGTTGCTTATGTGCGAATTAAAAACATTGCGTTTGCTTTGTGTGTTTGTTTTTTTTACATTTCATAACAAGAGAAGAAAAAATATGATTGAACGAACACACAGCAACTGTTAAAATGTTAGTTAATGTGTGTATAACAGAAAAGAACGATATTGCAAGTAGCAGTGATTTAAGATATTTGATAACTGCAGTTACCAGTGATTTTTGAATCACGGTGATTAAATCACCGGTATGAAAATATCGCTCATCTCTACTGGCAACCCTGAAAATTCTAGTTGACCAAATTTGTGTTATGAAATTTTTAAGAATACTAAAATGTTCTTTCTTTTAAATGAAAAAACAGAATTAAATAATATTACGTATTTATTTTTTTAGCTGTTTAAAAATTGCTAACATTAAGGCTGTTTTTTAGTTCAAACCCCCCTTAAACAAATTTTTTTTTTTATTTTGTCTTTTTTAAGTTTTTTTAACGCAAATCTATGGGTTTTAAGTTAGTATATCTTCACATTCCCTATTTTGGCAGAGTTTGTAGGTTAAAAAAAGTCGACCATTTGAAAAAAATGAGTCCACTAAAAATGCTCTGGTTTAAAGAATCGGTAAAAGTAGGGGCTGAAATTTGAAATACTTACTTTTAATAGTTAAAAGTACAAACTGCTTTTTATAGCTAACCTCTAATAGCCTCTAATTGATTTTTATGGTCTTTCAAAATTTATTTTTTTTTAGAGTTTTTTTTTAATTTCTATCTAATTTTCATACACATTACTTTAAGACAAAAACGCACACAAAATCTGCAAAACCACATGGAATGATTATTTACTATACGAATTAAAAATCCATGTGCGATCTTACAAAAATAATGTGAAGAAAAATTAATAGCCAACTTTTATTGAAAACTAAAATATACATTTTAAAAAAAGCTGAAATGAGAAGCAAAAAATACTCAACTTTGCAGTATTAACAAACTTTTGCGTTCTTACTGAATGGTTAACAAATTTTTTAATTCTTACTGAATGGTGAGGAAATTGAATTAATTCAGTAAAGAATTAAATCAATAAGAATTAATTCTTAGTGAATGAATTCTTTAAACGTATTTTAAAGAACAATAAAAAAGAATTGAATTCTTTTTCAGTGTTATTGAATGGAAATAAATACGAATTCGTTCGATTCAATGTGAACAATGAATTAATTCTATTGACTATAATTCAGAACGGAAAATTGAATTAAGGAATTAATTCAATACAAGCTCTGGTTCGAGTGCACGTGAGTGTGAGTTGTATTAAATTTACTCACGTGAGTCTGAGTAGAAAAAATACTCGTGAGTGTGCGTGTTAAAAAAATTCCTGTCGTGAGCGTGAGTCAAAATTTACTCACGAGCCCATCTCTACTATTAACTCCTTTTGTAGCAAATACCTTCAAATAACATAATAAAAATGTTAGTGCTCTTTATTAAAAATATTTTAACAATGAATTTGAAATTTTTCTTTTGACATGTAAATAGAGTAGTTCTCTATAAGGTTCACATAGTTACAGATTCTCTTACAATTAGTTCTATTCATTGACATTAAGTAAATATATTTACAAAAATATATTTTTATCTATGTGTACTCTTCTAACTAATGCATATTTAATGCATTGTAAACGTTATGTTCGTTATTCTCTTTCTTTTTGTTTATCATCTAATGCTTTTTCTATTGCTGTTATTTCTATAGAAAAGTTTAATTGAATTTTTTTCTATCTACTTAGAATTGGTGTGCGTTGCTAAAATTTCTGTTAGCCTAATAAAAATGTTTGTTGTCGTATTTTAAAGTCTAAAGAGAAAAAAACTTGTCGTTTTTAAAAAATTATTTTATTTTTGTTGTTGGGATGGATGTTGTTGTGATAGAATTTATTTTATTTACTCACTCACAGCTCACACTAAAAAAAAATCATTATTAGACAAAATTTATACGAACTTTAAAAATGTGCAAGAATTACTTCACTTCATCCGATCTCCTCACTATTTATTTATACCACGTATATCCGTCCGAAAATGGAATACAACTCTTATTTCTTCGTAATAAATCAGACTTCACTTTGCGGACATTCCTTGTAAATTACAGGAAAACCCAACGTAAAAAATGCACTAAGAATCTTGAAATATCCACTAAAAACTAGAAAAAATATGCACTAAAAATTATAAAAATTGTGCATTTTTACATTTTTGAAAAAAAAATTTAATAAGTTTTTTTTTACTTTGTTAGCTTATTAACGAAAAAAAAAACATTTCTTTCAGACAAGTATTTGACATCGAAAAAAATTGTGACGCCTGCTGAACTCGCAAATTAATGATGTTTACAAACAAAAGAATTCATAAAATATGTAAAAAATAAGCTTAAATTTTATAGAAAATATGACCCATAAATATGAATTCATAGCAGAATAGTAGCAAAATATGCAAAAATATGCACTAGATAAGATTGAAGAGGCCCTATGCACTGCGACCAAGATGATCTTTTGTGCAGCCCGAATGGGGGTGCCCTAAATATTCAGGCTTTTTATAAAGCCGAGAATCCTTTTTGGTAACTCCTTACATCAGTTGAGGAGGTCCATAACAAAACGCGCCAATTCCACTTTTTGAGTTTTTTGTTTTTTTGACTGAATACTATTCTACACATTAACATCTATGCAACCATTACTAAAAAACATCCCAAAGCTCAATATTTGCACAGCAATTCACTACTGACTTTAATTATGAAACATCCCAATGCTCAGTACTTACACTCATACTCAGTACTGACTTTGTTTACATTTATGCGTTTATCTAAAAAACTCTTAAAGTGGAATTGGTGCATTTTGTTATGAACCTCCTCAGTTGGAGATAACAAGTGTCCCCCCAGATGTCGAAGCCTTCTACCAGTCAGACTTGGGCATATAAGAATATGTTCTGCTGTGTTCTGCTCTATCTCGCAGAATCTGCACTTGTCCGGGTCAGATAGATTTCTTTTCCTAAGGTGGTAGCGTAAGTTGCAGTGTCCTCTAAGGTTGGCCGTTAGAATCCGGAGATCCTTTTTGTCCAAGGATATTAGCAGCTTTGCAGTCGAACTGGATGGAGTTATGAATCTCTTCGCCTGCCTTTGGCCAGCACAAAAGTTCCAGTGTTCTATGATCTTGGATTCTCTCCATGTTTTGAGTTTTTCCCTAACATGTTCCAGTGGAAGACCAAAGAATGGTTCCGTACCGATGAATGGTCTACGGGCACCACGGTTTGCCAGACAATCGGCACGTTCGTTCCCCGTATGACCCTTATGCCCCGGTATCCATACCAGGGTCAGATCGTTATACAGGTCAACACAGTTTATGACCAGTCCGGATGACACATCATAAGCTATGAGAGCTTTAAGTGCAGCCTGACTGTCAGACATTATTTATATGCGTGAGCCTTTTGCCCTTCTACGAAGACATTTCGATGTAATTTTTAAGCAAATTCAATGATTTGCAAAGATATATGGCCCAACGCGTAAAAATATGCATTTGCATGAAAGTCCTCTCCTTGGTAATAAGCATTTGATATTTTCGGGAATTCCAAAATGTTGATTCAAAATAAGGTCTCAATGGCGTTTCCAGATGTGTAGAGCTAGGCTCTTCCATGTCTTTATTTTGGAAATTTTATCTGTTTCGCATTTAAACAAGTACAAAACATTTTTAAACAATAATTTTTTGAGTAATTGTTTTCACCAAAAAATTTTTTTTTGCCAAAATTTTTTTTTTCAAAACTTCTTCAAAATATTTTAAACGTTTTTTTCAAATAAAGTTTTTTGCAATGTTTTTTATGTTGTGATAGGTATTAATATATTCGGCAAGGCCTCTTCAGCGAAATTTTTACGCTTTTGTAAAGCCAGTGTGAAATTTATGTTTTTTTATACTCTACACCGGTATAATGAGTTTGTACTGATGTTTATAACTACCCGAAATATTGGTCCTCGACCCACCTTTAAGTATACCGATCGATTCAGAATCATTTTTGAGTCGATATAGCGATGTCCGTCCGTCTGTCTGTCCGTGTAAACGGTGTAAATACGGTCGCAATTTTTAATAAATTGACTTGAAATTTAAAACTTAAGCTTCTCTTGGCCCAAGGACAAAGCCTATTGAAATTGGAAAAAAATCTATCCATTTTTAGACCTAGCCCCATTCAAAGGTCCGCTTTAATTTTGGCTCAAACGACTCCAACAATTGTATTATAGTAGATACCCTTTCGAAATTTGGCAGGAAAATGTGTTTTGTACTCAATAATAACCATTCCGAATTTTAAAGGAATTGGACAAGGTCTTCTTGTAGCCCCCATACAAACCACCCAGAGCTTCGAAGGATTTCATTCCTTAATTCGATTTGTCATTCTGAGTGAAAATTTAGTGATTGCATTCCCCAATCACATTTTAGCGAATTTAATGAATTCACTTTAGACTCATTCGATTTATAAATATCGAATGCATTCGTTTTATTTTTCATTCGACTTTCAAAAATCGAATGCATTCGATTTTTTTTTCATTCGACTTTTAAAAATCGAATGCATTCACTTGCGAATGCAATCGATTTTCTTTTCATTCAATTTGAAGAATCGAATGGCTTATTCATTCACTGCATAAAAAACTTAAAAAAACTAACCAAGATAGAGAAAACGGAGCCAATTTTTTGTCCATAGTATCGCTACACTCTTCACATTTTTTTTTGTCGTATAGGTAGTTAATATGTGCATTTTTAAAATTTTCGGGAACACCAATTTTTTTGGATTCAAAATTAGAGCCCATTAGGGTCATCGTATATGAAGAGAGTAGGCGATGCTATGGACCAAAATTTTGCTCCGTTTTGGTCTATATATTTAAAAAATCGATTGCATTCGCAGTTGAGTGATAAAAAATCGAATGCATTCGATTTTTCTAAATCGAATGAACAAGAAATCGAATGCATTCATTTTTGTTCATTCAATCGAATGAATTTTAAGGACTGCATTCAATGTTGATTTATGAAATCGAATGCATTCACTGACTATGAAAATTGAATGGATTTTTTGAGAATTCATTCGAAAAGGATTTCATTCTTCGAAGCTCTGAAACCACCTTCCCGATATTCACATAAATCTCTAAAATTTCATGAAAATAGAAAATATTTAATTCAGATTTTGTTTGTGTATGTTTAACGCGTACTCTAATAACCTTATCAAATCTGAATATAATCGGACCATTTTTGGACTTAGGTCCCGTAATAAAATTTTACCCGATATTCAGTTAATGCGGTTTGTTGGCAACAAATAGAAACCTTGTTCACTCAAATTTGGTTTGTGAGTGTTTTTCACACTTATTAAAGATTTGACATAAGATTGACCTAATCGGTCTATGTTTGAACTTGTGACCCATTTTCCGGAAAACACTGGTGTAGGGTATCATACCCTACACCAGTGGGTATGGTCGGTCTTGACCAACATAATTTTCTTACTTGTTTTATTTATATGAGTGAAGTTTGACAAATTTTCACGTGAAAACCGAGCAACAAACAAGCAGGGAAAAAATTATACAAGTCTTGTATTTAAATCGTTTAAATTGGTTCAGTATTGTAGAAGAAAACATGATTTCAGCAGACAGACGGACATCGCTAGATCCGGACCACGAATATACACATATTCTTTATGGGGTCCGATATGTCAATTCACAAACTTAACGGTTTTACCGTTCTTTTTTGAAAATTTTAAAAAATTAAAAAATCTCTATCAAAAAAATCTAAAAAAAATTTATGACAGATACTTGCTATAATTTTCGCAATCCTAATAATGCAAAATAAAAGGGTGGGTGCTGCTAAGCAGATTTTGTATTAAAAAAACTTTAAAGACTCGTAACAAAACGTTAACAAATAAAATAGCAAGTAAACTTTTCAAAACTCAAAAAACAATAATAAAAAAACATCTAAATAAAAATGACAACTAAGCACAACACATCCCCAGAAACAACTAACCACTACATTGAAAGAAATTTAATATAACGTTAAAAACGTTGTACAATAAATAAAAGTCAACTACTCTGGCTAAAAGTTCTGAAAGCCTGATATGATTTGCACGTAGAAAATTCGTTTTTAAATAAAAAATTTTTATTTTATTTAAAAAAAAATTATGATTGGGGGAATTTTGTTAAAAATAATAATAATATTTTAAACAGACACGCTAGAAATTTATTTTTAAGGATTTAAAAATTTCAAAAGTGATTTTTTTTTACCAACCAACCGACGACCATCATCATCATTATCTTCACACACTCACTGTAATACTCTGACTTCCCCTTATTTATTATAATTTTATGTAGTCGAGTTTTTTTTAGTAAGTAGCCGGAGTCAGCAGTCTCAAGTATTTTGTTTTTTTTATAGGTTTGTATAAAAATGTTGCCAGCCATATTCATTGCCAGTCATGTCTCATGTCTTTGCGATAATTTTGTCTGTTGTTAATTTTTATTTCGTTTCGAAATAGGGGGACTTTACTGCCAATTTTGCTGTTCGCCTATTGATGATTATGTCAGATCTGTGCAAGTGCTACAATAAACTTCAGAGTATTTGAGAAAATTTATTACACCTAAATATGTTTGTTGTTGGCTGGCTGTTGTCATGTGTTTTTTGTATTTTAATGTCTGTGTTATATTATTTTGTTTAAAACAAATGTCAACACCATACCATATCTAGCTAGTGGAGAACAACAAAATGCATTTTACCGCCATGTTGTTGCTACCCTACACTTAGTGATAGACGGTATATGTAGGTTTATCACACCGTTTGTAGCACCTTAAAATAATGGTGTACGACTGACTTCGTAATACGGAGTTCACACTACAGAATTTGTACTCGTTTAAGCCACTTGTTTAAAAAAGTAAACAAAATCGTTCACACTACATTTTGCTCGTTTAACGCTGAGTGTTTAACGTTTGTAAACAAACGCACATAACCTAATTCTGAAAAAAATTGCAAAAATATTTCTAAAATCCTTTTAAACTTTGGCGGAAGACAAGATATTTAATTTTTTTATAACATTTATATAACACCACTACACGGAACATATTTTTATTGACTAATTCCAAGTAAATAGGAAGATTTTTCTGTTTTTTGTTCCGGACCTGTCCGAAGCTGTTTGCATATTTATACTTCGATGGAAGGCACAATTCACTATTAGAGCAGCTTTTCCAATATAATTATAAATAAAACACACACTTCTTTCTGATTTTTCAGTAGTTTTTATTAGTTTTTTAAATATTTATAATTTCTCAATTTTCCAATGTTTTGCTAAGAAAATGGCAGACAGATACAGAAGCTGGTTGCTATGAACTCTTTTTTTTTTTGGCGTAGAATAAAGAAAAATTAAAAGGAAATATACCGAACCCTGCCTTTGAAATGTTTAGCGAAATGTTCAGCAGGGAAACAAGTCGAATTTGATTGTTTAGCTAAACAACCAAATGTATGGGGAAACAAGTCAAATTTTGCTCGTTTAGCGCTTAAACACTCATGAGATGTTTAAAGTCGCTAGTGTGAACTCCATATAAGGCAACTCTCAAATTTCTCGCGACCACCACCCAGAGTTTCGAAGGATTTCATTCCTTAACTCGATTTGTCATTCTGAATGAAATTTTATGATTGCATTCCCCAATCACATTTTAGCGAATTGAATGAATTCACTTTAGACTCATTCGATTTAAAAATATCGAATGCATTCGATTTATTTTTCATTCGACTTTTAAAAATCGAATGCATTCCATTGCGAATGCAATCGATTTTCTTTTCATTTAATTTGAAAAATCGAATGTCTTACTCATTCATTGCATAAAAATTTTAAAAACCTAACCAAGATATAGCAAAACGGAGCCAATTTTTTGTCCCAGGCAGAAATTGATGATGGTAAAAAAATAAAACACTTTGAAAGTACTATTTTCCAAACGCTCAGAAGACGCTTTGATTAACAAACTCAAAAGGGCTTTTACAGCACCTTTTTACGAATTAAAAAAATGTTTTATATATTCCACCCATAATGTAGAATACATAATAATTGTACCATTCAAATAAGGGGAATGAGGTACACATCCTCTGTTAACAAAAGAAAGCACGGGAAAACATTATAAAGTCCTCTTGTATCAACTCAATTATTTTTTTGCTCTATTGTAAGAAAATATATAAAAAAATGTAATTTAAAAAATCTACAATTTCAAATAAAATTTGCATAAAGCATCTTTAAACCACCTAGTTTTTAGTCTTCCGAATGCTTTTAGAGCGCTTTAAAAACAATCATATGAGCGTTTAATGACGTTATCATTAGGACGTTTTGAGAGCACTCTAAAAGCAAAAACCATGACGTTTTGGAAACGCTTGTACCACCATCTAGAGTACTTTTAAAACGCTTTGATGATTGTATTTTTCTGTCTGGGTAATGTCGCCAACACTCTTCACACTTTTTGTCGTGGTGGCTGTTGATATGTGCATTTTTAAAATTTTTGGGAACACTCATTTTTTTGGATTCAAAATTAAGGCCCATTAGGGCCATTGTATGTTAAGAGAGTCGGCAATACTATGAACCAAAATTTGGCTCCGTTTTGGTCTATCTATTTAAAAAATCAATTGCAATCGCAGTGGAATGATAAAAAAATCAAATGAACTAGAAATCGAATGCATTCATTTTTTTTTTCATTCAATCGAATGAATTCCAAGGACTGCATTCATTGTTGATTTATGAAATCGAATGCATTCACTGACTATGAAAATTGAACTGATTTTTTTTGGAATTCATTCGAAAAGGATTTCATTCTTCGAAGCTCTGGCACGTGCCCTAATGGTTAAAACGGAACTAAGCACACACAAACCAAATTAAGAGAAATCGAGCAATAGACCGATTTAATTGAGACGGACAGACATCGCTTAATTGTGATAGAAAGTGATTCAAAGTCGATCCGTATACTTGAAGGTACACTCTAATCAAAGTTTGTTGAAATTTACCCAATTTATAGTAGGAAACTGGACTCCTACTATAAATTGGGTAATTTTACTCTGAATGTATAAATTGAATAAGTTGACCACTGGTTGTCAATTTAAATAAAAAAGAGGTGAATAAATATAACAAAAAAAAAAACAAAAAAAAAAAAAAATCGTCGCCAGCGAGCATCAAACTTGGCACCTTTCGATTTGAAAGTACACTACTTAACCACTACGCTACGGAAGCTTATACTTTTGTCTGGCGTTTTAGTTAACATGTGTGTATGCACCTTTCGATTTGAAAGTACACTACTTAACCACTACGCTAAGGAAGCTTATACTTTTGTTTGGCGATTTAGGTAACATGTGTGTATGTATGTTTGTTAACTCATTTGTGTGTAAAATATTTGAATTAACGGATAATATTTATAATTTGCTGTGTTTAATTGGTTTAAAAGTATTTTACGCATTTTGTGCTTATATTAACTCAAAATGCGTGCTATTCAACAACAATTTACCCAATTTATAATAGTAAGTTTACATGCGTTTTTTAGAGTGTAGGTCAAAAATATTAATGTAAGGAAAAAAAAACCTAAATATGCACCGAACCAAAAATGGCAGTAATATTAACGAAAAAGCATGTTGATTTGACGAAAGAACAATCATTATACAGCTAACAAAAACGGGGTGTTGATTTGAATAAAATGTTTCGTCAATTTATATTTGACATTAGTTTGATGAAATTTCGTCAAATTAACAGAATTATTTTCGTTAATTTGAATAAAATTGTTTATTCAATTTGAATAAATTTCTTCAAATTAACATACCCAGATATTCATATTAACAGAATTGTTTTCGTCAATTCAACGATTTTTTATCAATTTTTGACTTTTTATTAACCTAGCAAAAATGATTTTTTGTATGTATTCACAAATAATTTAATATATTTGCAGTTTGTTATGTATAGCTGTTAATATTTATAAAAAAATTATACGAATTATACAAATAAATTAGTTAAAAATAGCGTTGAGGGACAAATTTGTGATATTAATTAAATTATATCACGCAAATTAATATATTTGTATCTGATGCCATTGTCCATCCCACTATAAAAAAGTATTTCATTTGTATAGATTAAATACAATTCTTATAAACATTTACATACTATAAATACAACATAAAATGCAATTATATTAAATTATTTATGAATACATATTAAAGAACATCATTATTAAAAAAAAAAAAATATCAATTAAATACTCAAACTTAAAAATTTTTATTAGGTATAACAAACAAAAAATTTACAAATTCATTAATAATTTAAACTGTTATTCAATGTGAATAAATTTTAGGTTTTTGATGTGCAGACTAGATATTTAATGCATTTAGTCTTATACGGAGTTCACACTTGCTGTTTTGAAGTGTTTAAAAGTGAGATGTTTAAAAAAGTCTTTGTTCTGTATCCATTACGTTTTTATTCTGTTACTGGTGTTTTGTTAAACAACTTGTTTAAAGTCGCTAGTGTGAACTCCATATTAACCTTTTAAAGGTTACATAAATAATTACATTGTGCTCCAAAATGTAATGTACCTTTCAAATACCTAGTGTAAGTTGTTGGTTTCGTAGAGAAGATCACAAAAAATGTCTAAGTTGTTAGCCACCTTCAAATTGTAAAGTTATTATTAAAAAACTTTTTCTTTGTGACTTTTTCACTAAACCACATACAAATTTGAGGGTAATGGCGTCAAAACTAAACATTTTAGTTAATTTGATAAAATTTCATCAATTATACCTCTTCAGAAGATGTTAAATTGACGAAATTTTGTCAATTTGAATAAAATTTGTTGATTTCTTAAAAATCTAAAAAAAAAATTGATGAAATTTTGTCAAAGATCAACAAAAATTTTTCGTTGATTTTACCTACGAGATTTGGTTCGGTGTGTAATATCCTTATTTGATTGCTTTATTTTTTGTATATTCAGAGCTTTTTAAACCCCATGAGCTATAAGTCGTAACGTAGCCGGATTTTTGTTTTTTGTCGGAAAAGGGGTTTGGCGATTCAGATTTTTAACATTTTAGTTGTTTTTAAAGCCCCTATCGATTTAGAAATGTAAAAAAAGCCAAGCATATATAGTCCTGGCAAACTATATGCTAAAGGTGTCTTATCTAAATTTTTGAACTGTGGACGGAGAATTGAGAGAAAAAGGGGTGTGGTAAAGCTGTATTATGTTTTTTGAAAAAATGGATTTTGAGATATGGGTCGTTGAACATTAGATCTTTAAATTGAATTTTGACCTTTCATTACCAAAAAAGTTATACACGGCATTTTAAAGCTAATGATTTCACCTTTCAAACGGCATCTTTTTTAAATTTGTAAGTTGTATAGTTTTAAAGTTATGGACAACTATTATTGAAATTTTGACGTTTTTGTCAATTTTCAAGACGCCATATTTCGTGGTACCTACTAGGGTGTTCAGCCGAATAATTCTTGTTCGATTAATCGAACAATTTTAGACGAATAATTGTTCGATTAAATTAAAATTGATAATTTCGATTAAAGGATTAATCGAAGAATTTATGCCGAATAATCGAATAAAAAGAGTATATGGTTTTTCTGGAAACATGTATAATTTTTTAAAAGTTTTAAGTCAAATAAACAAACTAAATGTATGTGAACATTAAAATTTAAAATAATTGTCATGTTTACTAGTGTGGTCCTTATTTTATTTTTTTTCGGATATTTACTGCTCCCGAATCTTGGATTTGTTAAACGGATAAAAATAAGTTTCTAATCAAAATTGGACCAAATCGGTTTACCCGACGACTGCGCTAAAATCGGTAAAATTTTGGAGTTTTTAGCAAAACCCCACTAAATTATAAAAAAATTAAATAATAAATTTTATGATTATTCTCAAAACAAAATATTTTTTATATATGGTTTGAATTGAGAAACGTGTGAAAGAAAAATTTATTTTTCTAAAAATTTAAGACATCCTGGTTCGTTTTTTACTAGTTTCATATAATCCAGTTATTATAATCATCAGAAAAACTTTTAATGTCAAATTTATTCAGTTAATAGTCAATTATATTCTATATGAGAAAATTATTAACAGATTTATTTTTATTTATATTTTTTGTTTTACATTTTTCCAAGTGTAGTCAGATAATAAATATAAAATTTTTATAATCTATATAAATTTGGCAACAAAAATAATTTTTGAACTCTAGACATTTTTGAAATCTCAAAAATTATTTTTTTAAACTTTTCTCAAACAAATTTAAATTTTGGTACATTTTGTAATGCTTTTACGTTTTTTGTTAATAAAATGTTAAAACACTTGTTATTTATATTCTTTATTTGCACAAGTAACACTTTTTCTAAAATTGGCAGGAAAAAATCTTTTAATTTAAAAAATTTCTGAATTTGGAATTATTCGATTAATCGAACAATTTTAAAAATTTATTTGTTTAATCGAATAAATCAAAAATGCCAAATTTCGATTAATCGTTTAATCGAACAATAAAATAACCCGATTAATTGAACACCCTAGTACCTACACCATCTATTAAAACTATTTTAGATTTAATTTAATAACCTTAAAGATGCGGCCTGGTTCTAAACGTAAAAAGTCTCATATTCTGAATATAGAAAAAGTCTTAGATTCTGAGACTTTTTCCGTGTAGATAAAGTCTCAGATTCGGAAACATTTTTCGTATTGAGGAAGTCTCAGATCAGAGACATTTTTCGTATAAAAGAAACTCATATACTGAAACATTTTTTTTAACAAAAATATTCTCAGATTCTAAAACATTTTTCGTAAAGAAACTGACAAAGATTCTGAAACATTTTTTTCGTATAAAAAAAATTCAAATTCTGAGGCATTTTTCATATCGAAAAAGTTTCAGATTCTAAAACATTTTTCGTATAGAAAGTTTCAGGTTCTGAGACAATTTTCGTATAGGAAAAGTGTCAGATTCTGAGATAGAAATGGTCTCATTAAAACAAAATTGTTCTACACAAATATCATGGTTTTAATAAGTAAAGAAAAATTACCTTGAGCTAGAATATCCCTACTCAAAATATTTTTTTTTATACCCTTCACTCTAGTGATAGAGGGTATATATAAGTTTGTAATTCCGTATGTAACACATTGAAATATTGGTTTAGGACCCCATAAAGTGTATACATTCATGATCCTTGGTCGATTTTAAGTCGATCTAGCGATGTCCGTCTGTCTGTCTGTCTGTCCGTCTGTCTGTCTGTTGAAATCACGTTTTTGGAAATAATCCGGAACTGATTTAAGCGCTTGGGGTACCAAATTGCGTAATTCTCCTAGGCAAAAACTGATGTACTTTTTATTGAAATCAGTTAAGTATTTTAAAAGATATGAGTGAAAATGCAAAGGTACCTCTAAAATAATGGTGAATTTTACACTAAAAAATGCTATAACTTGACACCTGTTGAATGAATGAGAACGAAACTTGGAATTTCATGTAATTTTATCATTCCTAACACTCACAAAAAGTTTGGGCGGAATCGCACAATGGGGAGAGGCACCAGAAATTTAACCCAAAGTTTTAAAATGATTTATCTTGGCTCATGGTTGACATATTCAAATAAAATTTTAAATAGGTTCATATTTTATTGTTCTCAACGTTTTTCTGCTTATTTTGGTACCAATTATTGCAAAATCGGTCAAGCGGATAAGAAGCTATGAGCAATTGAGGTGAGTTTCAATATAAACCTCCATGATATGACGTGGCTGCGCGCCATTTTGTAGTTGTTGATGCTTATTTCAAATAATAAGTTATTTGGCTTGTTAGTGGTTATTTGTATCAATAGAAGTAAAAAATACGTAGTATGTGTCATACACGTGGTTGCTTTTATATAATTTTCATACATACTTAGGCTCTTTTTCATAATACTTATAACAGACTTATTGTAGGTTTATTTGACAATTGTTCCTGCAATATCTGTCAAATAAACCTACTTTAAATATATTTTAGGTTTTATGAATAACCACATTATAAAATATTTTTTTTTTTGTTTTTTAAATATTTACATTGCGCTATGGTTCCGATCATCACTTTTCTTGGCCAAAATAACAAAATTGGAAAAAATTTTGGTTTGAAATAGGTTTTGTGTTAAAAAATGTTAAATTTTTTTGTTTTCCATGTATAATATTAATAAATTTTTTGTATTTAAACTCAAAAAAATAATTGAAAGAATTTAAAAAAATACTTTTTTTTTTATTTTAGCTAATTTGTTTTTGAGCGGTTAATGAGTGTATACAAAAACAAAATATGTTTTCTGTTGTTTGTAAGTGTTTACGATTTTCTATATAATCAATTTTAAGAAAATTGAATTTTGGTCGTCTGCGAAACTATAGTGCATTGGTTAATATTGTGGAGGGTATTTAAAGATTCGGCACAGCCGAATATAGCTTTCTTACTTGTTTTTGTTTCTTTGTCATAAAACAGGTAATAACATGAGTTTAATTTGTACCGATTTCTTTTTTTGTCATGCGACTTTTTCTTTCCAGCGGGCCCCCAAAATCTTGTGTGCTTAGGGCTCCGCCATACCTTAAAGCGGCCCTGCTTAACCCACATTATTATACAGTGATTTATCGATGCTTTGTCCATCGCTATTATTGACTACGTACTTACGCTATTAAAAGCTCCTTCAATATCACCTTCAATATAGGGATGTCTCTTTTCTCTCTACAAACGATAAAACAGCAGTTTCTATAAATTTGCCCTGCTGCTAAGCATGTTGTAGTACAAAAATAGGTCGGCTTTTACCTACTGAAAAGTATTTTATTTGTGTATTTTTAATACGGCACACCAAGTCGAAATACGTTGCTGAACTTTCTATGCAATCATGAGAGCCTGATTGAAAGTTTAAGACAAATGTTGGTAACATTGTACAATAATTTTAAAAATAAAGTTTTTTTCTGCTAAATGTGGCTACACACAGAAATGGCAACAATATTTTTTGAAAAAATCTACACCCAAAAAATTACATAGTAGCATAGTTAACAAAATCCATAGTTATTTCAAATAATTTTTAAATCAACTATTTATAATCAATAACAACTACGGACAAAGTTGATAACAACGATTTTTTTATATTTGAAAAAGCAAAATGTTAAAAAAATACAAGTGTCAGAAGTACAAATAAACAAATAAATCAATAAATATTTTTTAATTTAAACATTTAACGCATCGTGCAAAATATTTAGTTTTTTGCAAAATAAACCAGCACAAAAGGTGAAAAAGGTGGACAATACGAAAAATATGAACATGGATAGAAGGAGAAACTATCAGAAAAGCAAGGAAAAAGGATTTGGTAAGAAATATTTTCAAATCTATAGAAAAGTCTCAGATTCTAAGAAATTTTTTCTATAGAAAAAGTCTCAGGTTCTGAGACATTTTTTCTATAGAAAAAGTCTCATATTCTGAGACATTTTTTCTATAGAAAAAGTCTCAGATTCTGAGACATTTTTTCTATAGAAAAAGTCTCAGATTCTGAGACATTTTTTCTATAGAAAAAGTCTCAGATTCTGAGACATTTTTTCTATAGAAAAAGTCTCAGATTCTGAGACATTTTTTCTATAGAAAAAGTCTCAGATTCTGAGACATTTTTTCTATAGAAAAAGTCTCAGATTCTGAGACATTTTTTCTATAGAAAAAGTCTCAGATTCTGAGACATTTTTTCTATAGAAAAAGTCTCAGATTCTGAGACATTTTTTCTATAGAAAAAGTCTCAGATTCTGAGACATTTTTTCTGTAGAAAAAGTCTCAGATTCTGAGACATTTTTTCTGTAGAAAAAGTCTCAGATTCTGAGACATTTTTTCTATAGAAAAAGTCTCAGATTCTGAGACATTTTTTCTATAGAAAAAGTCTCAGATTCTGAGACATTTTTTCTATAGAAAAAGTCTCAGATTCTGAGACATTTTTTCTATAGAAAAAGTCTCAGATTCTGAGACATTTTTTCTATAGAAAAAGTCTCAGATTCTGAGACATTTTTTCTATAGAAAAAGTCTCAGATTCTGAGACATTTTTTCTATAGAAAAAGTCTCAGATTCTGAGACATTTTTTCTATAGAAAAAGTCTCAGATTCTAAGACATTTTTTCTATAGAAAAAGTCTCAGATTCTGAGACATTTTTTCTATAGAAAAAGTCTCAGATTCTGAGACATTTTTTCTATAGAAAAAGTCTCAGATTCTGAGACATTTTTTCTATAGAAAAAGTCTCAGATTCTGAGACATTTTTTCTATAGAAAAAGTCTCAGATTCTGAGACATTTTTTCTATAGAAAAAGTCTCAGATTCTGAGACATTTTTTCTATAGAAAAAGTCTCAGATTCTGAGACATTTTTTCTATAGAAAAAGTCTCAGATTCTGAGACATTTTTTCTATAGAAAAAGTCTCAGATTCTGAGACATTTTTTCTATAGAAAAAGTCTCAGATTCTGAGACATTTTTTCTATAGAAAAAGTCTCAGATTCTGAGACATTTTTTCTATAGAAAAAGTCTCAGATTCTGAGACATTTTTTCTATAGAAAAAGTCTCAGATTCTGAGACATTTTTTCTATAGAAAAAGTCTCAGATTCTGAGACATTTTTTCTATAGAAAAAGTCTCAGATTCTGAGACATTTTTTCTATAGAAAAGGTCTCAGATTCTGAGACATTTTTTCTATAGAAAAAGTCTCAGATTCTGAGACATTTTTTCTATAGAAAAAGTCTCAGATTCTGAGACATTTTTTCTATAGAATATTTTTTATAGAAAAATTCTAAGATTTTAAGATATTTTTCTATAGAAAATTTTCAATAGATAAATTTTCAGACTCAGAAACATTTTTCAGTAGAAAAATTCTCAGATTCTGAGACATTTTTTCTATAGAAAAAGTCTCAGATTCTGAGACATTTTTTCTATAGAAAAAGTCTCAGATTCTGAGACATTTTTTCTATAGAAAAAGTCTCAGATTCTGAAACATTTTTTCTTTAGAAAAAGTCTCAGATTCTGAGACATTACTTCTATAAAAACAGTCTCAGATTCTGATACATTTTTTCTATAGAAAAAGTCTCAGATTTTTTTTCTATAGAAAAAATGTCTCAGAATCTGAGACCTTTTCTATAGAAAAAATGTGTCAGAATCTGAGACTCAGAAGCTGAGACTTTTTCTATAGAAAAAATGTCTTAGAATCTGAGACTTTTCTATAGAAAAAATGTCTCAGATTCTGAGACTTTTTCTATAGAAAAAATGTCTCAGAATCTGAGACTTTTTCTTTAGAAAAAATGTCTCAAAATCTGAGAATTTTTCTACTGAAAAATGTTTCTGAGTCTGAAAATTTATCTATTGAAAATTTTCTATAGAAAAATATCTTAAAATCTTAGAATTTTTCTATAAAAAACGTCTCAAATTCTAAGCATTTTTCATATATTTTTCTATAGAAAAAATGTCTTCAATATCTCAGAATTTTTCTATTGAAAAAATGTGTTAGAATCTGAGATTTGTTCTATAGAAGTAATATCTCAGAATCTGAGATTTTTTTTGTATAGAAAAAATGTCTCAGAATTCTTGAATTTTTCTATAAAAAAATGTCTCGGAATCTCAGAACTGTTCTATTAAAAAAAGATATCTAAATCTGATAATTTTTCTATAGAAAAAATGTCTCAGTATGATATTTTGTTGGAATTTTTTAATCAGAATCTGATTTTTTTTTTATAGACAAAATGTCTCAAAATCTGAAATATGAAATTTTTTTGTAGAAAAAATGTCTCAGTATTCATGATATTTTCTAGAGAAAAAATATCTTAATTTCTGAGATTTTTCTATGGAAAAAATGTTTAAAAATTTAAGATTTTTCGACAGAAAAAATGTCAAAAATTGACCCATTATTTCTACAAAAATGTCAGAATTTTTGACGTGTTTTCTATACAAAAAAATAGAAAAAGATTACAAAATAATAAGTTTTTTTTCATATTTGCAGGCTGGCTTTGGATTCTACAATATTGGTGTATGCAGTTTATATGAAATTTTAATAAAATAATGTTTATGAATAAAAAAAACTAAAATTTTTGTTTTTTTTTGTATACCAATTATAGGGTATAATTAACTATTTATTAAATTCCATAGTAAATATTTACTATAATTAAATTTTATAAAAAATTTAACTATGGACCTAGTTGTTTACCTATGTTTATCAAACACATCGTTCTCATTAACTTTTCTCATAGTTAGTTTGTAGATTAAAATGACACATAGTCAGCAACAACTATGTCACATCAACTATGACATAGTTGGGGCTATTTCACCTATGACATAGTTGAAAAAATAGTAATCATCAACTATGTAATTTTTTGGGTGTAATAAACAGCACTGAAAAAAATGGCAACATTTTTGAACAATTTTTTTTTTTAATTTTTTCATTCAAGAAAGAGTTGCCAATAAATTTCAAGAAACACATATACATTTTTTTCTTCCTACCGAACTTAATTTTTTTTTAAACAATCAACCCCTTGAGTTATTTTTAATAAAAATTCTTCAAATATTTCTTTTTCATACATTTTTCACGTTATGTGTTGTTGTTTTTGTTAATAATTTGTTTATAAATATTTATGTACAACAACATTTTTGAGACACATTTTTCAAATATTTATCTAGCCATTTATTTTTGCTGTAAACCTAATACAAATGATGTGGATTGTAGTCATTCTTTGAAATTTTTAAATTCTCCAAATTCCGTACGTGAATGGTGAATGCATGATTTTTTTGTTGTTTGTGTTGTATTTAACGATAATGATGATTAAAGATGATAATAGTGTTTTTGTTGTTTGTAGTGGTGATAATGATGATAAGTTTAGGTTACATGCAGACAAGTTGAGGCAAAACATAATCAAAAAAACATGTTCGATCCCCGAACCCCGGGATTTTTTTTAATCCCGGGATTTTTGTATGTTTTTTTTGCCAAAATTCGGAATCAAAATGCAAATGTATAGGGGAGGGAGTTTTTGATACGCTAGAACCTGTTATTTTGTGAGGTTCGTAAAAAAATGCATGAGGGTGGTGTCTATTGGTCGCTCATCAGGATAAAAGTTGGGCGTGAAGGGGAAAAAATCTAAACTATGAGACCGACTCCCATTAATTTTTCGTGTCATACATACCTGAGCCACAGACTAAATACAGACTCGACAGTAGAGTTTTACAAGAAAAAATGGGGAAAAATTAAGCGATTTTAGGAGAAAACACAGCGGTTTTTAGTCCGTTTTACGCTAACATGGCAACACTTTCTACGACTTAGGAGTGAGTGAAACAACAAAAACCGATCTGACATCCATTTTTCTTATGGCGTGTTATATCAGTTTTCTCTTTCTAACCTAATTCGTAGAATAATTTGAAAACATTAACCATATGGTTAAAAAATACTTTTTTGACACCTGTCATATTTGTCGAGTCTGTATTAGTCTGTGCCTGAGCCCTATCTCCATTTACTAAGGGTTTCCATACAAAGATTACATTTTTATACAAATTGGCTCCTATCGCTCTGTCACAAGAGCGCCTCTATTATCAACGACCCCCAATATTTTTTCAACCCTAACCAGGTTCGTATTAAGGTATGGCAGGGCCCTGGGCACACAAGAATTTGGGGGCCCCCTCTAAAGTAAAAAGTTGCATGACAAGAAAAAGAATATTCTGTTTCTGTTTTAAGAAGTAGGAACTACAAAAAATAAAAAAAATAAATATTTTGAGTATGATTATTCTAGCTCAAGGTTCCACAATAAAATGATCTGAGAATCTGATACTTTTTCTATGGGCAAAAGTCTTTGAATCTGTGACTTTTTCTATCTATAAAAGGTATCAGAATCTGCCCAGCAAAACTTAGATTACCAAATAAGGTATAAAATAAGGTATAGGATCTCTTATTTTATACATTGCAGCATTGATGATTTTAACAGGCGATGAGACTCAAAGTAATGCATCCACATTATCACAAAGAATACCAGTAAGGTATAAAATAAGTCATAAATTTATAACGAAGAATACGAGTAAGGTGTAAAATATATGATATTTTATAGGTTACCAGAAATGAAATAATATAGCATACAAGAAGATAATATATAAGGTGTTACGAGTAGTGAAAAAGTAATTTTGTATTAAATTTACTCACGTGATTGTAAGTGAGTGTAAGTAGATAAAATATGCTCGTGAGTGTGTGTCGTTAGAAATTTCCTGTCGGGAGCCCATCTCTAGATTAAACTTATGCATTTTTTTATAAAATAATTATTTTTTATGTTATTGTAATGCATTATGCATCCAATTATAAATAATGCATTATTTCAAACTTTCAAATAATACATAATGTAACCAAATATAAGTCATCCATGATTTAATGTTTAGAAATAATAAATATGAAATAAATTTTTTCCAATGATCATGCATTACGTAGCAAATTATTAGTAATGCATTATTTTTCACTTGAAAATAATACGTTGTGGAACAAATGTTTGGTAAGACATCATAAAATAATGCTACAAATAAGTTATATACATTACCTGGTAATGTGTTATATAATCACTACCCATTACCAAAGTTTTGCTGGGTGAGACCTTTTCCATTGAAAAAGTTCTCAGAATCTAAGACTTCTTCAATAAGAAAATTTCTCAGAATTTGGGACTTTATCTATGAAAAAAAGGTCCAAGAATATGAGACTTTTTCTTATAGGAAAAATCTCTTAGAACCTTAGACTTTTTCTCATAATCTGAAACCTTTTTTGTACAAAACAAGTAAGAAAATTAAAGTCAGTCAAGACCGACCATATAATACTTTACACCAGTGTTTCCCGGAAAATGGTTCCCAAGTTCAAACATAGACCGATTGGATCTATCTTTTGCCAAATCTTTAATAAGTGTAAAAAAACACCCAAAAACCAAATTTGACTGAAATATGTAGGCTTCCATTTGTTGCCAATAAACCGTTTTTACTTCATATCGGGCGAAATTTTCCTATGGGGTCTAAGTCCAAAAATAGTCCGATTACAATCAGATTTGATTAGGTTATTAAAGTATGCGTTTAGCACACACAAACAAAATTTTAATAAAATATTTTGTATTTTCATGAAATTTGAGAGATTTATGTTAATATCGGGAAGGTGGTTTGTATGGGGGCTACAAGAAGAAGTGGTCCGACTCCTTTAAAATTCGGAAGGGTGTTTATTGAATACAAAACACGTTTACCTGCCAAATTTCGAAAAGATATCTATTAAAATACGGTTATTAGAGCCATTTGTCCCAAAATAAAGAAGAACTTGTATCGGGGATGAACCGATAGGTTAATTTTTAGACCTTAGGCCAAACGAAGCTTAAGTTGTAAATTTCAGCCAAATCAATTAATAATTGCGACCTGTATCGCGTTTACAACGTTTAAATGGACGGACGGTCAGAAACAAGGACGGACGGACATCGCTGAAATGGCTTAAGAAGTTATTCTGAGTCGATCGGTATACATGAAAGTGTGTCTAAGACTTTTTCTATAGGAAACCGATCACAGAATCTGAGACTTTTTCTATAGGAAAAATGTCCCAGAATCTGAGACTTTTTCTATAGGAAAAATGTCTAAAAATCTGAAACTTTTCTATATAAATTTATCAGATTCTGAGACTTTTTCTTTACGAAAAATGTCTCAGGATCTGATACTTTTTCTATATGAAAAATGTCTCACTCAGAAAATGATGTAAGTTATTACATGTTAGTTGTTTGTATACTTTACAGTAGTTAGTTGTTTTCAACTACAAAGTCAGTTGTTTTTGTATGAAAAATATCAAACAACTACTTCTATTAGTTATTTTAAGTAGTTTTTTTTTGAATAACTAACAAAAAAGTACTGTGATGTAGTAACAATTATTTAAAGTAGTTAATTTTTTTTTATCTATCAGTTTTTTTTTCCAAAAAATAAAAATAAATTTTCGTTTTTTTTTTTATTTTTCAAAACTTTTTTAAAAAAAAAAAAAAAAAAACTTTGAAAAAATTTGGTCTTCAAATTTTTTGAACAAAAAAATTATTTATTGATTATTTTATTTTTACTACATTTTAGTTGTTTTCACTACAAATGTAAGTAGTTTTTACTACATAAGTCAGTTGCTTTTTGTCAGTTAAAATAACTAACATTGTTAGTTGATTTAACTGAAAAAGTAGTTGACCCCAAAACAACTTACAAAGTAGTTATTTTAACTGACATTTTCAGTTGATTTTACTAACATAATTTTTTGAGTGCTCATAATCTGGACTGTTTCTATATGAAAAACGTCTCAGAATCTGATATTTTTTCTGTAGGAAAAACGTCTCAGAATCTGAGACTTTTTCTATGGGAAAAGGTTTTAAAAATCTGAGAATATGATTCTTTTTCTAAAAGAAAAAAATATAAATATGAGACTTTTTCCATTTTTGTAGGAAAATGCGTTTGAGAACTTCTACTATAGAAAAATTCTCAGATTTAGCCTTTTTCTATACGCAACATGTGTTAGAATCTAAAATTCTATACGAAAATTTTAAATCTACTTTTAAAAACAAATTTAAAAAATAGTTTTTGCTTTAAAAAACGTTTTTGCTCTTAAAAACAGCAGTAACAAGTGAAGTGTTAAATTCGGCTTTGCCGAATCTTTATACCCTCCAAAAAGTAAAAAAAATAACAATTTTCAAGGGCGTTTTATTGGGGGGGGGGAGGGTTTAGTTGGGGGACACCTTTACCTAAGAGGTCTAATGTGATCGGCAACGTCTGTACTTACAATTACTGTGCGATTCGCTATCTCGGTCGAAGTGAGTGACTACAAAATTTGTACGTAAAACAAAAAAAAAACTCAAATTTGTTTTTGTTTTACGTACAAAATTTCTAGTCACTCACTTTGTGCGACATACTGAATCAGGGCATTAGTCTTTTAGTAAGGTGGTAAAAGGTAGCCTCGTTATGGCTAACATCAACAGGGAAAATATGGATTGTAGTATCCCAAGGTACAAGTAGAGTTTAGTGGTCACTAAATTAATTTTAATCTGCTTTAGGCTCCTTGAGAGCCTTCACTCAGAAAATTATGTAAGTTACTACATGTTAGTTGTTTGTATATTTTACAGTAGTTAGTTGTTTTCAACTACAAAGACAGTTGTTTTTGTATGAAAAATATCAAACAACTATTTCTGTTAGTTATTTTAAGTCGTTTTTTTGAACAACTAACAAAAAAGTACTGTGATGTAGTAACAGTTATTTAAAGTAGTTAATTTTATTTTTTTATCTCTGAAAAATTTGCAGGCTTTTTTTCCAAAAAATAAAAATAAATTTTTGCTTTTTTTATTTTTCTCAACTTAAAAAAAAAAAACTTGGAAATAATTTGGTTTTCAATTTTTTTTCTGAAAAATTTTTTGAAAAAAAAAAAAATATGTATTGATTATTTTATTTTTAATTCATGTTAGTTCTTTTGTGCTGCAGAAAGTTCTTTAATAAGGGTAACGGTAACGGTATCTAATTTTTATTTATTTCGGTAAAGGTAACGGTAAGTGTTTTCAAATCGTTTCGGTAACGGTATGTACCGGTATGTACCTTTTTCCAATTTTTTTTTTTTTTTAAAGTTGTGAAAAATATAAAAAACTAAAATTTATTTTTATTTTTTGGAAAAAACTTTGAAAATTTTTCAGAGATAAAAAAATAATATTAACTACTTTAAATAACTGTTACTATATCACAGTACTTTTTTGTTAGTTGTTCAAAAAAACGACTTAGAATAACTAACAGAAATAGTTCTTTGATATTTTTCATACAAAAACAACTGACTTTGTAGTTAAAAACAACTAACTACTGTAAAATATACAAATAACTAACATGTAGTAACTTACATAATTTTCTGAGTGTCGATAATTGTGGCATTGTCTGGTGCGGCAGTGAAGCGTGGGATCGTTTTAATGGTGTAAAATCTACTTGCCAATAGTGTAACGTCTGAATTGGGAGCGTCTGTCTATCGATTTGCCAATAGGGGCACATCGATTCAGTGCCAGGTTCTTAAGAACCTGTCATCCACATTAGGCTGGGTCGTATTCCAACAAAGTGCTCAGATCAACTATTAATAGTGAAAAAAAGTTGGTACAAGTAAATACAAGCAATTTAAAACCAAAATGAACAAAATCGGTCCATGGCTTCCGTTCTCGCATCGCGGGTCAAAATTGGGGTTTTTAAAAAAAATGGACATAATTTAAAAAAAAAAATTAAATATTAAAAAAAAAAAAATATTTAAAAAAAAAAAATTTTTTGTATCGCATTAATTCAAAGATATTTAGAAAAATTTTGTTTGTTTTTTTCGGATATCGATAACCCACCCAAACGTGAGGCCAAAAAAAACTCACATTTTTAACATGGAGCTCAAAACTACTTTTTCACTATTTTAAAAATTTAGTGAAACAAAATTTTTAAATATATTAGTTTATCCACTTGATATCATTGAATACATCTCAGGGATTGTAGAAAAAAATTCTTAGTTAAATTCCTTCGTCCAGTTGGTGTGTGGAGCGATTTGAATTTAGCGGATTTCCAGAACATGTGTTTTTATCGACATTTTTGACTAATTTGTAGTTTTTAGACACATTTTACTTAAATTAACCAACTTTTTTTGTTCGAATGGTTGTATTGGACCATAGTAACTCTGCTTTGAAATAATAGGCTTTTTGGACAACGTTAACCCTTGCCGGCACGGGGTTAAAAAATTCCTCCAATGAAATTTTTGAAAATTCCTCACTCTAAAATCGTGTATGTGTTTAAATAATCAACAATTGCGCACTTAAGCGGAAAATGCTTAAAACTAAATAAAATAAAAAAAAATGGCATCCGAAATTTCATTACGTCTTCGTCGTTTTTACTGTGTAAAGCTAAAAGTGAAAAACATATTATTTAATATGTCAAAAAAGTCCATTTGACTATGAGCAAAAAAACAGCTGTTTGAAATTTTTTGGGCGTTCGTTCAACAAGGGTTAAAGATGTCCTTCAAGAAAACTTTGTATAAATTTGTAATTGTTGATTATTTAAACACATACACGATTTTAGAGTGAGGAATTTTCAAAAATTTTATTGGATGAATATTTTAACCCCGTGCCGGCAAGGGTTAACGTTCTTCAAAAAGCTTATTATTTTAAAGCAGAGTTACTATGGTCCAAAACAACCATTTGAACAAAAAAAGTTGGTTAATTTAAGTAAAATGTTGCTAACAACTACAAATTAGTCAAAAATGTCGATAAAAACGCATGTTCTGGAAATCCGGTAAATTCAATTCGCTCCACACACCAACTGGACGAAGGAATTTAACTAAGAATTTTTTTCTACAATCCCTGAGATGTATTCAATGATATCAAGTGGATAAACTAATATATTTAAAAATTTTGTTTCACTAAATTTTTAAAATAGTGAAAAAGTAGTTTTGAGCTCCATGTTAAAAATGTGAGTTTTTTTTTGCCTCACGTTTGGGTGGGTTATCGATATCCGAAAAAAACAAACAAAATTTTTCTAAATATCTTTGAATTAATGCGATACAAAAAAATTTTTTTTTTTTTAAATAATTTTTTTTTAAATATTTAATTTTTTTTTTTTAAATTATGTCCGTTTTTTCAAAAACCGCAATTTTGACCCGCGATGCGAGAACGGAAGCCATGGACCGATTTTATTCATTTTGGTTTTAAATTGCTTGTATTTACTTGTACCAACTTTTTTTCACTATTAATAGTTGATCTGATCACTTTGTTGGAATACGACCCAGCCTAATCCACATGGTTGTCACATATGTATGTGGACGATGTCGTGATAGCGGTAAAGGGAAATCACCTGCCAACATTGAGGGACAATCTTTAGGGTTGCGTGAAAGATCTTTCTAAATGGGCAAGAGGCTGTATTCTGGGAATCAATCCAAGTAAAACAGAGCTTGTCCTGTTCACAAGGAAAATAAGATTCCTGCTTTTGATCCTATTTCTCTGGACAGCACTGAAATCGCCTTCTCACATGGAGTCAAGGGTCTTGGAGAATTTCTACACTCAAAAAATTATGTAAGTAAAATCATCTGAAAATGTCAGTTAAAATAACTACTTCGTCAACTACTTTTTCTGTTAAATCAACTAACAATGTTAGTTATTTTAACTGACAAAAAACAACTAAAACACGTAAGAATAAAATACTCAATACATTTTTTTTTTTTTCAAAAAAGTTTTCGGAAAAAAAATTTTAAGACCAAAATTTTTCCAAGTTTTTGAAAAAAAAACTTTGAAAATTTTTCAGAGATAAAAAAATTAACTACTCTAATTAACTGTTACTACATTACAGTACTCTTTTGTTAGTTGTTCAAAAAAACGACTTTAAATAACTAACAGAAATAGCTGTTTGATATATTTCATACAAAAACAACTGACTTTGTAGTTGAAAACAACTAACTACTGTAAAATATACAAACTACTAACATGTAGTAACTTACATAATTTTCTGAGTGAACTGACAAAAACATGAAAAAAAAAATATTTTAAATTTCTGAGAGTGATTAGCTCTGCATTGTCGAATCTTTTATACCCTTCAAAATGTTAAAAATCCCAGGCAGAAAATTACGGTGGTGCGGTGTCAAAATCGCACTTTCACCAAAAGAATTCTACAGCGCCGCCATATTTTATCCGCCATGGGCTTGATATTCTAAAGCAATTGAGGTTGATTCATCAACGAAAATTAATCCAAATTTTTATTCTAATCTTACTATTAACTTTTTCTGCCGCCATATTCGCCATTTTGAATTTGGATTTTTAAGCATCGAATTCGGAGTCAGCGGCTTTAAAACCTTCCAGAAACAAATTTTCGTTTAAATAGCACCACTTTTAAAAATGTTTGACGCCATTTCGGATTCTCCATTTTGAATTTTGTATTTTTGAGCTCATTTTTAAAATTGTAGACCCCAAAAACTTTAGGATTACCATTTAAAAAATGTTTATTTAAATCATACAATTTTTTTAAGTTTTAGCCGCCATATTGGATTCGTCATTTAAACTTTGGTATTTTTAAGCACACACCCTCTCCGCAAAAGAAAGCTTTTCTGTGTAGTATGTGTTTTGGAAAAAATGTGTTAGAAAAAATCTTTTTTTATTTTATTTTGGGCCATTTTTCATTTCTTTTTTGGGCTTTTTTTCGTTAATTTTGGGCGAAGTTTCCTATTTTTCTTTTTGGGTCATTCTTCATATTTTTTGGGCGATTTTGCATTTGGGCGATTTTTCATAAAATTTTTTGGGCGATTTTGCCTACAGCCACCCATTTCACACCTGAGGTGAAATCTCGTTCGAACGAGAGTTCACCTCACCTACAAAAACTACTTACATTTGTAGTCAAAACAACTAAAATAGTAGTAAAAATAAAATAATCAATATAATTATTTTTTTTTTTCAAAAAATTTTTCAGATAAAAAATTGAAGATCAACATTTTTCCAAAATAAAAAAACGAAAATTTATTTATATTCTTTTCGAAAAAACTTTGAAAATTTTTCAGAGATAAAAAAAATAAAATTAACTACTTTAAATAACTGTTACTTCATTACAGTACTTTTTTGTTAGTTGTTCAAAAAAACGACTTTAAATAACTAACAGGAATAGTTGTTTGATATTTTTCATACAAAAACAACTGACTTTATAGTTTAAAACAATTAACTACTGTAAAATATACAAACAACTAACATGTAGTAACTTACATAATTTTCTGAGTGTAGATAGGAAGCTGAATTTCAGGCATAACATTGGGCAATATAATATCACCATGAATATAAACCCAATGAAAAGCAACGATTGCTTTATATTACTGTAAGAAAGCCATTGTAAAGCGATGGAGCTTTAGCCCTTAAGTCGTTCATTGGGTTTATACAGCAGTGATGCTGTATGGGATCATTCTGCTGTATGGAATCATTGCCTGGTGGCCTGATTTATAAACAAAGGGGAACTGTGGTGTATTTATCACGAGGGTACAGAAAATGGCGGAGATGTGTATCACTGGTGCTCTTCGTACTATACGGCTACATTAGAAATCCACTTTTACCTTATACCATTGGATATATTAGGTAGGCAGTATGCGGCTACGTCTTCAATTCGACTGAATAGATAGTACACTAACATGGAAGAGTAGCGATTGTGGCCATAGCGCGATCTTAAAGAAGATAATACCGCAAAATGTGGACTGTGCTCCCTCTATAATCCTTTTTAAGCGCTACTTTACCACTATGATAGCATCCAGGAAGTCTTCGATAAGGGACATTCCGGGTAGTAGAGCCTCCATAAATGTTTACATAGATGGATCGAAGCTACACGAACAAGTGGGCTTTGGAGTCTATTTGGAAGAGCTTGGGTCGAGATTGTCTCGAAGACAGATCATTGCGCAGTTTATAAAAGAAGTAACTGAATAGTTGAGTCGCAATGTCTTGTCTACAACCGCAGTCAACATTTTAAGAAGTGCCTAGTGGTGATCTTATTGAAAATGTGGGATCCTGCGTCCAAACTCGAGATTGCTGTAGCAATAACTAATATGAATTTCATTGCAATCGCTCCAGTACTTGCTAAACGGCCGAACTATTTCCAAAAAAAAAATCGAAATTAACCACTGTGCAATGTTCAACATTCATACGAATGATGATCCAGGTGATTATTTTTCTACTCATAATCGAATTCAACATGATCAAAAAACACACAGCATTTTCCTTAAATTCAAGGTCTTGATCATCATGAAGATAAATTAATAATCTGGCAAAATAAATAAAGGAATTAATAAATAAATACATCTGATGAAATTTTGTATATTAAACACCAAAATTAACTAATTCCATCCACACTTCCTTTTTGAAAATAGAATGAATGAAGCCTATTTAACCAACTCTGGGACAACCCACTTCACCAAAATATTTATTTATTCACTTCTCATTCCATCCAACCCCATTCCATTAAGAAATTAGACGCACTATTGTCCTCATACAAATCCTCTTTGTAACAAGAGATCAGAACAATTTCACAATAAATTTTTACAATAATAAAATGAACTTGAAAGTAACAAAAATATCGTCGAGACACAAACAAAAAGATTAATGCAATAATGATGATTGCAAAAAAAAACAACAAAAAATATAAGAAGTAAAAGATGCATTAAAGGCACAAAAAACGCAGCAGACACTTAAGGAGAATCCTACGCTGAAATATATACGAATGTACAAAAACAAGCACACACTCACTACTTAAACTTACATATTTATTTAATACTCCACCAACAAACTAACCAACCACATTATTAAATATAAACTACATGGCTGCAGCTTCCCTTACGTTCCTTATGGAATCCCCAACACACTAATTTTTGAGTGTTTCGTATAATCGAAGTTTTTTTTTGCAGCCATAAGAGGAGATGCTTTAAAAAAAATTATAAACACTTTGTTCAAAAAGTTTTTGTATTAAATATATTTTGAACTTGAGGACGAAGAAAATCCATAAAAATAAAATTTTTGATAATTACATCCATATTGTGAGCGTCAAAAGAAAGTGTACAGGTCTTAAATTAATATAATTCGTTAACGACAAAGACGACAATAAAACCCCTTATTATTATCAATCGACTATCATTTAAAAACACGCTATATAGGAAATTTTCTAAGCTTTAATTTAAGCTTAATAGAGTCCAGATTGAGCAAATATTAAATGAGATACGGGGGTCGCACTGGAAATTGAAAATTTTTGTAGACGTTTTTTAAAAAATTTGTAAAAAATATTTCTTATTTTATGTGTTTTAAGTTCAAACATTAAAAATTTAAAAAACAGTACAGAAGTTTAAATTCAGTTATCACCTCATTTTTCTAACGACCCAAACAAAAATCAAAATTTTTTAAATGCAGTAAAAACAAGTGAGAGTGTTACATTCGGCTGTGCCGAATCTTTTATACCCTCCAAAATGTAAAAAAACAATATAAAAAAAATCCAGGGGCGTCGTTTTTTTTTTTGGGGGGGAGGGTTGGTGGGAGACGTTAGGGGCACCTTCCCCTTGCGATTTTGAACTTCTTTTGAGATAAGAATGTTGCATTTGCTTAGCAAAAGTACAAAAAACCCTTCAAAAAATGCGGTTTTTCTTAGGTTGGTTTAGTTCTCCAAGGGGGAACTTTTTTCCCCTGGGTCCGATTTTGCCCATTTCCGAACTTAACCTGCCTAGGAATATAAGACATATTTGTGCCAAACTTCGGAAGTCTAGCTCTTTTATTTTGGACTGTATCGTGTCTTCTACAGACGGACAGACGGACAGACGGACGGACGGACGGACATCGCTAGAATGTCTTAGAATCGATCACTGATCAATAAAATATATACTTTATGGGGTCCTAGACCGATATTTCGATGCGTTACACACGGAATGACAAAGTGAGTATACCCCCATACTGTGTTTGGAGGGTATAAAAATATGCATTTTTTTACCTCCAACTCTTTTGACCACCAATTTTTTGTTAACAAAGAAAAGATTTCATTGTTTACTAATTTGAGTATATCTAAGTGTATAGTAAAGAGATATGAAAATAATTAAAAATTTTCTTTGTTCACAAAAAATTGGTGGTCAAAAGAATTGAAGGTCAAAAAAATGCATATTTTCTTACTGCATTGAAATGAAATTTTGATTTTTGTTTGGGTCGTTAGAAAAATGAGGTGATAACTGAATTTAAACTACTGTGCTATTTGTTAAATTTTTAATGTTTGAACTTGAAAAAAATAAACTTAGAAATATTTTTTAAAATTTTTCTAAAAAAATGTCTATAGAAAATTTTATTTTTCAGCTCGACCCTTGTATCTCATTTAATATTTGCTTAATCTGGACGCTATCAAGTTTAAATTAAAGCTTGGAAAATTTCCTTTATAGCATGTTTTTAAATGATTGTCGATTGGTAATCATAAGGGGTTTTATTGTCAACTTTTACGTTAAGGAATTACATCTATTTTATACCTGTACACTTTCTTTTGACGCTCACTGTAATTTGATTTGGTTATTGGTGGGTCAATCTTCCCTCACAAAGATATTCATAAATATACGTGGACATCCCCAAATGGTATCACGCGAAATCAGATAGACCATATCTGTATTCGTCGGAAATGGAAAAGAGCTCTAGAAGACGTACGTACTAAAAGAAGCGCTGATATAGACAGCGACCACGAGCTAGTGGTTGCCACAATCAAAATAAAACTTAAAAGTTTATACAGGAAAAACACAAACCAAATACATAAACGCTTAGATGTCACAAAACTACGAGATAAAACAAAAAATGAGAAAGTTGGAGAATTGTTAAGAGGATGTTTACCTTCAAGCAACAGAACTTGGGATGAAACATGCAACTCGCTTAGAAATATCGCTATAGACGAAATAGGTTACAAACGAAATGAAAATAGAAAAACATGGCTATCTGACAGTACCTGGAATTTAATTCAGGAAAGAAATTACTTAAAACAACAACAACTGGAAAACCCAAATTTTTAACCACAGTATAACACCGTAGCGAAAGCTGTTAAGGGATCCGCCCGGAACGACAAAAGAAAATACTTTGAAAATATAGCCACTGAAGCAGAAGCAGCTGCAGGAGCGAATAATATGAAAGAGCTTCATCAATTAATAGGTCGACTTTCGAACCAGAACATGAGTCGTAACCATGCCATTAAAGATGCAAACGGTCAGCTACTTGCCAACTTGGAAGACCAAACTCGTCGATGGAGGCAGCATTTCGAAAATATTAGTAACGTCGCGGAAGAAAACAATATAGAAATCCCTTCAGATCTCGAAACTAGAATTGCAAACGACACGATATCTGACGATGCTCCAAATGTCGCAGAAATCACGAGCGCTATTTCAAAACTTAAGAAGAATAAGGCACCCGGAGAAGATGGCATTCCGCCAGAGCTCCTTCAGGCTAATCCTGCAATATCAGCAGAAATTTTACATCCTTATATAGCTGATGCTTGGGAAAATGAACAGTTTCCAAATACATGGACAAAAGGAGCCGTCATAAAACTTCCAAAGAAAAACGATTTGTCTATTTGTGATAACTGGAGGGGCATTACCTTGCTCAACACTATCTATAAAGTAATTGCTTTAATAATAAATTGTAGACTGCAGTGCGTCGAGCAGTCATTAAGGGACGAACAGGCAGGTTTTCGACCTCATCGAAATTGCTTGGACCAGACAAACACTCTCCGTGTCATAATCGAACAGTCTGTAGAATGGCGCACACCGCTTTATTTAGTCTTTGTCGATTTTAAGAAAGCTTTTGATTCCATTAAACGCAGCGCAATATGGACTGCTTTAAAAGCAAAGGGCGTACCTTCGAAACTAGTCAACCTCATCAAGGCGATGTACACCAATACCGCTCTAGAAGTTCGTCATAATGGTATGAGAAGCGAACCATTCACCACAAACGCAGGTGTGAAACAGGGATGCCCTCTGTCTCCTTTACTTTTTGCAATTGTGCTTGACGATATCATGACAAAAATATGCGCAAAGAAAAGGGGTATAGTGTGGGATTTCCACAAACAACTGGAGGACCTAGATTTTGCCGACGATATCTGTCTTATATCACACAACTTCAAGGACATGCAAAACAAAGTGGATGATTTGGTAATTTTGGCCGGGACAGTTGGTTTAGAAATTAACATTCAAAAAACACATACAATGCGATTAAATTACGTTACCGACAACCGAATTAAAATTCAAAATCAAACTATAGAATATGTTAGCCACTTTTGTTATTTGGGATGCATGATGTCAATAGATGGTGGGGTTGAGGAAGATGTTTCTAGTAGACTCAAAAAGGCAAGGTCGGCATTTGGTCGTCTAAATAAAACGTGGCGGTCACCGCAGATATCGCAAAACACAAAGATACGCATATTCAATGCTTGCGTAAAATCTACACTGCTTTATGGAAGCGAAACCTGGCTGATGTCAAATGTTATAGCCCAGAAACTACAGGTCTTTATAAATAAATGCCTGCGAATAATATGTAGAGTATTTTGGCCAAACACAATCACAAACGCAGATCTTTGGAGGTTAACGAATGAAGAGCCTATAGTACGTCAAATTACAAGAAGAAAATGGAGATGGATAGGACATACTCTCCGTAAACCCATTGGCAGCGTTACAAGAACCGCATTAGAGTGGAATCCTCAAGGAAGTCGGCGTTCCGGTCGTCCAAAAAATACATGGCGTAGAACAGTTTTAAGTGAATTAACGACCATCAATAAATCTTTTGATGAAATCAAATCAATATGTAATAATAGAAATAGTTGGAATTTAATTGTAGAAGCCCTATGTTCCCAAGTGGAATAAATAAAGGAAAAAAAAAAAAAAAAAACATCCATAGGGGACAAATTTGGCCCATTATGAATCCTGTTGTTGTTTTCCTTCCTTCTTTCTATCCAATTTTGTGTTGCCCACTTCGACAAATTTAATGAGTGCCATTCAGCCAAATCCTGAACAAATAAGATCCGAAACATTTAAATCTCCTAAATCTAATAAAGGAGGACATTCGCATAACAAATTAAAACTGTCCTCGACAGAATCATTAAAACATCTGCAAGTGTCATTTGACACTACCCTATTCTTACAATGTGTCTTGAGAATTTGTTATGACCCGTGATAAGATTTATTGATGCCATATAACCAGAAGAATTTTGATTTTACCTCGTGATTTTTCGTCCCATAACATCTTTGTCCGAATGCTATAATTTGTCATCCATCTATTTAACCACTTGTCCCTAGTGTCAAGCCTAATTCCCTGAAAAGTATGAGAGAGTGGTGGAAAAACTTCGACCACAGTGATCTCTTGTCACAGCCTTTGCACGCTCATCCACTTTTTAATTCCTCGAATATCCTTGTGTACAGGTACCCAGCACAGTCGTATATTATGCTGCTCCCTGAGAACTTGCAGTTCTCTGTAGAAGCGGCAAACTACCTTGGAATTTAAATTATCCTTAGTTCACGCCTTTAATGCTGCTTGGCTTTCGATGGAAATCGCAAAATCACTGTAGAATATTGGCGTCATCAAAATTAGCTCCGCAGCATTTGCGATCGCATATATCTCCGCCTTAAAAAAGGTACAATCATTTCCCAAGCGTTTAATGCCCAGCTCCAAGCAATGAACACCATTTCCTGTGTCAGTCCCGGTTTCAAAACAATCCGCAAAAATGTTTATCTGCGAAGAATCGACATTGTTCTTCATCAAATCATCAAGCGAGGGAATCAACAGGTTTATTTTTCCGTCGACTATGTTCACTGAAGTAGAGATGGGCGCATGGATTTTGACTCACACTCACTCACGCTCACGAAAAAAATAATCGAATCACTCACTAATCACTCACCCTTTTTTGTTACTCACGCTCACTCACATTCACGTGAGTAATAAATAACTCACGCCAGTTTCAATCACGCTCACACGTGAGTCACACAAAATCTACTCACGCAATAAAATTTTCTAACAAAAAAAAAAAATTCCAAAAAATTTTTTTTTACAAAAAATAAAAAAAAAAATTGGGCAAATCAAAAAATATAATCACGAAAACTCATGCAAAAAAAAAATGACTCACTCACTAATACTCACTCAGATTTTTTTTCAACTCAAACTCACTCACAATCACTTGATTGAAATGAAAATCACTCACACTCACGCGTGATTCACGTGAATCATGCAAATCTCGTGACCCGCGCCCATCTCTACACTGAAGTTTCATAATCTGTTAAGATTCGTGACCAGCCTTCATAGAATCTCAGTACGGCGGACTGTTTCAAGGTTATGGATTTGGACCCAGGGGATTAGAAAAATTCAATTTATTCGGCACGCCCCCTTTTGTGGGCGTGGATATAAAAAATTATTAAAATAATAATATAATAGTTTTTCTTCAGTGCAAAAATCATAACAAATAAATTTGCTAACATTTATCGCGAGAAGGAAGTGTTCCCCAAACCCCCCCCCCTCCTTAAAAAAACCACACCTGCCAATTCTTTTTTTAATTTTTTCACTTGTTGGTGGGTATAAAAAAATCGGCACATACGAATTTAACTCTATTTTATTTGTTTTTAAAAACAAAACTTTACATTTTTGTATAGAAAAAGTTTCAGATTCTAACACATTTTCCATATAAAACAAGAAATTTATAGCCGATCAAGACCGAACATATACTACCCTACTCCAGTGATTTCAGCAAAATGGATCCCAAGTCCAAACATGAGCCAACTGGGTCTATCTTTTGTCAAATCTTTAATAAGTGTAGAAAACACTAATAAATCAAATTTGATAAACCGCTTTAAGTGAATATCGAAATGTTCATATGGGGTCTAATACGGCGTTCACACTTGCTGTTTTGAAGTGTTCAAGAGTGAGATGTTTAAAAAAGTCTTTGTTCTGTGTCCATTACGTTTTTATTCTGCTACTGGTGTTTTGTTAAACAACTTGTTTAAGGTCGCTAGTGTGAATGCCATATAAATGGTGTGTTTGTAAAAAAAGTTTCAAATTCTGAGACATTTTTCGTATAGAAAAAGTTTCAGATTCTGAGACATTTTTCGTATAGAAAAAGATTCAGATTCTGATACATTATTCGTACAGAAAAATTTTCAGATTCTAAAATATTTTTCCAAAAGAAAAAGTCTCAGATTCTTAAAAATTTTTCCAAAAGAAAAATTTGTAGACTCTAAAATTATTTTTTTATAGAAAAATTCTCAAATTCTGAGACGTTTGGATTCTGAGACCTTTTTTCTATAGAAAAAGTCTCAGATTCTGAGACTCAAGCGTAATTCACGCTTGAGTCTAAATGAATTCAATTTTACTTACGAAATTGTGCAAAGGTGAAAAAAATTGCGTGAGTGAGTGTGTGTAAGTAAGATTTTTGCGTGAGTGAGTGAGCGTGAGTCGATTTTTTTTGCGTGAGTTTGCATGATTTATTTTCTCTTCATATTTCCTTTCGTACAAAAAAAAAACACAATAAAGAATAAAAATTTGGCTAAACTTAAGATTTCGTCCGATAAAAAGCAAACAAAAATTGAAAAATTTCGCTGAACCTTAAATTTTGCCTAAAATTTTTGAAATTTTAGTTTTTGAATTTTTTTGTATAAATAAGAGTTTCGTGAGTGTGAGTCAACGTGAGTGAAGCTTGTGTGAGTTGTATTAAATTTACTCAAGTGGTTGTGAGTGAGTGTAAGTAGAAAAAATATGCTCGTGAGTGTGCATGATTAAAAAATTCCTGTCGTGAGCGTGAGTCAAAATCACTCACGCGCCCATCTCTGTTTTTTGCTATAGAAAAAGTCTCAGATTCTGAGACCCTTTTCCTATAGAAAAAATATTTGGAAATGGCGTAATAAAAATTATTTTTAGTAATTTAAAAAAAATGAGCAAAAAATTAAGAAAACAATTTTTTTGTGTAATTTTTTTTATTGTATTTTTTTTTTTCATAGAAAAAGTCTCAGAAAAAGTCTTTAAATTTCTGATATCTTTTGCATGGAAAAGGTATCGAATCGAACATGCTGTTTTATTTTTTGATTACGGCTACTTTTATAGCATAGTGTAATTTGCCTGATAATTTTTCTACCGCCTTTACTTAAAATTTATTGTTGGATTTCGCAATGAGTATACGATAAACTCATTGCCAGTTGATGATATTGAATCCATGGTCGAGATGAGCGTGGGTTGAAAAATAATAGTGAGTCAATAATTTTATTATAACCTCCAATTAGAGGTAGAGGGTGTATAAAAAAAGTTTGTCACTCACGCAAGCTTCACTCACACTCACGTTGACTCACAATCACGAAACTGTTATTTATACAAAAAAATTTCAAAAACTAAAATTTCAAAAATCTTTCAAAATTTTCAGCAAAATTTAAAGTTCCGCGAAATTTTACATTTTTTTTTGCTTTTTTCGAGACGAAAAATTTAGTTTAGCCAAATTTTACATTTTTTTGTTGCTTTTTTTAGTACGAAAGGAAATATGAAGAACAAATAAATCACGCAAACTCACGCAAAAAAATCGACTCACGCACACTCACTCACGCAAAAATCTTACTCACGCAATTTTTTTCTTCACTCACTCACAATCACGTGAGTAAAATTTAATTCAGTCACACTCACGCGTGATCACGCTCTAATATGCTCATGTGCCCATCTCTAGTTTGTAACGTATCGAAATATTGATCTAGGACAATCTAGTGATGTCCGTTTGTCTGTTAAAAACATGCTAACCTTCGACAATCAACTTAGGCTTAAAAAAAATTTAAATAATAATTTTTTTTTGACGGTCCCAACCCCTTATTTTATGTTATTTGGTACAAAATTTTGCCAGAGTTTTTCAGATTTAAAAAAAAAAAACTTTAGAGCTGTTTCAATCCTGCAAAATGTTGCTTGAAACACCTCCAAATTTTTTTTTTAAAATCTGAAAAAATCAGCCAAATCTTTTTGCACCAAATAACATAAATAGGGTGGCGGGCCCGCCAAAAAATTATTTTTTGTTTCCCCTGAATTGCATTTTTTTAAAAATATGAATAAATCTGGCAAAGGTTTTTGCACCAAATATTATCAAATGAGGGGGTGAAAAACGCAAAAAAAAATTATTGAACCATAATTTAAAGTCGATAAATTTGATTTTAAGGATCATTCATTCCTTCCAAGTTTCTGTAAGACGAACGTCATTCGTCTGCGGGTAATTACATGCATTTTATTATTGTAACCAAAACAAAATATGTACATGCAAATTAAATTATCGCAGGAAACAAGTTTTCTGATAAGGCCTCGAGCTTGATTATCAGTTTACTTATTAAAGTTTTCTGATAAGTTTTGAAGAAAATACATCTAAAAATGTTCAAATATATATTTTTTTAAATATTTTATTTAAATGAATAATACATTTTATCTTAAATATTAATGAATGTCTGAATATAAATAATATTTTTTATAATAAATACCAACAACATAAATATATTTTATTAAAAAAAATAATAATAATAATAATTTCATAAATTTGTATGTTTTTTTGGAGTTGCTTTTTGTCGTGAAAAGGGAAATATCAATATTTGGTTTATATAGAATTTAAATAAAATATATTTGCTCTATTGTTTTGTTAAACATAATTGTGAAAATAAACGTTGTATGTTAAAATAAAAATTTAGTGCGTTTATGGAAGTTAAAATAGTTTTAAAACATAAAAAAATCAGTTAAAAAATAGCTTTCTTCTTTTTTTTTTTTTTTAAATTTAACACAATAAAGTTATATTGCCACTTTCATTGCCTGATAGAAAGGCATGATTTAAAGGTAAAACGGCTAAAGAAGTTAAAACACCTCTAAAGTTTTCCGAACGCAATTTGGTAACAGTATGAGAAGCATGAGAGCTACCTAAATCCGAATAGATGCCAATACGATTACCAGTGGTGGCATATACTAATTCGGAGCCAATTGTTTGAAGAAAATGAGCAGGTTCTGCTGGAGGCCTAGAAGAAATACAAATAATGTTATTTAAAATTTAAAGACACCTTCCAATACTGTTTTCCTCAACTCACATCAATTGATAATGTAAAATACCATCTTGAGCATGCCATACCGCTAAACTATGATCTAATGCCGAACTTATCAACTGCTGATCATTGGGCGCTGCCAATTGCAATAGATCACATTCCATGGGACGCCATGAATTCATTATCATACCCGTACGCGTATCAACCATAACTATGGATCCAGAAGATAAACCAACTGCCATCCAATTGCCTGAAGGTGCCACTGTAAGACATCTAACTGTGGCATTATTTTGTGTATTTGTACTAACGCGCCACTCATTAACATATTGCATACAACGTGCGTCGATTACTTTTACAGAAGCTTCAGCTGTACCAGCTAAAATCAAGGGGCTAGGTGATGGTAAACATTTTACTACTGTAATGGGATTATGTTTGGGTGAATCTAATATACCCAAAGGACGACCAATAAAGGGATCCCATATATGAACGCCCGAATCACAGGAAACAACAAAACGCATTGATTCAAGAAATGCTAAGGAATGTATGGATTTTTTATGGGCAGTATATGTAAATTGGCAGGATTTGGCTTTTGTACCATCACCTTCGCTGCGAAGAGACCATAATTTTACGGTTTTGTCCTAGAAAGAAAAACAAGTAAACAATAATGGAATATACGTCAGAAATTTTAGTCTTGCAAAATTGCGCAATGTCAAAATTGCAACTTTATTTGCTTGTTTCTTTGTTAATAGAAGCAACTGTATTACTATTAAAATAAATTGCGAATATTTTCTGGCAACGACGCATCATATTAAAGGTAATAGAAAAATAAAAATTTTTATTAAAATTTTTTTTTTTTTTAAAGTAGCAATATTGCACAGTTGCAGGAGTCAAAGTTTCTGAAGTGAATACCCTGAATAGAAAAGTGTAACCCCCAGTTTCTGTATAGCGAACGAACGACGAACGTCAAAAATTTGCATGTATTTTGTTATTGTAACAAAAACAAAATACATGTAAAATTTTGACGTTCGTTATTCGTTTGTCATACAGAAACTAGGTGTAAAAGTGGATTAAACATAAGTGGTATTCACGTCAGCAGTTTTTACCCTTGAAAATTTTTACAACAAACACATGAGTATAAAACAAAAAAATATTCAATGTGTGTTTGTTGTAATAAATGATGCATTTTGCAAGGGTAAATATTTATGACGTGAATCTACTTATCTATATATATAAAAGAGTAACGTGACTGACTGACTGACTGACTCATCATCGCCCAGCCCAAACCGCTGAAGCTAGAGACTTGAAATTTGGACTGTAGGTTCACCTCCCGGAATATAGATCCACTAAGGCTGGATTTTTGCCAGTGTTGATTCTAAGGGGGTAAAAAGGGTAAAAAACTGTACTTTTGGAACTTTTTATATCTCCTGAAATAATGGTCATAGAGACTTGAAATTTGGACTGTATGTTCACCTCCCGGAAAATAGATACAATAAGGCCGGATTTTTGCCAGTGTTGATTCTAAGGGGGTAAAAAGGGTAAAAAAATGTACTTTTGGTACTTTTTATATCTCATGAAATAATGGTCATAGAGACTTGAAATTTGGACTGTATGTTCACATCCCGGAATGTAGATCCTGTAAGGCTGGACTTTTGCCAATGTTGATTCTAAGGGGGTAAAAAGGGTAAAAAACTGTACTTTTGGTACCTTTTATATTTTCTCAAATAATTGTCACAGAGACTTGAAATTTGGACTGTATGTTCACCTCCCGGACTATAGATTCACTAAGGCTGGATTTTCGCCAATGATGATTCTAAGGGGGTAAAAAGGGTAAAAAACTGTACTTTTGGTACCTTTTTTATTTCCTTAAATATTGGTATTAGAAACTTGAAATTTGCAATGTAGGTTTACCTCCCGGAAAAAAATCACTAAGGCTGGGTTTTTGCCAATGTTGATTCTACGGGGGTAAAATGGGTAAAAAAGTGTACTTTTGGTACTTTTTATATCTCCTGAAATAATAGTCAAAGAGACTTGAAAATTGGACTGTATGTTCACCTCTCGGAATAAAGATCCATTTAGGCTGGATTTTTTGCCAATGATGATTCTAAAGGGGTAAAAAGGGTAAAAAACTGTACTTTTGGTACCTTTTACATTTACTTAAATAATGGTACTAGAAACTTGAAATTTGTAATGTAAGTTCACCTTCCGGAAAAAAGATTCAATAAGGCTGGGTTTTTGCCAATGTTGATTCTACGGGGGTAAAAAGGGTAAAAAAGTACCTTTTATAAAAAGTACCTTTTATAAAAAATACCTTTTATAAAAAGTACCTTTTATAAAAAGTACCTTATATAAAAAGTACCTTTTATAAAAAGTACCTTTTATAAAAAGTACCTTTTATAAAAAGTACCTTTTAAAAAAGTACCTTTTATAAAAAGTACTTATAAAAAGTAAACTTTATAAAAAGTACCTTTTATAAAAAGTACCTTTTATAAAAAGTACCTTTTATAAAATGTACCTTTTATAAAAAGTACCTTTTATAAAAAGTGACTTTTATAAAAAGTACCTTTTATAAAAAGTACCTTTTATAAAAAGTACCTTTTATAAAAAGTACCTTTTATAAAAAGTATCTTTTATAAAAAGTACCTTTTATAAAAAGAACCTTTTATAAAAAGGAATGTAGGATTTTTCGGTGAAGAAAAAAACCTTCTGGAAAAGGTACTTTTTGGAAATTTCGTTTCTAACGGGGGTAAGAAAGTGTACTTTTGGTACTTTTTTACATTCTGCTAAAGTATTTTCAAAAAATTTTGTTTCTAGAGCTGTAAAAAAGTGTTTTTTGATACTTTTTATATTTCATGAAGTAATTATCCTAGGCACTGAAATTTTGAATGCTTTAAAAAGTTATTTTTTGGAAATTCTGTTTCTAAGGGTCGCGACCGATCGTAAAAGGGATAAAAAGTGCAAATTTGGTTATTCTTATATTTCTTGAAATAATGGTTCAGAAACTTGATGTTTTAAATAAAAGATCACCTAGCACAAAAAAACAGTTTTTTGAAAATATAATTTTACGGGGAAAAGGGGGCAACCTGGTAACAGTGGTGTAAAATGGTACTTTTCAAAAATAAAGACAATAGAACTTTTTATTTTTTTAACGCATATTATACGGAGAGGAATGAAACTTACATGGAACGAAAGGAGATGGACTTGGAAGTGAAATGGAATAGAACGGGGAACGAAGTGGAATAGAGCTGGGAACAATATGGAATGATAGTTTTTACTTAAGTTTTACATATTTAACTTTTTTGACTCCATATTTTTTCTCTATATGTTTTTCCACTCAAACTTATTTTTATTCCAATTTTTTTTTTCACTGAAATATTTATTCACTCAAAATCTTAAAACCGGATATAAGGGCTCGAAAATTGTCAATATATTTTTTCACCGAAACGAGCATGATGACGTACCAGCGAAGTTATTCAAATTTTATTGTTTAAATTATTCATTAAAATATTACTTTATGAAAGACTTAAACGTTCACAAGTAAATGAAACAAAAACTATGTAGTGGATTTTTTTTTAAATCGATAGAGTAATCCTGATCCTTTTATTATCCGGTATTCAATATAACCGGTAACGAACTACCGGGATGGTAAGCTAGTACCGTCATAAATTAAATTAAAACAAGTAAAAATGTTAAATTCGGCCTTGCCGAATGTATTGATAACCTCCACAATTTCAAAAAATTTATTGCAAAAAACTTTATTTAAAAGGAAATTACTTTTGAAAAAAAAAAAAATTTTTGAAAAAAATTCCCCGAAAAAAAAAAAATTTTTTTTGGTAAAAAAATAAAATCCGCGATTTTTTTTTTTTTTTTTGTCAAAAAGTATGTTCGTTCTTGTTTAAATACCATTTCGTGTTCAATTATGTACACATATGCCAACCAGCAGCCGAATTATAGCATTTTGTATTTTAAGGTTATGTTGAATGTACTAAAATTTTTGAGGTGTCGTTACTTTTTTGTTCATAACTTTTGAACCGCTGAACCGATATTGCTCAAATGCAATACCAAACTTCTCGGGAGAACTTTCAATAAATATGTTAAATTTCAGTCATCTCCGTGTAATATTTTGGTCGTGATCACCATTTCCACAGACATACGGATATTGCTAGAATGTCGTAAAATCGATCGGGGATCATGAATATATTTTTTTTTTTTAGATTTTCCCAATTTGTTTACAGTTTTTAGTACCCTTCGAAAACTCCTTCGTGGTAAATTTTCATATTTTTTTGATGACCCGTTCAAAAGATATCGAATTTTTAAAAATTAGTAGTTTGCTCCTTTACTCAAAATTCTTTTACTCATAACTTCTTCAATAATGGTCCAAATTTCAATTTTTTTTTTTCAAAATTTTTGTTTTTTTGCGTACTTTCTAAAAAAAAATACCCAAAAATTCTTAAAAGCGTTCTAGTATGCGATTTTTAAGTTTTTAAATTTAAATCTCATTTTTGAAAATGTTTGTACTCTTCGATTTTTTTGAAATTTTTTTGTGTAAAACTTCTGTCGATTCTACAAATTTTTTGCCCAGGAAGATCGTGGGATAACGATTATTACTATTTTTTAATTTTTTTTGAAAAAATTTTATTGTAATTTTCCAATCTTAAAATCATTTCTACTGCTCCAATGGTGCGTGATAGAGGGGTCATTTATAAGACCGACTCCCATTAATTTTTACGTCTTAACATTTCTTTGGAACAAACTAATACCCTATCTCCAATTTCTAAGGGGGCTCCCACACAAAACGACATTTTTTAAAATTTACTCCAACCGCTCTAACTGCCCTAATAGTGCCCTTACAACAACAAAATGTATGACCGACCCACATTATTTTTTTAGTCCAAACATTTTCTCCGAACACACCTAAGACGGTTCCCATACAATTTTTTTTTTATTTTTTGTAAATTTGTTTTATTTAATCAGCTTCTACCGGTCCAATGGTGCGTCCGAGACCCATTTATTTTTACCCTACAACATTTTTTTAAAACATATCTACGCTTTATCTCCACACCCTAAGTATTCTCCCATACAAAAAACAGTTGGAGCAAATTTTATAAAAATTTAATTTTGAATGAAAGCCTACTTAGGGAGTGGAGATAGAGCGTAGGTATATTTTAAAAAAATGTTGTATTGAAAAAATAAATGGGGGTCGGTCTCAATAATGACCCCTCTCGGACGCATTATTGGACCGGTAGAAGCTGATTTAATAAAACAAATTTACAAAAAATAAAAAAAATTGTATGGGGACCGCCTTAACAGTTAAATATAGAGGGTAGGTGTGTTCTAAGAAAATGTTTGGACTAAAAAAATATTGTGGGTCGGTGATACATTTTGTTGCTCTATGGGCACTATTAGGGCAGTTAGAGCGGTTAGAGCAAATTTTAAAAAATTTCGTTTTGTGTGGGAGCCCCCTTAGAAATTGGAGATAGGGTATTCGTTTGTTCCAAAGAAATGTTAAGACGTAAAAATTAATGGGAGTCGGTCTTATAAATGACCCCTCTATCACGACCCCTCTATGACGCACCATTGGAGTAATAGAAATGATTTTAGGATTGGAAAATTACAATAAATTTTTTTCAAAAAATTTTCAAAAATAGTAATAATTGTTATCCCACGATCCTCCTGGGCAAAAAGTACGTAAAAAAACAAAAATTTTGAAAAAAAAAATTTGCAATTTGGACCATTATTGAAGAAGTTATGAGTAAAAGAAGTTTGAGTAAAGGAACAAACTACCAATTTTAAAAAATTCGATATCTTTTGTCACCAAAAAAATATGAAAATTTACCACGAAGGAGTTTTCGAAGGGTACTAAAAACTGTAAACAAATTGGGAAAATCTAAAAAATTTTTTTTTCAAAGTGTCCGATTTGACATGGAATGCCCCATATACTTTATGGGGTCCCCGACCGATATTTCGATGCGTTACACACGGAATGACAAAGCGAGTATACCCCCATACTGTAGTTGGAGGGTATAAAAAAAGTTGCAATTTTGCACTATTGCAAGGGTAAACAAATTCTGAAGTGAATATCCTGATTATATTAAGCTGTCCCGAATCAAAAATAACCAATTCTTCATATAGTTTTCAAAATTTCTTAAAATTATTAACAAACAAATAATGATTCACTCACCTTTGATGCCGATATAAAACTATTTTCATTATCCAACGCCAAAATAGATCGCACCGAATTTGTGTGACCCACAAATGATTGTAACTTAATCTGTTTCAAATTTAATGTAGTATCTTTATCGGATCTGGTAATTTCGTGACGCCAATAGGCTAACCAATTACCCTTTAAATGACGTGTATTAGGTAAGTGTTCAAACTTATAAGCTACCATATCTAAAACTTCCATAGAATCAAGTTGTTGTGGTGGCTTTTGATTTGTCTTAATCCTAGACGATGGTTGTGCTGTAGGACTAGCTACCTCAATACGATTGCCCACAACTTGTGTACCAAAACTATTGGCTGCCTGTAAATCATCTGGAACAGAATCTAAACTCAAGTGTGTGGGACAATCTACAGCATCACTTGATCTAGGTATATTGGGAAATGGTTTATAATCAGGTTGTTCAAATTCATGACAGAGCGTTAAGACGAATTCTAAGTTTAGTACAGTTCTTTTCATTATATCTTCTCCTAGAAAACGTAAAAAAGCCAAATAAGATGAATGAGCTAAGGCGGGAGAGAAAACATCACGTATTTCTTCCAATTCCCGTTTATTTTCAGTTTGTTGTTCTTTGGTTGGGGGAGATATGTTGAAAGAATTATAATCTGATTCAAAGTTAATGGTTTCACCGAAAGCTTTATCGAAGATTAAGAAGAATGGTCTTAAAACGCAATAACATAAATGTTCACGTGTCATATCGGAACCCAGGCGTACACTTAAAACATAAACAGCATCTAAAAGTTTTCGAGACAATACTGAGCGACCCAAATAGCCACTGGGCATAAGAACGGTTGAAGAACCCAATAAACGTAAGACAGGTAAAATAATAGAATCTAAAAATAAATCCTAAAAAGAAGATTTAAATTTAGTAAAACTGTTAAAATTTATATAAAATCCAAAATAACCTTTAAATGTTCCATTATTGTAGCATCTGTAAGACATGGTATTAAATATTTTAATAATTGTAAGGTACTAATTATAGCTCCTTCTAAGCTGCCCGTTAGACGTTTCACACCTAATGATATTAGCTCACTAATATGTGGAAAATATTGTAATAAAATTACTTGTTCTCCATATAGAGCAGCTATAGCCATTAAACATTCAAGAACTCGTACAGCACTACGATCGCCTACAACACGAGCATCGGATACCGTAAAATAATTCAAATGGTGAGCTTCTTCTAAAGGTCCTGTTTCAGGTAATAGATTTTCTTGGCCCACATAACAAAGTGTTAACATTTTCAATAGATTTTTTGTTATAAATCTAGAAGTTAAAACTGGTCCCAAACGATGTGATAGCCATACTAAGCTTTTGCTACTCATTTCAGATATACAATTATTTTGTAATGATTTCTCTTCAGATATTTTTGATATAACTGAAGCTTGTAAAGAATCACTAGCCTCTTGGTTAAACACTTTTGCATTATCTTTCGTGTTCTTTTCCTTTCGGCCGTCCACTTCATCGTCTTCCTTGCCGTTTTTCGTTTCCCTACGCATATCTCGTCTTATTTGTTTTTGTTCTTCTTCGGCGGCATTTTGTAAAATCTCAAATGAATCTATACTTTTACGAGAACCAATATCACAATCTATTGTATTCAATTGATAAGATCTGCGAAAAACGCTAGCTGGTATTGCTATGGTGGGAGAACGTGGTCCTAATTGATTAAGATCTACCGGTGAATCGTTGGCATTTTGGCTATTCAAAGAAATTTTATCTGGTTCTTCAAAGGAATTATTGGAAATTTTGTCACCATATATAATTTCAGATATTGCCAATTTTTCTGGTGTTGTATCCAATTGACGTTCATCATCATCTTCTATAGCTTCTTCGGCAGTGGTAGGTCTCATATCAAAGGAATCAAGAGATTTATTGGAAATATGATCAGATGTTGATATACGATCAGAGTTGGCGTCATCATCAAAGCTAAAAACATCTTCAATATCAGGTTTAAGATGGGTAGCTGAGGATAAAAGGTAAAGAGATTATTTAAAGATTGAAGAGATTATTAATTTAACCAACTTCTAAACGCTGGCTAACAAATGTGCAGACAATTGAACCAAGTCTTGACTAAAGTTCTCTTGATTAATGTTCTTAGTTATTAAAAGATCCCTAACGAAAATGTAAAATTCCAAAACAGGGTTGTTTTAAGTCCACAGATCCTATGATCTTTATGATTAACTCTATGCTAGCATGCTGAGGTTAAACACAGTACCGTTTTAACCATTAGAGCACGCTTGCCCAGGGCCTCGACATTGCGGGGTCCCACAAGACCGATAAATTTGCTTACACGAAAAAAGGATCATAGTTTTTCCTGACAGACGTTTTTTAGAGCAAAAATAAGGTTTTCAAAATGTTTTTAATGTAAATTTTATATTTTATTATAGAAGTTTGATGAGTTTATTTTGGCTTGAGGTTATGGGGTTTTTATATATAAAATAAAAATTCAAAAAATTTTTTTATGAAGTTTTTATTTAAATATATTTATTTTTTCTCCAATATTTCTATCAGCATCGCTGATCATCTTCAGGGATCTGACAAAGATATACATATAACAATAATTAAATTTTATAATTTCATAAACAAAAATAATAACACAAATATCACACAAAAAAATAAATAAAACACAATAAAACATAAAAAACAATAATTACATTTAAAATATTTTTAAATCGACGTTGAGTTGAGGACTTCCTTACTGCTTTGTAAATTTTTGTCAACTAATTTTTGTTTTTGTTTTGTTTGTCTGTGCTTGTCAACTATGTGTCTATATATTGGAGCTATTCTCTCTGTATCTGTTTTAAAATTCAATCTCATATTAATAGGGGTATTGATGATGTGGAGCATCTCCAGCGTGTATCTTTTGGTGTAATGCCTCTCTTCTTGTAAAACTTTTACGCCTTCAAAATTTGGTTTATGACCAGTTTTTACACTGTGGGCAGCTAGAGCAGTTTTTTGTTCCAAAGGTTTGTCTACTGCTTTATGATCTGACTTATGCGAAGAAATTCTTGTCTTTAATTTTGTTTTTGTTGTTCCAACATATACTTTGTTGCATATGTTGGATCCGTCTCCGTTACAATTTATCTGGTATACCAGATTCGACTTGTCCTCATTATTTATTTTGGATTTAGTATTGCTAAAAAGTTGATTTAACGAGTTATTAGTTTTAAGCGCCATCACAAACTTTTCGTTGTCATAAATATTTGAATTTTTAAGTCTCTCAGACAATCCAGGTATATATGTTACCGATTTATAAATTTTCTGCTGATCTTGTTTTTCAATCGGATTTTGCGCTCTCGTTGTGACATGTTCAATCAAATCGTTGATTGTCTTTTTAGGGAAATCATTTTTAATTAAAGTATTTGTTATTTTATTTATGTTTTCTTTGTGAAACATCGGGTCGCTTATACCTAAAACTCTTCTAATAAAATTCGTCGCTGTATTTATAATTATACGTCTGGGATGTTTGGATTGGAAATTGATTAGTCTACCAGAAGCTGTAGGCTTTTGGTACCAATCCAATTTTAAAACATCATTTTGTCTTGTTACGATCGCGTCCAAGTATGGTAACTTTTCGTCTTTTTCCTCTTCTTTGGTAAATTGTATTTGTTTATTAAAAGAATTAAGAATTTTTAGTGTGTCATCCACAGCTCCGATTTTAATTATTCCGAAGAGATCGTCAACATATTTAGTCAAAATTTTTGGTTTTGTTTCCATCATCTCTGTTGAGAAGTCCAGTAACTCCTCCATCACAATATCAGCGATGACTGGAGAAGCAGGTGACCCCATCGGCATTCCTTTTCTCTGTTCATATACTTTGTCATCATATTTAAAGTACCTTGTATCTTTAATGCAGAAATTTATGATATCCATGAAGAGTTGTCGAGGTATCTTTGTGTGTTTTTCCAAAATACCCCATTTACTGTCAATTATCTTAAGGGCTAAATTTACTGGAATGCTAGGGAAAAGTGATATAACGTCAAAAGATATAAGGATTTCATCATCACCTATCTTGTGGTTGTTTACCCTAGATTTAAAGTCAATCGCGTCTTTTACATTGTATTTTGAATCTCTCGTCAAGTTTTTTAAAATATCAACTATGTACTTACATAGACCGTAGAATTTCAGATTCTAACTAAATTTAAGAATTTTTATATGAGATAAATTCTCTCTACACATAAAGTCTCAAACTCATTTTACTCTCTTCCTTAAGAAAAATTCTCTGATTCTGAAAACTTTTTCTTTTAGCAAAGGTCTTAGATTCTGCGAACTTTTTCCCATAGAAAAATAGTTTTTTATAAGTTTCAGATTCGAAGACATTTTTTCTAGAGAAAAAGTCTCAGATTCGGAGACTATTTTTAAATAGAAATGCATCAGATTCGGAGAGCTGTTTCCTATAGACAAAGTCTCAGATTCTGACACCTGTTTTCTATAGAAAAATTCTTAGTTTCTGAAAATTTTTCCCTATAGAAAAAGTCCAAGATTCTGAAATCTTTTTCCAATAAAAACAAAAAAGTAAAAGACCGTTTTCACCATTAGGGCAAACTGGGCACGTGCCCATGGCCCCTAACCTAAGGGGGCCAAACAAAACCGTTACAATCTTAAACAATTTTTAAACAAAGTTATAATTAACCTACCTTCCATATCCACCGACAAAGTATTATCCTCAAAATCATCACCTTTTTGTGGCGACATCAAAGTTATATCATCTTCATTACCCGTAGCACTAGCAGCATAACTTAAATTTTTACTAGTACGTCTTCCAATCACAGCGCTATGATAATGTAAACCATTACCATCTTCAGGTTCCTTATAACCACCAACAGCCTCAATAAGAGGAGCAATAAAATTCGTTAGAAAACATTTCAAGCCAAAACGTACAATTAGACGTAACAAAAATATTTGATGATACAGCTTAACAGATTTACGTGATTTAAATGAACTGCTAGTGGAGAAGCGTAAATGACCCGAAGAAGAGTTTATAGACTCGGATAAAGAACGATTTCGTACTGATATCATGCCTCTTTCAAAACTTTCCACATCATAAAGTTTCATCAGGGGTAGTAGCAATAGTTTTTGAGTTTGTGATAGACCCAAAGATTGGGCGACGGCATCAAAGAGATTCCAGGCAGCTAATATGGAAGTATGTTCTTGTGTCAGGAGATCAATAATATGAGGTAATAATATATCAATGGAAGGAAATTGTTCATCATAACCTATGGGATCCAATAAACGTCTTGTGTGAGCACAACAAGACATTACTTTACATTTGGCAATTTTACGTTCATACAATACCCGAAGACTATCAACTTCGGTATATTTTGCACAATCCAAACCATTACAATGAAAGTGCGTGTGAAGCTCCAATAAAACCGAAGCAAAGTCAAAAGATTGTAAAGATCGTATTAAGGCATAGGAGGGATAATAATTGCTGGGAAATGGTATAAGTAAATTTTGATATATTGGTTCCAGTAATTGATTGGCGGAGGGTAAAGGTAAACCATTATCGGTTATGATATCAGAAGTATTTAAATTGAGCAATTGGTTAGTGGTAACACGTAAACATTTCGGTATCTCTTGCTTATGTAGCGTAGCTATAGTTTGACATGCTTTTAAGCGTTGCTCAAATTTAGGAGCAAGATTGTGACCAATTAAGGGTCTTAATTTAGATAAAGCAAATATTTCTACTATTAGGCAACCTAAAATTTGTAAATCTTGTAACTTTTTCTCTTGTAAGTAAAGCAAAGAGTTATTTTTCCTGTGTGCTTGTAAAGTTTTGTTAACCATTAATGTTTTAGGTTTTTGTTTGGCTCCTGTTACGCCAGTTGCTGAAGCCTCATTGAAAAGCTGATTCGTAAAACTATGATTTTCGCTATAATCCTCAAATAATAAATCACTATTGTAAATTTTCTCTTCTGTGTTTTCTGTTGATTTTTGCAAGGGGAATGTTTTGCTTATAAATTGTTGTGTTGTTTCCAAAGATTGCAATAATGCACAAGGATTATAATCCTTAGGTAATTCTATAAAATTGGTAGATTTATAAAAATTTGAAGTTTTTGATTGTTCTTCTAGGCTGGGTGGAATTTTTAAAGAGAGACGTGGAGAAGATTTTGTGGAACTATTGGTTGTGGTATCCATAACATCTAGAGATTCTGAAGATTTATTTAAATTCTCTGTACTCTTGGCTAAACGTTTTGTTTCTTTATTAAGATGTGTATGACGAGATTTTGAAGATTTTTCTAACTTTTTCTGTGAAGTTTGTAGTAAATTTTGTATTCTGGGTGCCTGTTTATTAAACCATATCGATTGTGTTCTCTTAGCTGGATGGGGTTGATTAAAAAGTTGTACTATTCCTCTTTGGGTAAGATTTTTATGTTGATCTACCATAGTGAGGCATACATTTTTTGATTTTATAGCTGCTTTTCCTGATAATTTACAACCAAAATTTAAATCAATCCAATAGTGTAGTCTTTCACTAACAAATTGTGATTCCAAAGCCTCACGATGTTTACAAATAAAATCTTCTGGACATGAAGCCCATGAAGGTATTTCTAAATCAGGTAAATCTTCGTGTATTGATTTAAAAATCATTGGATCTGAATAAAATTCTGGTATACATTCATCTGGTGTCCATTCTTGTAGTCTTTGTATGGTAGCAGGATATTCTGCTGGTACCCATATAGGTCTAACATGATCTCTTAAGATATGTTGAGGAGTTCTTCTAGCCATATATACAAAATATGTAATTTCTGATAGAAAATCAGAAACATGATGTGGTATTTGTTGGCTGTTGGAAGAAAAATTTGTTTCCAATTCCTTGTGTGATTGTTGGGAAGCATGTTGAAACATTAAATCTAAATGCAAATCACCCTTATTTAATCTATATTTACTTTTAGATAAATCTCTCCAATTGGAACCATTGCGGGTAGAAAAATCAGTTACCCAAGGCATGATATGATGATAGGAGGGATTTTTAAGAGTTCGTCCAGCTGCCTGATTTAAAATGGTTAGATAATCATAATTGCTTAATAAACCATTACACCACATATCACAATAATCCCTCAGAGAAAATTGCTTTAAATCATAAGAAAATTTCAAATCTAATTTTAAATTTGAAACAGACAAATGTTCATTATCCAAAGGTATCTGATCAAATTCTAAATCCTGTTGACCAGCAGTACAGTCACTTGGAGAATGTGTTTGTGCATCTTCCATGGTTAGAGGTAAAATATTTGCTTCCACTTGAGGTATTAATAAAATCCATAAATTTTCATTTAATAAAATATCCTGCATAGACACCTCTCCCACGACTAAACCCAAGCTATGTAAGGATTTATAAAGTTCCAGTAGTTGGTATATCAAAAACAATGATTTATTGTAGTTTTTTGTTAAAATAGCTGGACTAAATGTAATGCAGTCATAGAGAGAAGTTGCCACACAGGGTGGATAAAACAATACCACAAAATATGAAGAAGTTTCTATAGCTGCTAAGGCGGGCATAATATTGGAATGACATTCTGGTATAGACTCATCATTTGCCACATTCTCCGAATCCTCCCTTAAACGATCCAGCTTACAATGAATAACAGGACACTTAAAGATGCGTAGTAATATCTCCTTTAAAACCACATCATAAGGTAAAAGACTGCCAGAAGGAGATCTTCCTAGTTTAGTATGTTGCCTAGAATCTTTATCACCTTTTAAATGTGCTTCCGGACAATTTTTAAAATAATTTTCCCATAAATTTTTAAAATTTGCACACATAACCTCAAACACAGCTGGAGAATAAGACAAAGGCATTGATGAAGCAAATTCGGAAGTTAAAGATTCATCATTTATACTTGATTTTAAGGGATACACCTTTAAATGAGGTTGTTTTTTATAAAGCTGCAGCAATACACGACACCAAGGATGTTCCAATTCACCTTCCGGATGGGCACGTCTATCCAAATTTGGGTATAATGGAAAATTAGCGATTTTACGTTTCTTTTCGAGTATCTGCAGCCATTGTTTATCGCAAATAAGTTGATAACGTAATTGTTGTGCACAATCTGCTACATGTTGATAATTTATGCCAATTTCTAAAGAAACAGTTTCCATATTGCCTCACCCAAGGGGACAGAACTAATAATATTTGTTAAAGTTTTATCAAATAAACTGGAAAAACAATCGTCTTACATATAATTACAGGCTTATTAACATATTATTCACAGTTTTTATCACGTTTTTTTTCAAGTAGAAAACAAAAAACTGCAAATTCTTTATCAAATATCAAAAGGGGTGTTCCATATAAAAAAATTTACAATGAAATTCTTTGTCCTCCAAAAATAATCTCTTCTCAATGCCAGACTTCTTTTCTTAACAGGTTGTTGTTTTTCTTATTGTATTATAGTTATTTTATTGTTTTCAATGTTTTTTCTCGTATATTTGTTTATATTTTAATAAATATTAATTTTTACAACACAAGCCATAAAATTTTTGCACTGCTTGCAATTTTTTCATTTTTTTTTAAGAAAAAAATACTCTGAAGAATCAAAACAAAACTAGAAAATAATAAAAAAGGAGAAGAAGAAGCATTAAAACCATTCACAATAGTGTTAGAGTTGCTGTGAATCCAAAAAAATATTTATGTGGTATGTTCAGTGCATTCAGAGTGGAGGTAAATTAATAACGGTCATGTTGTTTAAAAATTTGTAAAGTATGACAATAATCACAATTGGAGCGGCAAGCGGTTTTCCGCAATTGTCCTCATAAAAATAGAATTGAATCTAGTTTGGCGGAAAAACGCGGCGGTTTTTTGTTTTAATACAAAACGTATGTGACAGGTGCGGAAAAACGCTTCCCGCTCCAATTGTGATTATTCTCTAACATTTTTAAAACCACTTGTGTTTTATTTAAAAAGGAGCATGGCATGTTACGCCCCTTTTCCAGAGTGTACTCCTATAGTTGGCGCTCGATTAGTACTAGGGCTTCCAACTCCCAAATCAAGATCTTGGAAATCCCGAGATTTTTGGGATTAGGCGAATACCGAATTTCGGGATTTCTGATTTTCAATCCCTGGGTTGAATTTTAATTTCGGGATCCCAATTTTTTTTTTAATATTTATGTTTTTTTTAATTAGTAGTATTAAATATTAATTTTGGTGAACACAAATAAAAAAAAATCCGCCAAAAGTTCCGTTTGGTACCATTTTTTTGTAAATGCAAAAGGTGAAACGTTAGCGAAATGTAAAGCTTGAAAAAAGTCAAATTAAATAATTTGGAGAAATATTTTATTTAAAATATCGTATTAGCGCTTTGATAAACTTCACATATCATTAAATTCAAGATATATACATCTGCGAGTGAATCGTTTAAGCGTGGAATGCATTTAAGCGACAGCACTAAAGTAAGCGCACTTAAGTAAAAAATGCTTTTATGCGGGAGAGTCAAAGCGGAGAACGGTATTTTTATATTATTTACATATGTCCAGTGTTTTACCTATATAAAAAAAATAGTTCAGAAATTTCATCATGTACTTCAACCCGATGTGAGAAAAAGAAAACATTTTGACATTGAGCAACAGCCATTTGAAACTTTTTGGGCACTTGTTCAACAAGGGTTATCGATGTGTTTCAAGAACAACTCACAATTACTTTTTGAGTCGATCTAGCGATGTCCGTTCGTCTGCATGTTCATTAGGGGTATAACCAAAATAGGAACCTATGATAACCGTATGGGCAATGTTATTCTGATAACAAAAACCGTTATCCGGGGTCATTTTGGCCCAAAAACCTTCGGCACCGATTGCAATTTCTAAAACACCATAAATTGAAATTTTTTATATATTATGGTGGGATTCCTTCCCATCCACCGGTTTTTGGTTTTTGTCGTTTTACAAAACAAGACCAAAATTAAAGAATGGTTTTCGACATTAGAAAAACGGATTTCCTGAATAATTGAAAAACATATTAGCGAAAACATCATCGCGATCGGTGCCGAACCTTTTTTAACATTCACGAAAAAAAGAACACATATTTCTTATTAATTTTTCATGTACTTTCTCACTATGATAGGTCCTTTTTGATATTTGCAAAAAAACGCAAATGGTTATATCCCTAATGTTCATGTAAACGGTGTAAACACGATACGGGTACTAATTTTTGATCAATTTACTTGGAATTTGAAACTTAAGCCTCTCTTGGCCAAAGAACGAAGACTATTTAAATTGGAAAAAATCGGTCTATGTTTAGACCTAGCCCCCATACAAAGGTCCTCTTTAATTTTTGCTCAAATTTGGCAGGTAAACGTGTTTTGTATTCACAAATTACCATTCCGAATTTTTAAGGAATCGGACCAGTTCTTCTTGTAACACCAATACAAACCACCTTCCCGATATTCACATAAATCGCTCAAATTTCATTAATATAAAATATGTATATTGAATTCAAATTTTATTTGTGTGTGTTTAACGCGTACTTTAAATACGTTATAACATATTTGGGACCTAGCATTACTTTTGTATGAAAAACAATGCCACTGCCTGTTATTGCATTGGCATTTTACATGAAAAATATTAATGCCTCAATGCTTAGGTCCCAAGTATGCGTTATAAAATGTGATTATAATCGGACCATTTTTGGACTTATACTCTATTCAAACTTACAGTTTTAAACCGTTTTTAGCAATTATTTTTAGCATTTACTGTCAATATACTGTAATAGCATAAAGAAAGTGCTAAAAATATTGCTGCTAAAAACGGTTTAAAACTGTAAGTGTGAATAGGGTATTAGGCCCCATATGAAAATTTCTCAGATGTTTTGTTAAGGCCTCTACAGACGATTCAATATTATGCACAATCTGCATGTATTTTTTTCAGTTCAATATTTTACACAGTATGTTTATGTATGCCATTTGTGGGAAAACGTCAAAAATATTGTGCATAATATTGCGTCGTCTGTAGGTACCTTTAAATCGGTTTATTGGCCACAAATAAAAGCCTTTTTTACTAAAATTTAGTAGGTAAATGTTTTTTTATATTAATAAAAGTTTTGCCAAAAGGTAGACCCAATCGGTCCATGTTTGAACTTGGTACCCATTTTCCGGGAAACACTGGTGTAGGGTATTATGTGGTCGGTCTTGAACGACTATAACTTTCTAACTTGTTTTTGTTTTTTTCAATTTGTCAAAAAAAATTTTTTTAAAGTTTGTGATTTTTTTTTTCTAAAATTTTATTTTAATAAATTTTTTATTTCAAAAAGCAAAAAATTTGACAAACAGCTTTTGTGTTCGGGACTTAATTTTTTTTTGGTACTTATAAAATTTTTCAAAATTGGTTTTAATATAAGCATTTTTATTTTTTTCCTAAAAGTATTTTTATTTTTTTAAATCAAACCGGAAAAAACACCAAAAAAATTTTGTGTCTGAAATTTTTCAAACATTTGTTCAGAAAATCATTCAATTTGTTTCCCCCCTTAAAGAATTTTTAATGTGATTTTTTAAACACTCTCTTAGCTCATTATTCCGCTACCATAAAATGGCACTATATGGTAATGGAATAATGAGCTAATAATACGATTTGACAATTATCAAGTTACATAATCACTGTGCACTAGAGATGGGCGCGTGAGTGATTTTTGACTCACACTCACTCACGTTCACGAAAGGAAATTTTGAATCACGCACACTCACGCAAGAGCATATTTTTTCTACTCACACTCACTCACAATCACGCGAGTAAATTTAATACAACTCACACTCACGTGCACTCATGCAAGCTTCACTCACACTCACGTTGACTCGCACTCACGAAACACTTATTCAAAAATCTTTCAAAATTTTCAGCAAAATTTTAAGTTCAGCGAAATTTTACATTTTTTTTCTTTTTTCGGGACGAAATATTAAATAAATCTACATATATTTTACAATTTTTTGTTGCTTTTTTTTGGTACAAAAGGAAATAAGAAGAGAAAATAAATCACTCAAACTCACGCAAAAAAAACGACTCACGCACACTCACTCACGCAAAAATCTTACTCACGCACACTCACTCATGCAATTTTGTTCTCCACTCACACTCACTCACAATCACGTGAGTAAAACTGAAATCAGTCACACTCACTCGTGATCACGCGTGAATCACGTGAATCACGCTCTAATCTGCTCATGTGCCCATCTCTACTGTGCACCGTTGCGTTTAATAGTTGTTTAAAGGCAATTACAAAATTAAGTATACGCCTCTTATACAGATTTCCAGTAATTATAATTATACTTATAGATTGACCTTGAAACCCCGTTTAACGAGGTTTCATGCCAAACCTCATTTGAAAATACGTATTTTCCCTCACAAATTGAAACCTTTTTGTAGTGAGGTTTCAACGAAAGTACGTTGAAACCTAATAAATTTCATAATTTTTCATATTTTTACCACTGTGCGACAATGAGAAATAGAGAAAATGGGAAAATGCCAAAAATTAAAAAATAAATAAATCTATTTATTTATAAAATTGCTTTAAAATATTAATTGATTTGGATTAAAAAAAAAATAAAACCTCTTAAAAAAATAGTTTGTGCATTATATTATTAGTTTTTAAGGATATTTGTTTTTATCTAGTTTCCGAAAACTAGATAAGTGTCAAAATTATCGAGTGTGAACAGTCGAGGTTTAAAATTTAAAATACAAGGTTTCAACGGGGTTTCGAGGTAAGTGTGAATGCACTATTATACCCAATTCACACCTGTGGTGAAATCTCGTTCGAACGAGATTTTGATCATATGGTTGTGTATAAAATGATCGAAATCTCGTTCGAACGAGATTTTACCTTAGGTGTGGATAGGCCTTTACAGTTCATCAACTTCAATTGTGTGTAAAAAAATCTAGCACTAAATTAAAAAAAAAAAACTTGAGGATTTTGTAGTGGTAAATGATAACTTTCATTTGCTTTAGGTTTTATCCCATTCCGATTTTGGTTGTTGCACTGTGTTATTGTCCCGCTGTCAACGCTTTGCCAATGTAGGCGCCACCGTAATTTTCTGCCTGGGATTTTTTAACATTTTGAAGGGTATAAAAGATTCGACAATGCAGAGCTAATCACTCTCAGAAATTAAATTTTTTTTTTGTATTTTTGTCAGTTGTTTTTTTTTAACACAACTCACAGTAATGTAGTAACAGTCAATTCAAGCAGTTATTTTATTTACATTTATTTTTTTATTTTTTTAAATTTAAAAGCTATTTTTGTGTCAACTGTCATATTCAGTTGGATTTTTTGCCTAATAAATTGTGTGTGGTCAAAAATGTTAAATACAGATTTTAAACTAAAGATGATACATTTTTATTAAAAATATTAGAAAATAAAACGTTTAAAAATTACTTACATAATTTCGCATCACATGTTTTATAAAATTAATTATTCATATTGCATTAACTTTATTTAACCTAGTAACTGGCTCTTGTAATTGAACTACTCTACTACTCGTGTTATTGAACTTGAAGTGGGTGATTATGTACAAAATGCTACTACAGTATAAAATATAACTAGAGGCAAAAATTTTTAAAATAATTATTTTTGTTTAATTTTTAAAACGAAAATGATAAAGGTACTTTGCGAAATGAAGTATGAATTAATATATTACACCATTTTGATGGGGATACTGTATAAAATTAAACATATTTTTATAGCCTCCATTATTTCGTTTGTATTGCACCGAATTATCGGCATATGACCCCATTAAGTAAATCTGTTCTATATTTATTAATGATCCTTGATCGATTCTCAGATATTTAGGCGATGTCCGCCAGTCTGTGGAAAGCACAATGCAGTCCAAAATAAAAAATATGGTGTTTGGAACCAACATTTCTTATGTTTAAAGGCTTGTAAAGTTTTGAATGGTTTAAATCGGACCAGGGTGAAAAATTCCTGTTGTAGAACTAAACCAATCTCTGCAAAACGCAATTTTTACGTTTTTTTTGTACTTTTGTTCAATAAATGAAAAAAATTTATCTCAGAAGAAGGTCAGGGGCTAATTACACAGTGATACAAAATCGAACTTTCCGAATCAGAATGGGATGAAACCAAAAGCAAATGAAAGTTGACATTTTATATAACAAAACCCTCAAGCATTTTTGTACACGCATTTAAAGTTGGTGATTTTAAAGCATTTAAAGTTTTTGTTTACTAAATATGTCCTACTTTAGGGGCGCCTGGTGGTGCCCTTATACGTTATGAATTTCGTTGCAATTGGTCTAGTATCTACTTACTGAATAGTCAAATTATAAAAAATAAACCACTGTCCACCCTTGCGTATGATTGTTATTTAAAGACACTTACAAAATTAAGTATACGCCATTTATACAGTAGAGCGACTCAAAAAAAAAAGTGATTTAGTTACCCCTCTGAAAATAAAGCTTGATATGTTTTATGATGATTCCCAAAATATTTTGGTTCTAGCGTTGACCATCCGTGAGCTGGACCATTTTTAAAAAAGGTCCTTTTTTCAGTTTTTCGAATTTTTTTGTACTTTGCTCCAAGACGACATAAATAAAATTTGGTGTCATCGAAAAGAGTTTTTGACGCAGCATCCAATGGTATATAAAACTTGACCACTTGCGACCTGCAAATTGCGATATTTAACTAAATACATATTTTCGTTTCGGGTTTTCATACAAATTCTACGTATTTGGAAATAATGTTCTGCTTTTCAAATTGAATCAGTTTTAAAATAATGTTTATTTATTTTTTTTTTGTAATTATTCACATTAAACGCGAAAATCGCGATATATTTTATATTTTTTCAAATATAGGCAATATGGGTATCAAAATTTTTCATTTTTCAATTATAATAACCTGGTGATAAGTAAAATATCTGTTTTCAAATCTAGGATGCTGTGAGATAAATTTAAGTTTTTAAATATTATTTTTTAACAATGTTCTGCTTTTCAAATTGAATCTGTTTAAAAATAATGTTTATTTATTTTTTATTATTCACATAAATCGCGAAAATCGCGATATATTTTCTCTTTTTTTAATATAGGCAATATGGGTATCAACTTTTCTCGTTTTTCAATTATAATAATCTGGTGATAAGCAAAAGATCAAATCTAGGATGCTGTGAGATATATTTATGTATTCAAATTTTATTTTATTAGTTACTAACAGAACACCAGATTATTATAATTGAAAAATGAAAAAAATTGATATCCATATTGCCTATATTAAAAAACATATGTAAAATAAATCACGATTTTCGCGTTTTATGTGAATAATAAAAAAAAATAATAAATTGACATTATTTTAAAACAGATTCAATTTGAAAAGCAGAACATTGTTAAAAAATTAATATTTAAGAACTTAAATTTATCTCACAGCATCCTCGATTTGAAAACAGATCTTTTACTTATTACCAGGTTATTATAAATGAAAAATGAAAAATTTTGATACCCATATTGCCGATATTTGAAAAAAGATTAATAAATCGCGATTTTCGCGTTTTATGTGAATAATTACAAAAAAAAAAATTAATTAATATTATTTTAAAACAGATTCAATTTAAAAAGCAGAACATTATTTCCAAATACGTAGAATTTGTATGAAAACGCGAAACGAAAATATGCATTTAGTTAAATATCGCAATTTGCAGGTCGCAAGTGGTCAAGTTTTATATACCATTGGATGCTGCGTCAAAAACTCTTTTCGATGACACCAAATTTTATTTATGTCGTCTTGGAGCAAAGTACAAAAAAATTCGAAAAACTGAAAAAAGGACCTTTTTTAAAAATGGTCCAGCTCACGGATGGTCAACGCTAGAACCAAAATATTTTGGGAATCATTATAAAACATATCAAGCTTTATTTTCAGAGGGGTAACTAAATCACTTTTTTCTCTTCCATACAAGTTGAGTCGCTCTATTATACAGTTGTCAAGTAATTATTATTATAATTATAAAAAAAGTTTACCAACTTCAAATTCATGTAAAAGGAATCCTTGAGGTCTTTTGTTATGGAAAATGTAAACTTTCACTTGTTATTGGTTTCATTCCATTCCAAACTTGGCCATCGAAATTCTTCTCCAACGTACGATTTTTCAATTTTTCTGCATTCCTAAAACTATGCTATGATAAATACAAAAATTTTTTTTTTATATATTTCTCTTACTACACTGAAACATAAAAAATATGAAAAACTTATATTTATTGAAGCATAATTTAAGGGATTTAGAAAAATTGATAAATCGCACGTTCAAGTAAAATTTTCGATCGCCATTGACTTCAAAAAATAGCCCCCAGTTGTTTCAACAAAATATTTCAGTAGGTTAGTTATTTTTTTAACATTTAAAATAACTATAATATTAGTTGTTTTTACTGAAAATGAAGTTGACCTAAAACAGTTAAGTTATTTTAACTACAAACTTTAAAAAAAGACAAATTTTAAATAATATTAGAAATGGTGTAATTGTTGGTATTCATAAAATGAAATTTCAACAAGCTTTTTGATTCAATGAAAGTGTTAAAATGAAAAAAATAATTGTTGCACTTGATTTAAATAATGCGATACTTAAATCATAAATATCGTCAATTTTATTAAACATACTTATTTTTAGATGTAGGTCAGGTTCAATGTAAAAAAAGGGCACATGCGGAAGAGAAGAAGAACTGTTTCAAAATCCTTAAAATTGAGTTTTATATGAAGTTCAAAACGATGTTCTACTGAGCACATAAGTAGCAGCTTTCGTATGGTGAAGATTCACTTGGAGACACCTAAGGTCCCTGGGTGTTTAACATTTCAGAGCAGGCATCTTGACGGATGTACTTCATGGCACGCTTTGCCATCTTCCTTCCTCTGTTTTAATTCAGCAGCGCTGACTCCTTGGTTAAGCTTCTCTCCCATTTGGGAGTTCTTTCCCAGTCCGAACTATTAGATCCGAAAGAGTATCCTATATTGTGCCCAAGATATCTTTACTGGCGCGGGCAGTTAAAAGGGTTTTTAAACATCTTAATGTTAACAAGTTCCCGGGGCCGGATGAAATTACAGTGCTAGTGCTGAAACAATGTTCTTCGACACTCGCTCTTCCATTGGCCAACATTTTTAGCTTTCCTTATCGTGTGGGAGTATTTCCCTCTTGGTGGAAGGTGCCAAATGTTCAGCCTACCTCTTAAAAGGGTCTAAAGGCCACTAACCCTGACAATTGCCGTCCAATTGCAATTTCTTCTGCCTCTCGAAGGTTAAGGAGAGCATGTTGAATTTCCATCTTGTGAGCTATATGGTTAATTCACTTCTTTGTGATCGACAGTAGTCGTTTAACGGAAGACCTGTTAGCGTTCCTTACGAAACGTTGGAGTCGATCCACACACCAGTTTGGTGAAAGTAAAGTTGTGGCTCTAAATATTTCCAAGGGATTTGATCGTGTGTGGCATGGCGCCCTCGTATCAAAACTTATTGTATTTGGTTTTGGTTATTGTATTTGGTTTCTCTCGATTTATATCGAGCTTTTTCGGGAACCGCACTACACGAGTTGTTATGGATGGGGTTTCATCTGAAGTGTTTCAGCTTAATTCAGGGGTACCTCAAGGTTCCGTTATTTCTATTTTCCTTATTTTTCTAAACAACCTTCTTAGTCAAACTTTCAATCCTATATATTCTTTTGCTGATGGGAGCCACATTTGTCATGCATATTCTTTTAATCATAGGCCAAGCCTTGTAGAGGTTAAAGCCATGAAACAGAATGTGATTGAGAATGAATGAGACACTTAATTATGACCTGTCTACAATCATCGAGTGGGGTCGCGCGAATTATGTCGATTTTAATGCTCGCAAGACCCAATGTTGTCTTTTGACACACAAACGATCTGTGGAATAAATGTCATCTGTATCCATCAGTGGCATAAATGCTGAAGAATCAAATACTCTTGATGTTCTGGGCATGAAATTACAGTGGGATGTTCGTTGGAACAACATGTTTTTCAAGTGTCGAAAGAAGAATTCAAATGCCTTGGTTTCTTAAAACGGTGCAAGAATTACTTTATTCCGTCTGATCTCCTACCGACCGAAGTTGGAATACAACTGCTATATCTGGGCAGGGGCTTCAAGGTCTATTTCGAAGCTTTTGGACCGGGTACGAGGTTAAGTTAGGTAAGTAGGCAGCCGCCTTTTGGACAGCTCACTTGGGTCATTCAATAAACGTAAAAAGGGTGCAAAGGAGTGCGTTAAAGCGTATAAAAGAAATTAGGGTATCCAACTCTATTGATTCTTTGGAGCATTGCCGGAACGTTTGTTGTGTATCATTGTTCTACCGATATTACCATGGTATGTGCTCTGCTGAGATGGGTGAACTTATCCCTGAGACTCGGGTGTACGTTCGTAACACTCGTCAATCTAGTAGATCACATCCGTTTGTTGTCGACTGTCCAATGAATCGCACAACGCGTTACAGCGAAAATTCGTTTCTCAGTCGAAGTAAAGTAATCGTATGTGGAATTCACTCCCAGCAGAAATCTTCCCATTCAGCTACGACCTGGAAAGGTTTGAAATTTATGTCCATAAACACTACTCCCTCTATCCCTCTCCTCATAACCTATTTTCCTAATAACAACACAATGCCACAGACTAATACAGACTCGACATAAGTGACAGGTGTCAAAAAAGTATTCTGTAACCATATGGTTAATATTTTCAAATTATTCTACGAATTAGGTAAGAAAGTGAAAACTGATATAACGCGCCATAAGAAAAATGGATGTCAGATCGGTTTTGGTTGTTTCACTCACTCCAAAGTCGTAGAAAGTGTTGCCATGTTAACGTAAAACGGACTAAAAACCGCTGTGTTTTCTCCTAAAATCGCTGAGTTTTTCCCCATTTTTTCTTATAAAACTCTACTGTCGAGTCTGTATATAGTCTGTGACAATGCATTGCATTAGAAGCGGTATCCCCTGAGTGTTGGCTCAAAGTAAAAAAAACACTAAAGGCCTATTCACACCTGAGGTGAACTCTCATATGGTCTGTATCATTTTATGGTCTGTATCATTTTTTCAATCATATGGTCTGTATCATTTTATACACAACCATATGATCGAAGTCTCGTTCGAAGTGTTTTTTGCGTGTATATTTCGCAACATTAGGTGTGTTCCAGAACGTTACCGCGGGTGCCCGCGGGTACCCAAACCAGCCCGAAAAGCGTTCCCGTACGCAAAAATTGGGTAAATGAGAGAGTTTTTGAGAGAATAAATTACTTTCTCATTTTACCGAACTTACCCGCACTTTTTTTTTCGGGTAAATTGGTAACAGTCAGATGTTAAAAAAACAGCTGATTTTTTTTGTGAAGCTACACAGAAAAAAATAACAAGGAACATTTTTTAATTAAAAGTTTTAATAGAATTCAAAATTTGATATAATTAAAATGGTTAATTGTTTTGTATGTAAACATCTCTGATTTTTTTGCATGCTTCTTCTTACACATGCAATACAAAACAGAAAAAGTGAAAATATAGTATTTTTATAAGATTAAATTAATGAAAATGCGTTTTTATCAAATTTATATCTGAATCGGTATTAATTTTGTTATTTAAAAAGAACGAGAACAATTGAAATTGAATAAATAAATGAAAAAAGTGAATATTAGTCTAAAAATAAAACAAAGAAGCTCCACAAGAAGATCTTGGTAAACGGCAAACAACAACGGAGGAAAATGACACAAAAATCTAATCAAACACATTTTTGATGCTTTAAATATTTATTTATTATATTTAATAAGTTTTTATTTTGTTAATAATAAACACATTTTTGTTTTTAATTTATATTTGTTTTTTTTTTTTTTTAAGTGGGCGTAATTTTGTACTGATTTTGAGCAATAATTTTTATTAATTTGTTTAATACTATTAATTACTTTTTTAATTATTTTCAGTTTTAAATTTTTATTAAATTTTTTAATTACTATTATCATTTTTTTAATTAGAGCAAATCTAATTAACATTTTAATCGATATGAGCAATTTTTAATCAAAACTCATTTTTTATTTTTTTGTGTGTAAATTGGAAATTTAAATAAAATAAAAAACTAAACCAAGGAAATGTGTTATTTCAATACAAAAAAAGATAATTTGTTATTAAAATAAACTTTTACAATTTGTTTTCTTGTTTTAAGTAATTTTTCTTACGAAAATATTTTAGCGTTATTGGTTTGTTTACATTTTCTATTATTTTGGGCTTGAAATGTGGTTTTTAGCGTTCCCGTACTTTTGTGCATTTTTGTGGTATCGTGAGAGATTTTTTGATTTTCTCTCATTTTACCGAACTTTACCCGGAAAGTTCTGGAACACACCTATTATTTTTCAGTGTAGCAATTATGGTTCTACATGTTTCTTTAACTGATCTTGTTTTTTATATACATATACGACATTAATTGGCAGTACTTCAAGATAATTAATGTTAGTTTTAGCCGCGTGTACTCTCTGTCTTATAAGTACTAAATATTTTTTTAATAATATTATTTTTATTGAAAGTAATAATGATAACGTGCTTACTTTTTTCTTGATAAAGTTCTTTATATCTTGAAAAGAAAAACAAAATTTATAAAGTAATCTTTTTCCATATAATCTGAAAGGCCGATTATAGCAATAAAATAATGTCTCATAATTAGTAGTAATAATAACACTGTGATACAAAATCGAACTTTCCGAATCGGAATGGAAAGTTGACATTTTACATAATAAAACCCTGAAGGCTCTTTTTTAGTTCAGCCAAATCGTACATGTGGGGTCCAATTAACAAAACCTTCAAGGCTTTTTTATTTCAGCACTAGATTTTTTTTACACGCATTATTTTTTTTACACGCATTTAAAGTTGTCGATTTTATAGCATTTACAGTTTTTCTATACTAAACATGTCCTAATTTAGGGGCCCTGTTGGTGTCTCTATCGGACATGTGTGGTTCAAACTTAATCTCGAAATTACGTTAGCTATAACCGGTATGAATTTCGCTACAATCGGTCCAGTACCTACTTGCTGAATAGCCAAATTATTAAAAATAAACCACTGTGAACTTTGCGTATGATTGTTTTTTTAAAGGCAATTCCAAAATTAAGTATACGCCACTTATACAGTATTCAAGCAATTATTAAAAAATTATAAAAAAAATATAGCGCTGATCTAAAAAAAAAGCCTTAAGGGTTTTTGTGTATGTAAAATGTCAACTTTCATTTGGGTTTTTATCACAGTACATGAGTAGTAGGTTCACAGAGTAGCATTTGATGTGTGTAAGTATTAGTGACAGCACACGGTGTAACTTTTGACGTTTCATACAAAATGTAAACAAACAACAAAAACACATACACAAAAGCTCACACGTACAGGCACACATACAATAGGCAGCGATGATAATTCTGTACTAAAAACCATGCCACCATATTGGAAAGTACGAAATTAGCACCATTGTTTGCATACTAGTCTGTACTGTGGTTTTTATGGAATATGTCAACTTTCATTTGCTTTTGATTTCGTCCCATTTTGATTTTCGTTGTTGCACTGTGTAATAAAAGTGACAATTAAATATGTTTAGCTAATCATAACGAGCCTGGACTGACTTTAAATGCAGATGTAAATGCTACACCGCAAAATATCATTTTACCTACACAGTTCTTATAAAAGATTTAAAAAGGGTTTTGATATGAAACTCGATTCGAAAACCACTTAATATTTTTTAATAATTCCCAATTTTGAAAAAAAAAAATTTTTTTGGAGGCCTGCAAAGCAGGACAGTAAGAACTTTGTTTTATTCTGCTAAAACTTTTGTGGAAAAAAACAATTGACAACAAAAAAACTTTCACAATTACATTCTAAAAGGTGCAATGAGCGATAATACCATTCAACTTCAGTTAAAATGTAGACTCTTTATCAGTTATTAAAAATTGTTAATTGGATTTGATTGTATTAATTAAGTGTTAAACAATAATCTTTCTTAATATTATCATAGAGAAAGAAAGATAAGAGATTGTGTGTCTCTCATCTCTCAATTTTTCCTCTCAAATGAAGTGTGGATGGGATTAAATGGTTTTTTTTGGGATTTTTTTAAAATCATGAAATTTGTACTTTATTTGCAATTTTAATAATTTTTTATAAAATATATTGAATCATTAACATCTTAAAAGTGTGAAACACATAATTTTTTTTTGTTTAAAACAATACAAGTGTTTTTTTTAAAGAAATCAAAAATCCCTTTTTTATTCAATTCCTCTTTCAACCATCATTCTTTTAATCCCACCGGTTAAAGTTTTTTCTCGTGAGCGACATATATACCCCCTGATATTATGCATATAGTACAATAGAGCGGCATTGTTTTTGTATGACAAAAAAAAATTTCTTCCGATTTTGAATGTTTGAGCAATTTTTTTTATTCTACTAGGCCTTAAACTTATGCGGTACAAATTTAAGGTCAATCGGATTAAATGAACCGGTTGTGCCCGGAGATTAAAGTTTTGGATTTTTGAAAATAAAAAAAAAATATTTTAAAAAAATATGTCTTGCGAGACATCATATTTGTTAATTTTGATGCGCTTTCCCTGACCATTTCATAGAGTTTAAGAGAGTTTATCATTTAAACTTAATTTGAGCCAAATCCGATCATTTTAAACCGTGGCGCCCATCGATCAATGTTTGGGGTTTTGGAAAATTTTTATTTTACGGCAGTATTATTTTGAGTATACATTAGTGTTTCCAATTCAGTTAATCGATTAACCGATTCCTCGATTAATCGCCTCTATTTCGGTTAATGTCGAAACAAATAATTTAAAACGCAAATAATTATTCGACCCGATTAATCGGTTAAAATAGTTCGATTAACCGGTTAATATTATTATCTCTATATTCTACTATAATTAGTTTGAAATACTTACTCGTTTTTACAAACACTACCGAAAAAAGTCAAAACTACAGAAAAAATATTCAGCACCCAGCAATTAACAGTTTAGAAAAGCAAAATTAAAATATTAATCATTTAAAACTCAGAAATCCTAATTAAAGTTTTCAAACGCCATATTAAAAATCCCAATAAAAATTCAGAAAATCCCAATTGAATTTCAGAAAAGCTAATTCAAATTCAGAAATCCCAATTGAAATTCAGAAATCCAAATCGAAATTCAGAAACGCCCAATTAAAATTTACGAAAGCTCAATCCAAATTCAGAAAAGCTTATTGAAATTTAGAAATCCTAATTAATATTCAGAAACTCCCAATTTCACAAAATTGAAATTTACAGAAGCCTACTTACTGAATTAAAATTTAGAAAAGCAAAATTGAAATTTAAAAATTCTAAATGAAATTCAGAAAAGATAATTCAGTTTCTGAAGAGCTAATGAAATTCAGAAATCTCAATTGAAATCCCAATTGAAATTTAGAAAAGTGAAATCAAATTATATAAATCAAAATTAATATTTAGAAGACATCAATTAAAATTCTGAAAAGCACAATTAAAATTCAAAAATCCCAATTGAAATTAAGAAATACCAATTGAAATTTAGAAAAGCCAACTGAAATTCACAAATCTGAATTGATATTCATAGTTTAGAAAATCAAAATTTAAATTTAAAAATTACAATTATAAGTAAATTGAAATTTTGAAATCCCAATTGAAAAACGGAAATGGCCAATTAAAACTCAGAAATCCCGATTGAAATTTAGAAAATTCCAAATAAAATTTAGGATTTGTTATTTTATCTAATTTTCAATTAGTTGCGTTTTGGTTTCCCCTTTAAAAACTGCACACAAAAAATTTTAATAAAAAATTTTAAAAAGTTCGATTTTGTTTTTAATAACACCGCTCAACAGTCATTTTCCTATTTGAATTCTGGTGATCAATTTTAGTAGACTTTGATCTCCTGATTCCAAATCTGTACTCCAAATTTTTCCATCACGTCCAGATTTTTAGTTATTCACGGTTAAAAATGCGAAAAATTACGATTTTTTCATTATTTGAAAGCCTGCACAGCAGCCATTGAGTGGAATACAATTCTGGTATAAAGCGCAAAAGAAAAATTCGTCTTTGGTCTCCAACATAGAAAACAATTTTTTTTCTAATTATTGCGTTTGGTTGGGTTACAATTGCGTTTTAAAATGACTGTTAAAATTATCATTTTTGTAAAAAAGATAAGGTAGATAGATACCTTAGTTTTTTTTTGATATTTTTCAAAGAAAAATTAAAAAAAATAAATAGTAGTATTTTACAAATTTAAGTTTTCTGTGTTATTTTTCGTACAAACCGGAAGATATCTTTAATGGGTCTAAAAGTCTATAAGAAAGAATGAACTTTTGCCTAAATTTTGAGCTCATCACAGTAAAGATTGATCATCTGGTTTTTGTTTTAGAGCCTTTTAAAAATGGTGCTTTTTCTAATTTTTTTCACAGTGTTTTTTTTAAATACATGTTTGGCCAATAATAGTGCAACAACTTCAAATTTTTTTGATCATATATTTGAGATCATAGTTCAATTCTACTCTAACGCTTTATACCAGATTTTTATTTCACCCAGTGGCTGCTGTGCAGGCTTTCAAAAAATGCAAAAATCGCGTTTTTTCGCATTTTCAACCGCGAATAATTAAAATTCTAGACGTGATGGAAACATTTGGAGCACAGATTTGGAATCAGCGATTCAAAATCTTTAAAAATTTTGTATCAAACTTCAAACCGAAGTCAAAAACCTTCGATTTGTTGAGCGGTGTAATTTTTTAATTGATATGATAAAATTTTTTAATTAATTTCCAAAATTTCCGTGAATTGAGAATAAATGCACTTTTGCGATATTAAACTTTTACAAATTTTAGTAATTAATACTATTAGTTTCGTGATAGGTGCAAAATCAATTAAAATAGTAATTGAAACTCATTTTAATTTTTTGTGTGTGTGTATAAAGACTGAAAATTAAATTTTACTTAAAATACTTTTATTTTTTGTTACATTACTTTTAAAAAATCGTTTAAAATTAAATTTTCATTGTTTTTGACGATTAATCGATTAATCGCAACTTTTTCCGATTAATCGACCCGAATAACCGATTAACCAATTTTCGTCAATTGTCGAATAATGCCCTAACCGGTTAACCGGCAGGGTCGAATAATTGGAAACACTAGTATACATTAAGTTTGATTGGTTTATTACTTTGCAGTTCTCCTTTTCCTTTTTTGCTTAATCAAAAATAAAAATGTTGTAAAATTTCATGCAGTGATTAGTATAGTTTCGATGAAAACACAATATCATTGCATCACTACTTAGAGTAGGGTATCAATATGTGTTAATTACACGTGAAATTAATCCGAATCATAACAAAAGTTTTGCTTTAACGTCAATCCTTATGTCAATATTTTAAGATCAAAATAAAAAAATCACTACAATCTTTCGTACTTCCTTTTCAGTATTTGCAAAACAATATAAACGACGTATTTTATGTTATTTTCTATTAAAAAAAATATATATTATATTGCTTGTTTAAACATGCACTAATGGAGTTGTAAATTCTAAAAGTCTATATTTATTTAATTTATTATTAAAGCAATAATATAGTAAATTAAATTTAACAACATCATGAAAACAGCAAACAACAAAAAAAAATGTGAAATAAATATTGAATTTATTTTTGATGTTTTTAAATTTTATTATTTAACGGCAATATGTACAGAAATTGTCAAACATTTAGATTAGTGCAATGGTTCCCAACCTTTTTTGGGTCATGCCCCACTTTTAAGTTAAAAAAACAAAAATGTCCCCCCTACACTCAAGAAAAATGTGTAAATTTTTTAAATTTGTTTTAAAATTCAAAATTTACTTGTAGTTAAGCAAACTTTTTGTTAAAATCATCTTTTAAACAAAGTTTTTAGAAAAAGTTTTCAACTACCAACTAAATAATTTAACTAAAATAATAATTTTTTTAGTTTTTTAACAAAATAAGTCTTTAAAATTTGCTCGTTGCCCCCCTGAAACATTCAAATTGCCCCCCAGTGGGGCGAGAATCAAAGGTTGGGAACCATTGGATTAGTGGGTCTATAAATCAAAGGGAGTGCTATTTGCTAGGTGTATTTTTAGACAAATTAAAGGCGATAACCAAAATCTTGTGGGTGGCAATTAGAGTTAGATACAAAAAACCAGAATTTAAGACAATGTATTCTTTTTTTGAAGTTGAATTCCACACATTGATCTGTGATTATGCGTAAGGTGTTGATATGATCCGCACAGGAATAACCACTGCGAAAACCGGCTTGACATGAGCTGATGGTATTCTCTAGGTGCTCTTTAATTCGATTGAGGACTATTTTTGATTTGATTTTGATATTTTTGAGCGGATACGAACGAACTAATTCCCAGAGCTCAGTTGAGTGAATCATTCAATTGAACTAGTTACACTCAAAAAAAAAAGTTTGTAAAATGACATAAAATCCCCGTGATTTTACGGGGCAGGTCTTGTAAAATATGTACTAGCAAGAATCCCCGTAATGTTACGGGGATAATTTGTAAATTGATTTAACAAAAAAAATGTGTAAATTTACAATTTTTTTTGTAAAATATTAACTTCGAGGTGAACATTTTTTTTGGAAATTTACAAAAAATTTGGCAAATTTACAAAACAAAATTGTAAACTTACAGAAAAAGGTTGTTATTCTACAAAGAAAATATAGAAAATGAAAAAAATTAATTGTAGATTAACAAATTATTTGGTTAAACTACTGTTTTTACCGCAAAAAAATACTGAAAAACACGTATATTTACAATAAAAATTGCAAATTTGCAAAACAAATTGTAAACTTACAAAAAAAATGTAAATTTACAAAATAAAGTAGAAAATCAAAAAACAAAATTGTGAATTTACAAATTTTTTGGTTAAACTACTGGTTTTTATGGCAAAAAACTTCTATATTTACAATAAAAAGTGAATTTACAATTTTTATTGTAAATATACCATTTGTTTTTTGCCGTAAAAACAGTAGTTTAACCAAATAATTTGTAAATTTACAATATTGATTTTGTATTTTCTACTTCTTTTTTGAAAAATAACAACTTTTTTCTGTAAGTATAAAATGTTGTTTTTTAAATTTTGATATTTGTTTTGTAAATTTACAAAAAAAAAATTTTATTTACACATTTGTTTTGTAAATTTAAAGGTTTTTTCCATTGGTGCATCTTATTTTTCCTTCTTCGGCAGCTGCAGTAGCACTTCAACAACCTGAAATGATTTTTTTCACTTGAACACTTTTAACAAACTTTTTAAAGTATCACACTGCACTTTTTTATTTTGTTTTCGGCATTTCGTTTTTCTTAAGTAGAACATATGAGAATTTCGAAGGAGGCTACACAAGAAATTTCTTATATTTTCAGGAAAAATTAGACAAAAAATAATTTTTTTTTTTTGGATTTTTAATTATTTACACAAGTATTTTTAAAAAATCATAAAAAAAATTTTGGATATTGTAGATTGGATGTTTAAGTACCTGTCAAAATAAGAAAAACCAATTTTTTTCAAAATTGCCAGCTTTTTATAGAATTTTTAGTAGCCAGATTTAAAAACAAAATTACCAAAAAATATGGTAAAATTACCAACAAAATGGTAAAAATACAAAAAAAATAGTAAAAACACATAAAAAATGTTGTATTTTACTAAAAGCAAATTATAATTTGGTGTACCAAAAAATTGTGTAAAAATTAAATTTTTGTGCTAACGCTTACAATTAGTTAAAAAATGTTTGTGTCCGGGACTTAAAAATTTTTTAAAATTTTTTTTTTCATGAAATTTTTTTATTTATAAAAAATGATTTTTAACAATATTTTTTACTCCAAAACGCAAAAAAAAAAAAATCTGAACTTATAAAATTTTTGGGTATTGCTGCATAATTTATTTTTTTTGTAAAACAACATAAATTCTCGTAATAAAATAAGGTTTTGTAAAATTACCCTGGAATTTTGTACTTTTCTTTTGTACATATTTTTTGCGTTAAAAAACTAAAAACCTTGTAAACGATGTAAAAAATCTTGAGATTTTTGTAATAAAACTTTTTTTTGGTAGAAAGACTAAATACCATCAAATAAAATTTTGTTGTACAATTACAGTTTTCTTGTGTAAAAAAACTAAACACCTTGTAATATTTTTTTAATTTGTAAAATAAATAGTTTTTTTGTAAATTTACCTAAAAAAATTGTTAACTAAATTTACCAACATATAATAGTAAAATTACAAAGCAAACTGTAGTTTTCGTTTTATTAAAAATACAAGAATTTTTGTAAAAAGACAAAAATATTAGTAAAATAGAATTACAAGACCTTTTACTTGTAATTTTACAAACTTTTTTTTTTGAGTGTAGTTAAAAAGCTACACAACTCTAATATGCCTTGCCAATTGCTGCAGTTCTTATACCATCCTTCCATATGTCCGGGAAAGACTCAATTTCCCACGATTTACAAAAAAAGAGGGTATAGGAGTACAGCCGTAAGGTTTGGGTCGCATTTTTATATTTCAGCAGGGATACCATCGATACCATCAAAGATGGAGATGGGTACGGGCTCGGGAGTGTACTCTGAATGCCTCAAAATCGAAGCCTCATTGAGACTTCCGGCTTAGTGTAGTGTTTTCCATGGATAGTCTTTCAGCTCTGAAGGCCTTAGGCTGAATTCACAATGACGGAGTACTCTGTGCCAGAGAGTGGCCCCGATTTTGAGGCATTCAGAGTACACTCCCGAGCCCGTACCCATCTCCATCTTTGATGGTATCGATGGTATCCCTGCTGAAATATAAAAATGCGACCCAAACCTTACGGCTGTACTCCTATACCCTCTTTTTTTGTAAATCGTGGGAAATTGAGTCTTTCCCGGACATATGGAAGGATTTTGTTCCTTTCTCTTTCGCACTTACACATTTTTTGTATGATGGTATCTCTATTTTTAGAGATGGTATTTTGTAGTACAGAGTACTCCGACATGGTGTCGAATCCTTTAGAATTAAACACTGTAAAATCGGGAATCGCCGAATCAGTCAGCACACAGTCAAGCTAATCTGGGTTCCTGGACATAGTGGAGTCTCTGTAAATGAATTGGCTGATGAATCTGCGAGAAATGGTTCGGAATCGGTGGAGGGAACATGTAGAACCTGACATATCGGTTCCTAGGAACCGAGGAACGAAATTGATAGGATATCTGAGAATAGAAAGAAGAATAGGGTGATACCATTGACTACGTGCAGGATATCGCGAACCATGTGGCCACTACCAAATCCTAAGAGTACAAAAAGTATTCTTACTTTAGGCAAACGGACGGTAGCCTATTAGTGGGACTACCTACATACAGGACACTGTATAAACGCATGGGAATTTGTGATAGGGATTATTGTAGAAGTTGTGGGGATGTACAGGAGGAGTCATTGAAGCACTTGTTATGTGAATGTCCGGGTCTGATGAGAAGCCGCTTTAAGAATTTGGGGCACAGATTTTTCGATGACCTAGATTGCTTAAACGGAGTTTCATTGCATCTTTAGCAGAATATCTTATATAAAAGGGTGGTTCAAGAAGTAAAAAGTTTTTGTATCAGTAGGGAGTAGAGAAATGACAATTAAGGAAATCACAGTGGGCCTTATGGGGCCCGAGTGAATTCGTTAAATTGGTGAACGCCCATCCAACCTAAGTAATCTACCATCGGTACCCGCGAATTTGCCATTTGAAAGCTGTTTTATAGCTAATATGCTTTCTACAATACTTGGGGGCGAGATTCGAATCCTAGGGTTTGTTGCACTGATTGAACTTATGGAAATTGGTAGTTGAGCTGCAGGGCCAATCATGTTGTTAACACCGTAAAAAAATGTTCTTTCCATCTTTCGAGTTGCAGATCGGTGATGAGCAGATTTCCCCTCAGGTCACGTACTGGGTGTTCGTAACGCATTATTTGCTCTGGTTTTTTTTTGTAATCTCAAAAATGGTTCGCGTGTTGTCAAAGTTTGCTGCATTATCGGCCTCTTTTGCTAGGTTGTCTATGTGCTCTCTTTTATCTCGTTGCACTGCTCCTTTTTATAATATTTACGATATTTGTCTTCTGACATATTTTTCTTATCGCAGTCCTCGAAAGCGTTCATTTTTTCTTTTAACGCTTTATGTACAGAAATTCTGTTCCAAGTGTCCTTGGACATCCACACTTGTCTTCTTTGGACGCTGGGCCGATGGTGTGATCTGTGCAGGATCTAATGGTGTTTTTAACGTGGTCCCATTTTGAGTTGATAAACGCATACGAAAGTTCATTATTGTTCTGTGCTACAGCATTGTGAAGCTGAGTGCTAAAGTTGTTTCGGACATTGATGTTATTAAATCAAACGATGTTGTTCTGTTGAATTGCGACAGTACGTAAATGAGTTTTAGTTACCAGATTGGCCAATGTAAGCACCACTTTTGTTCCTTACTTCGAGAAGACATTTCTTAAAGCGATGGCTGGTAGCACAGTGATCGATTTGGTTTGCGGTGCTATACCTATCGGGTGACATCCACGTTACCTTATGACAATCTTTGTGTTCAAAAAGAGTGCCTCCGATCACAAGTTTTCTAGCATTGCTAAAATCGATAAGGTGTTCGCCGCACAGTGGACCAAATGTTGAATCTGGTGCGCAGTTGGTCGAAAAATGAAGTTTTGACAATATTGAATTAGTATCGCATATATGATTGCACTATTCCTACCTTACTTAACGCTAATAAAATTTCTTTGTTTATTGCAAAAACACCATCGTAGTAGACAGCCAAACATGAGTAATTAGTTTTTATAAAAACAATTCTTCAAGTTCTGTGTAGACGTGTTGTTTGTTTAAACTGCTATTTTACGACCGTATTAAGGCAATTTATCAAATTATTTGTTATATTTTAACCTCAAGGAATGTATATTTGAAGCTAATTTGTGTTGTTGTCCGTAAAAAAACGTAAATTAAAAAGAGAGTTCGCAATGGAATTATTTTTCAAGCAAACTTGAATTTTGTTAATGAATTTAGGTACGAATCCCGCTAACTTCTATAGGGTTTTTACATGATTTCAAAAGAATAGATATTGAGCTCCAAAATAATAAAAAAATTGGCTGCTGGTTTTTGCTGGTTTTTGTTTTTCAGTCGATCTAGCGATGTCCGTCCATCTGTCTGTTTAAAACACGATAACTTCCAAACGGCAACTCTGCTGCTGCTGACGCTTGCCATATATATTTTTAATTTTCCTAGTCAGGTTGATATTGAATATCAGCCAAATCGGTTCAGTGGTTCAGAAGTTGTAAGCAAAAACCGTGAATTTCAGATTGGTGTACCTTGAATTTACGTTAAAAAAAAAACACCTAAACGCTTTTAATGACATTGATGAGCCACAAAAATGTTTTGCTGAGTATTTTTGACATTCTCAAACATTTTTTAACCCAACGTAAAAATTTTACAAGCAAAAAAAAATGTAAACTCAAAAAAAATTTTTTACAGAAATGAGTAAAAAATTTTTTTTTTTTACTCAAAATAAAATATGTCTTTTCTAAACTGTTTAAAAATCTTTTTTACGTTAAAAAAAAATACTTTATCTGCTTATTTGGCTCTACTTTATCTATATTTTATTATGACAATGTTTCAATAAGTGCCACGCCCCTTCAAATACCGCCCACATTTGGACTATATGGAAGCTCATCTCATTTTCCTTGTGCATTACAAATTTCATGTTTCTAGGTGCTCTCAAAGTCGAATTATACTCTCTTGCACGCTAGATTAGGCATTTGGTCCACTGTGCGCCGTTGTCTTTCCGTGTACTAAGGTCATGACTACCCATTACGTACTTCAGTGATTCATTATCACAACCAAACTTGGCATTTAGATCACCCATAACGATAACGTGGTAAAGTATCATAAGTTTTATTAAACTGGCTGTAGAAATTCTTTTTAACATCGTCTGTGGCGTTTTCTATAGTAGCATAGCATTTCTTTCTCTGAATCCAAAGCGAGCAAGAATAAGTCTGTCCGAGACAGATTTTCAGTTAACTAGGCTTTTATGGGCATTTGTTGTCATCATTATTTCCACTCCGAATTCATGACTGCTGCCGTTTCCCTCCCGAAATAAAGCATAACCGTCTGAGATGTAGTTCTCCAGCACCTGTTCTGCAGACCACACTCAAGCCTAAGTTGCCAAAGCCGTATCGCAGCATTTCACGTTCAACTTGCGTACTTGGAATTCATACCTTTGCTGATGTTGTTACTATCTCTGAGCGTTCTTACGTTCCAGTATCCAATCATAGTCCTTGTTCGATATGCAAAGGTCATCAATGAGGGTTCGGTTTCCCGTTTAGAGGCTGTTTTTTTAGCGATACGTTAGCAATTCGTATTTCGGGAATGTTCGCTTCTAACCCTCGCGAGGCCTCGTCTCCTTAAGTTGGTAATAGGGCTGCTATCTACGCGTCCAATCCCACGATGACACCATGCTTTAGAGGTTTACGCCTACTTTCCCAAGAACTCTTTCGACCATTCAGGATATATGGTTGTGGCGAATTCAAAACTCCGGCTATCCTTAAAGCGAATGCTACAAAGCCATTGTCCTGGGATACTTGGTCTAAGACCTTAAGTAGTAAGCTGCTTGGACAGTTCAACAAAGGAATCGTCCTGGTCACTCCCAAGTGAGTGGCAAATCAGAAACGTTCCACCTCTGCGAAATAATGTAGCATTACTCCTGAAGAAATAATGTCCTACAATGTCTTACGCCGTAACCCTCGCCCCCCAAAAAATTTTGCTGTCCAATTTTTATTTATTAGTAGTATTATTTATTTTTATGTAATTTCTAACCAAAATAAAATTGAATCGGGGAGATATATTTTGCAAGACATTTGTGTGATATATCGAAATTGCATATGCGATCGGTATTTGATATTATCTTCGGTTTTTGAAGTTTTTTCTGGTCCAATTTTATCCATTTACGAACTAAAAATGCTGAATAGAAACTTTCTAAGTAAAAATTGAATTTTTTAAATAATGGCATATGAAAAAAATTAATTCCGGGATTCGCCAATTCCGAAAAATTGTGGTATTTCGGAATTCGGGATTTCCCGTTTGGCATACCATTACTTTTTTAAACAAAAAAGTTTTTTTTTTTGTGTACAATAATTTTAATATTAAAAAATATTATTAAAAAATATCTAAAATATGCCATGTTCCCGAAACATGGCACACATCACATTTCAGATCTTTCGATGCTACCGGCACATCTTGAATGTGCCATGTACCCTAGTATGATGCATGGCACATACAAGGGATCATACAAGGAACAGGTATCATTCCGCGGTAATACTAAGGACCGGAATACCGATAATTCCGGTATTGCTATAAGCTCAAGTGAAAATGCATAAATATTTTTTTTTTAATTCAACAATACCAAGGTTGCCATATTGTTTATTCAATTTTTACCTTGACAATGTTACACAAAAATTATGTATTTTCTCCAGCACGTTCTCTTGAGCATTAAAGTCAATATTTATTGTTTGATTTGTTTTAACGTTTCAAATAAACCGTATTTAAAGAATTCTCACAGCTTCTACATTGCTACATTTTGTTTTCTTTTATCTTTGAACATTCCCACGCTACTTAACTCTTATCGCAACATAGAAAAAATGGGAAGAAATAAAAGAAAAATTTTAACATCTTTAATCTATAAACAGGTAATTTTTTTTAACAATTTTACTAATAAATGACACTTGTTGCAGTCTACTTAAAACAAAATTCATTGAAGGAATTCTATAATAGGCGGTACCTTTCTTTAGTGGTACAAACAATATTCTACACATTCTCACAGATGAAATAAATACAATTGATTTATTAATTACTTTTTGTTTTATCGATGTAAGAATTTAAAGTAAAAACTACTTTAAGATTTAGCTTAAAGGTTTTAAAAATAATATTAGGGCTGGTAACTCATCACAATATAATCAATGATTAAGGCTAATCAGTGTTTGCAAACGTCAAATTTATATGAAAATGATCAATGATTAGTATTAATCATTGATTAGCTTTTGATAAGTTACCAGCCCTTAGTTTGTTAACTAATTTATAAACTCTACACTAGGGCGGCACGACCAATGACTTTTTCGAATTTCGTTGATCACCCGTCTTTTCGCTTCTCGGGGCAGTAAGGCTTTTTGGTCGTTCGTTGAAACAGTAACGGATAATGCTAGTTCTTATATTCCAACTATTTTAAAGGATGATCAATCATTCACTAACCCGGTTGGTAACGTTAACCTCTTCACTCAACTTTTTGCAAATTTTTTTTTTTATGCTGGAAAGCGATCTCGAAAGGGTATCCTATACACCCAAAAAAATAACTAGTGTTAAACAGTCTAATGTGACTAAGGTAAATTTTTTTTATATTGAGTTCAAGAAATTGCTCAAGTTTTAACAAAATTGTATATGACATTTATTTTGTAAAATAGCATTGTTTACAATATTAAATTTAACATACACAAACTTGATTCTTTTACCTAAGTTTTTTTTATAAATATAAATAAATTTAATTCGATAAAGTCGACATATTAATGCCACATTGTAAACAACACATTGACAACAAATTGTCTTTAATTTTTTATAAAATATATGTATGAGGAACTAATTTATTTAATTAATTAAAAAGGTAAGCAAAAATAATGTGTTTATATATTTGATAAACGTATATTAACCAAAATATTAACTTTTAGTTGCAGACGGTGGTGGTTTATCCGAACATTTGCGGCATCCGCCACGGAACTTGTAAAAATACATTACTTGGAATCTCCACCCAATGTATGCAGTTTTAATTTTAAGGAACGCCATAAAAAACATAAAACAATTGGTCTCCGGTTCGCAGTGTTGGTTCAACAGTAGACACCAAAGCAGATCCAGAAAATGACTTGAGGTTTTTGATTTCAGATTCCGGTTAGTGATAATTCAGCATCTACAGAAAAAATTCTTTAGAAAAATAGTCTCACAATATGGTACTTTCTATAGAACAATTGTCTCAGAATCTGAAAATTGTTCTAAAGAAAAATTGTCTTAGAATCTAAGGTTTTTTCTATAGAAATATTGTATCAGAACCTGAGACTTTTTCTGTAGAAAAATTGTCACAGAATCTAAAATTTGTTCTGTAGAAAAATTGTGTCAGAATCTGAGATTTTTTTCTATAGAAAAATTGTTTAAGAATTTACGACTTTTTTATAGAAAAATTGTCTCAAAATGCAAGACTTTTTCTATAGAAACAATTTCTCAGAAATAGAGAATTTTTCTATAGAAAAAAATTCTCAGAATTACAGAATTTTTCTATAGAACAAATAACAAAGAATCTGACAATATTTCTAAAAATATCTTAGGATTTGAAATTTTTATATAGAAAAAAGTCTCAGAAACTTAAAAATTTTCGATAGAAAAAATTGATAAAAATATTTCTTAAAACATTTAAAAATTTCTCAAAAACATTTGTTCTATAGAAAATTTCCCAGAAAAAAATTTCTCAAAGAAAATTTGTATGTACTATATAGAAAATTTCACAAAGGCACTTTTTCTATAGAAAATAACTAAAGACAATTTTTCCATAAAAAAATTCTTATTGTCAATTTCTCTATACAAAATTTCTGAAAGATGGTTTTCTATAGTAAATTTCTGAAAGACAATTTTTCTTTAGAAAATTTTTTGAAAAACAATTTTTTTATAAAAAAATGTTCAAGCAATATTTCCATAGAAAATATCTCTAAAAACAATTTTTGTATAAAAATTTCTCAAAGACAATTTTTCTATAGAAAATTTCTGAAAGACAATTCTTCTATAGAAAATTTCTTAAAGACAAGTTTTCTATATAAAATTTTTTAAATACAATTTTTTATAAAAAATTTCTCATACAATTTTTCTATAGAAAATATGTATTCAGACAATTTTTCTTTAAAAATTTCTCAAAGTCAATTTTTCCATAGAAAATTTCTTAAAGACAATTTTTCTCTAGAAATGTCTGAAAGACAATTTTTCTACAGAAAATTTCTGAAAGACAATTTTTCTATAGATACTTTCTAAAAAAAACAAAAAAATATCTAAAGAAAAGCTGTTTTTACGAAATTTTTTACAGAATAATTTTCTATAGAAAAACTGTCTTTTCTATAGAAAAATTATCTTTAAGAAATTTTCTTTACAAAAATTGTCTTTGAAAAAGTTTCTATGAAAAATTGTCTTTCAAAAATTTTCTATAGAAAAAAAAAATGCCTTTAAGACATTTTCTATAGAAAAATTGTATTTGAAAAATTTTCTATTTAAAAATTGTCTTTGAGAAAGTTTTTATAGAAAAATTGTCCTTAAGAAATTTTCTATAGAAAAATTGTCTTTCAGAAATTTTCTATAGAAAAATTGACTTTCAGAAATGTTCTATAGAAAAATTGTCCTTGAGAAATTTTCTATAAAAAAATTTCTATAAACAAATTGTCTTTGAGAAATTTTTAATGAAAATTTTTTCAGAAATTTTCTACAGAAAAACTTTCTTTTAGAAATTTTCTCTGAAAACCTGTCTTTCAGAAATTTTCTATAGAAAAATTTTCTTTCAGAAATTTTCTGTAAAAAAATTGTATCAGAAAAATTTTTTTTTTCAGAAATTTTCTATAGAAAACCTGTCTTTTAGAAATTTTATATAGAAAAATTGTTTTTCAGAAATTTTCTGCAGAAAAATTGTCTCTCAGCAATTTTCTATAAAAAATTGTCTTTGAGAAAGTTTCTATAAAATTTTTTTTTTTAATTTTCTATTAAAAAATTATCTTTGAGAAATTTTCTATATAAAAATTATATTTGAGAAATTTTCTATAAAAAAATGATCTTTAAAAAATTTTCTATTGAAGAATTGTCTTTGAGAAATTTTCTGTAGCAAAATTGTCCTTGGGAATTGTCTTTGAGAATTTTTCTATGGAAAATTATTTTTCAAAAATATTCTCTAGAAAAATTTCTCTCAGAAATTTTCTATAGAAATATTGTCTAAGAAATTTTCTATAGAATAATTGTCTTTGAGAATTTTTCTATCAAAATTGCCTTTCAAAAGTATTCTATAGAAAAATTGTGTTTGAGAAAGTTTCCATAGAAAGATTGTGTTTCAGAAATTTTCTACAGAAAACCTGTCTTTCAGAAATTTTATATAGAAAAATTGTCTTCCAGAAATTTTCTATCGAAAAATTTTCTATAGAAGAATTGTCTTTCAGAAAATTTCTACTGAAAAATTGCCTTTCAGAAATTTTCTATGAAAAATTATCTTTGTGAAATTTTCTATAGAAAAATTATCTTTTTTAATTGGTTTAAAACCAATTTTCTTTAGAAAAATTGGTTTTAAAACATTTTCTATTAAAGAATTGTCTTTGAGGAATTTTCTGTAGAATAATTGTCTTTGGGAAATTTTCTATAGAAAAATTATCTTTAAAAAATTTTCTATTAAAGAATTATCTTTGAGAAATTTTTTATAGAAAAATTTTCTTTGAAAAATTTTTTATAGAAATTTTCTATAAAAAATTGACTTGAAAAAGTTTTCTATAGAAAAATTGTCGTCAAAAACTTTCTATAGAAAAATTATCTTTCCGAAATTTTCTATAGAAAAATTGTCAACCAGAAATTTTCTATCGAAAAATTTTCTTTCAGAAATTTTCTATAGAAAAATTGGCGTTCAGAAAGTTTCTATAGAAAAACTGTCTTTCAGGAATTTGCTATATAAGAATTGTCTTTGAGAAAATTTCTATGGAAAATTTTACTTTAAGAAATTTTCTATAGGAGTATTTTCTTTCAGAAATTTTCTGTAGAAAAATTATTTCTCAGAAATTTTCTATAAAAAAATTGTCTTTGAAAAATTTTCTATAGAAAAATTTTCTATTAGAAATTTTCTATAGAAGAATTGTCTTTGAGAAATTTTTTTTAAAAAATTGTCTGTTAAAAATTTTCTATAGTAAATCTGTCTTTTACAAATTTTTTATAGAAAAATAGTCTTTCAGAAATTTTCTATAGAAGAATTGTCTTTCAGAAAGTTTCTATAGAAAAATTGTCTGTCAGAAATTTTCTAAAGAAGAAGAATTGTCTATTTTTTCTATAGAAAAATTGTCTATGAGAAAGTTTCTATAGAAAAATTTAGTTGTCACTGATCATGCTTAGTATGTATTTTAAGCTTGTTAGTATTTATATTTTATTATAAAATTGTCCTTTATATTAAAAAAAAAATATTAAAAATAAATGTAATTAAAATTTATAATACTGAGCATTTTGTATGGAAGGGGATATATAAAACTATTAAATCAACCTAAAAAAAATACGTTATTTGACCAATCAAACTGTACCATTTATTTAAATATAGTGGCTAAATAAACAAAATTAAATTTGAAATAATGCTTAAATGCATTTTGTAAGTTTACCTAAGTTGATTCGGGTAATATGCAAAGAAACTTTTCAAGTTGGATTCCTGCGAAAAATCTTAGGTAAATTATACCCTAAAATTAAATAATTTCACAATTGCTTTTTTTTGGGTGTACTATGCCTTCGATTTTCTTTTGAGCAGTGAAAATGGTTCGTATGGATCTTAACGTAACCAAGTCATAAGGGCCGGATTGCATATCAGCACTGTTGCTGAAATAGTGCTCGTTTACGGTAGCACGTCCATTGGCAAACCTTTTCAGCTCTTCGTACTGTGCGGGAGTCTTCCCCTCATGTTGGAAGGTGGCCAACGTCCAGCCAATCCTTAAAAAGGGTGCAGCTAACAACCTTAAATTACAATTTAGCCCAATCGCAAAAAGAGGGAATGATTTGGCTCCAAAGATTTTTTTTCTTGGTTTTAGTTCATAATTTTCTTAAAAATAAGGAAAACAAAGTTATTTAATTTTAAGCCAATTTTAACTAGAAAATGGGAAAAATTATACTTCACATTTTAGAAATAGATTTGGTCTAGACCCTGGACCCATGGGTTCGGACCCCATTTAACTCGAGACCCCGTTGGGTCCTTTAAGGGTCCCCATAGATTTTGAACCAAAACTTGTGTCCGTTTCGCTCTAACTTGCTTAGTTTTTGAGATACGGGAATAAGGGGCCTGATAGGGTCTTGAGAATCTTAAAAACCGGATAATAGTGTTGTAAATAGTGGTTACTTTTGACTACTCAATACTACTCGATACTTTTTCAACTGAGTACTCGATACTACTCAATACTTTTTGTGAAATTGAAAAATTTTAAAATAGAGCTTTATAAATTACAATTTTATTAATTTTTATCAAAATTCTATTTGTGTTTGCATAACAATGGATTCGCTTTTATGTTTAGATTATTTTTAATCAACTTAAAAATTATTTTTCGAAAAAAAAACAACTAAAATATTTTTTATACACAGAGTTGCATTTTATGGTTATATTTGTTGGTTAAATTATGCGTTTCTAATGAAAAAATACAACCCTGAAAGTATTGAGTAGTTACTTTTGAGTATTGAGTACTCGAAAAAATAGGCAGTATTGAGTACTCAGTACTCAAATACTCAATACTTTTACAACACTACCGGATAACTCAAAAACTATTAATCGGAGGCAGTGTTGCCACCAACAAAATCGTAAATTACACATGGATCATGCCAAAATTACACATGAAATCACGAATTACACATGTTTTTTTTTAATAACGTTTTTTTGTTAACTTTGAAAATATAACGATTAAGTCTGTCGATTTTGACATAAGACTCCGTTATATTGACAGCAGCTAATTGGAGATTGAGTAATCCGCCCTAAGTCTGGTTTTTACTGCTAAAAAAAAACTTCCGATTAATTGTTTTTTGCGAAATTTCTGTCTGGATTACCTAAGTCAAATCAGAAAAAATCTGTAAAAACAAAAAAAAATATATTGATTTCAGCGGAAAAATCTGCTAATTTTAACAAAAACCCAGCTGATTTTAGCACAAAAATCTGCAGGCTTGATGAAAAAAAAAAATAATAATAATAATTACTAAATACTGCTGTAAAATTAGAAAATTAATCTACTATTTTTGAATTTTGACAATTTTTAATCGTTAAAATACCACAAAAATAAAAAAAAAACTATTTCTGTAAAATTACAAAATAATCAGCTGAAATGTTCACAAAAATATTTTTGTTAACTCAGAAAACAGAATCTGTAAAATTACTTAACAAAATTCTTATATTTTTTTAAACTGAATGACAGAGAATTTTGTTAAACTATCCATTTCTGCAGAAAAATCTGCTATAAGTTTGCTTTTTTAAACTGAAAGCCCGTTTTACAGATTTTTTTAAAGATTGTGTCTCACCAAAAAGCGTGTTAAGTGTTTTTTTAACATGTGAATTCGGTATGAAATCCATCTAAAATTCACGATTTTACTCATAACTTCTTAACCGAATTTTTTGAAAAATCATGAACATATGTCGTCCTAGATCGATATTTCAAAATGTCACTAAATTACTCTATCAATAAGTGGAGGGTAAAATAAATTGAAACAAATTATGAAAAATGCTCAAAAACTTAAAAATTTCAAATTACACATGAATTACACATGCAGCCAATTACACATGGGCTACACATGAAAAAAAAAATTACACATGATATGTGTAATTACACATGAGGTGGCAACACTGATCGGAGGGCTTTCGGGTATTTTGCGGAAGTGTTCTACGAGTCAAGAGCTACAAAAATGCCGTTGGACGTTTTCTCGTGTTGGCAGTATTTACCGAGATATGTGTATATATAAAATCTCGGGAATTTCAAATTTTAGATCTAAAATTAGGGTCTTGAGACCCCAACAGATATGCAGAGCTAGGCTATTATTCCATATTTTTCTTTATAGTCTTTCTTTTGTAAATTTCGTCCGTTTCGCTCTATCTCGCTTAGTTTTCGAGATATCGCCATTTTGAATTTTTAACTAAATTCTAAGAAGTTATTTACTAAATTCTCAGAAGTCATTAACTAAATTCTAAGAAGTACACTTCCTCAATTCAAAGAAGAGAAATACGTGATGTTTTTTTTAGTAAATTTTAACTAAACTTAAACTAAATTGTTTTTTAAGAAATATGTCTTAAAAAGAAAGATACGATTCTTAGATTTGTGGAAAATTTCTTTCGCAGTAAGAATTTTTTTCCTAATATTTAAAAAATCAATTTAAAGAAAACTTTGAACTAATTATAAGTAAATGAACTAAAATTTTTTCCTCATAGTTAAGAAAATTTCTCATTTTTAAGTTAAATTTAACTAAATTTTAGGAAAATTCATGATATATTTTCAAAGTCATTTTTTCCTTAAATTTAGTTATGTCTTTTTTTTCAGTGTGGTTAGTTGCTAGCGTTCTAGCCTATGAGTGTGGGTTCGATTCCGACCATCAGCCTTGGTCTGTTTCCCTGTTTAAACAATAGCTTTTTTCAAATTTAACTGCCAGAAAAATGACGATACGGATTTGTTAGGCGTACTCATTCATGACAGTTATACATATTTATTTACAATTTATTTAAGTAGTATGCCACCGACTTAAAATAAATTTTTATACTTCAGTGCACTTGTTGCATGATTAAATATTAAATAGTTCATAAGAATGCAAAAACAAAAAAAACTCAAACACAAATTAAATAGAATAGAATAACAATAAAAACTTTTTTTTGTAAAGTACATTATTCATTATAGAATGTTTTAACTATTGAATTGTATTGTTTAAATAATATATTAACCCATATAGATAATTATAAAAACATTAACAATTCTTAACAAAAGTGTATAGATAACTTTTTTGCAATATTGAGATACAATTTGAGTGACACCTTCTCTTTTAGTACACACACATTCAGAAATCGCTCGAATATACTTATCGATGCTAGAAAATATAAACTGTATATCTTTAACAAAGCGAAAGTAACGCATAATATTTAATATTGTAGTGACATTTATCTTTCAAGTATCTTTCCAGACTCATGAGGACAATTTTTTGCGTGTAAACAACAATTTTTATTCAGAGAAAAATGTGTAAAAACAAAAATAAACAAGTAAAGAGTAAAATTCGGCTATAACGAATTGTATATACCCTTCAAAATCTAAAAAAAATTAGCCGGGACGTTTTGGTGGGAAATGAGGGGGTTGTGGAGTACGGCGTTTGTAAATGGATAAAATTTGCTCAGGTGAAACATAGTTTCCCTTTTAAAGTATTTATATACATATTATATTGTTGGAGGGTATATGAAATTCGTTACAACCGAATTTTTCTCCAAATACACTATGATTGGTATAATCACTTTTCAGTTTAAACCAAAAGAGCTATACCAGAGTATATAGCTATACTCCCGAAGTTTCCTGATTTCATTGTATTGATAAGTTCGTAAATGTGCGAAATCAGACGAGGGGGAAAAGTTTTCCTTGAAGAATTAAACCTTTAAAAAACGCTATTTTTTACTTTAAGCCTACAATCAGGCAGTGCGGTATGTTGGTATTATGAAAATAGGTTATGAAGAGGAAAGAGGAAAGAAGGAGTAGTGTTTATGGACATTTACTTTAAACTTTTCCAAATCGTAGCTGACTAGAAAGACTTCTGCGGGAAGTAAATTCCACACACGACTAGTTCGACTAAAAAACATATTTTCTCGGCAATGCGTTGAGCGTTTTATTGGACTGTTGACAAGAAATGGACTGTCGAACAAACTCCTAAGTCCCGGGGATAAGTTCACTTATCTCAGCAGAGCTCTTACCGTTGTAATATCGACAGAACAATGACGCACAACCTACAACATGTTCCAATGAGTCAATAGAGCTGGATACCCTACTGTGATTAATGAGCTTCAGCGCACTACTTTGCACCATGTCCAAAACCTTCAAAATAGACCTTGAAGCACCTGCTTAGACATGGGAGTTGTATTCCAACTTCTGTCGAAACTATCTTGAAAACTATGTTGGTTCTAACGAACATCACATTGTAACTTCATGTCTAGAACACCAAGAGCGGCTAATTCCTCAATAGCTATACCACCCATGGATACATATCACGCTGATTCCACAAGCCGTCTGTGGGTACATATAACATTGAGTCAAAGGATCATTAAAATATGCCCTATTCGCAAGACCCCTCCAGAAGATGTAAGGAATGACCTCAGTATGTCATGGCCTATGATTTAAGGAAAATGAATGACAACTGTTGCTGTCATCTGCGAAAGAAAATATAGGATTGGAAGGTCGTTAGGAAAAATAAGAAAATGGGTACGACAAAGAACAGAACCTTGCTGTACCCCAAGTTATAGATGGGTTCTTATCGGATGTGGCTTAGTGGTTAGCGCATTGGACTACTACCCAGCCAGCCTGGGTTCGACTCTCAGCTCAGGCAGAACAACATTTTTTCAGATATTTATTAATTTCTATTTATAACTAAAACGCTTGGAAATATCTAGATAAACCACTTTGCTTTCACCAAATTGGTAAACAGAACGACACCAGGTCTCCCGCAGAACGACTTCTACGAAAGCCCTACTGTCGATCGCACACAAGTAAATTAGACTCCAGGTGATGATTTATCATGATCTCCATGACTTTTGAGAGTGTAGACCAAGCTGTTATTAGGCGGTAGTTTTTTTAGAGTTTGTAGCCTCATAATTTTTTGGATTCGCTGAACGTTGGCAACCTTCCAGCAAGCGGGGAAAACTTCTACCCGGTCCGAGTAGCTAAATAATATGGCCACAGGACAAGACATAGATAAAGCACACTTTTTAAAAACAATAGTCGAAATACCATCCGACTCCGGCGACTTATTTATGTTTAGATGCTCACAGGGAAATTTCAGAGAATCGCAAAGCCGATAAGATTGCACTACTTGGAACCACCTTATATGTTCCTTCGGAATTGGAATGTGTTAGTATGCCTCTAGAAACTTGCATGCAATCTACGACTTTGTTCCGCGAGGGAGACTTATCAGAGATGGCCACATGGATGGAAGTATGAGACTATACGACAGACAGTGAAAGGATTCGTAAAATGACTTCTGCTGGAGTTACATGGATGATAAGAAGTTGGAAACTACTGAAACCTTTATCTCCATTGCCCGACATAGTTTGGTCAGAGACATGCTTCACTGATTTGTCGAAATTCAATATCTTACAAGAGCAGTATCTCAACCCTCATGAACCGATTTGACTGAAACTTAAAATATATATAAAAGAGACGATTTTAAGGTTGTGGTCCCTCGGCTTATCGGCCATTTAAGTATTTAAAAATTTCGTTTTCCCCTTATGAAACAATGTGGACCTTCGGGAAAATTTCGATAACTGCCGAACTAACAGAAATATCGTCTAGAGTCTAGACTCTAGGACAGAAATATGTGTCGGCTTAAATTTAATAAAGATTATTTCGTATTTACATATGTATATCGATATCGTAGGTCTATGTCTTGACATAAATACCCCCAAAATTAACGCATTTTCATGAAACAAATCTGTGGCAAAAACCCAAAACAACATAAGTCGAGTTATGTCCAAAACGTGTTTTTGCATTTTCGGAATGCCCATACCCGGTTCCATATTGTGTCAAATTTTTATAGAAATCGGATTATAACTTCCTGAGATATTGGTTTGGCATAACTACATAACTCGTTTTTTTATTTTCTAACAATAAACCATAACATCATAACTGATTTATGTTGTTGTTCCTCATTTATAAATCAACATTCGTTGTGGAAGGTACAATATCTTTAATACGGTGGCATAACTGCATATCTGAGATATGCAGTTTTTCCTTAATTTAAATGTCAATTATGTTGTTTTTCCAAAATAAAAAAAAAAATAAATAAATATTTTTGTTGGAGTTATGTAGTTATTCCAAAACTCGAAATAACATAAAGAGCTGTATATCTCAAATTATGTGTTTTTTCTAAATCAACATTATAAAAAATTTAAAACATATCTATAAATATGTGTTTATGTTAAATTAACAAATTAAAAAAACTAAAGCATATCTATAGTTGTGTGTTTTTTCCAAACCTCAGTTTTTAAAAATATAAAATATATATCGAGCTATGTTTTTATTCCAAAATTATAAAGATAAAAATAATTGTATTATCTCAATTATGCGTTTATTCCAATGACAATTTTAACAAATTTATCAACTTATGTTCTTTTACAGGGTTAAGCACTTTTAAAAAAATGGCATTGAATCAACAAAAAAAAGAAATTAAAAGAAAAAATGAAGTCAGCTACGGAGATGAGTTATTTAAACGCACCTTTTTTACCCCACTAGTCGAAAACGAAACCCAATCGAGTATGAATGGATTCTATGATTTAAAAGATAATACTGCGTTTTTAGATTACCTAAGCGAATATTTAGGTTACAGCTTGTACCATTTTTCAGACGATTCCATTGCAGACCCTAACTATACAATTACATCTGATGATACAGACGAATCCATAACTGAAATGGAACAAGAATTGCAGGATGACCCAGATCCTACAATATCTTCTAAAGAGATTGCAATAGAACCTTCTGACGTGGAGATGGAACAAGAAGTACCACCAAAAACATATTTTACGAAAAAAGAAATTCAGAAAAACAGAAACCGAGGAGAAGCATATGTTACAAAATCTAAAAAAACGGTGATGCACCGAAAATGTAATCAATTGAAACCCTGCCTTAAAAACTGTAAAGATAAGATCACTTTTGATGATCAGAAAGTTGTATTTAACGCTTACTGGGGATTGGGGTCATATAATCAGCGATTCATTTTTATATCATCTTTAATTGAAATATCTGAAAAAGCTACACAAACATTAAACAAAAATGACATCCGCTCAAAAAATCGACAAAATACGGCCTTTTACTTTATTGAAACAAATGGTGTTAAATTACAAGTTTGCAAAGCCTGTTTTTTAGATACATTTGGTGAGACTGCAGGTTTTATTAGAAATGTTATTACCAAAAAATTAAATGATCCAATTTCGTTGAAAGACAATCGTGGCAAGTCAACACCTAGTAACAAGTTTAGTGATGAAAAACTTTCTGCAATAAAGAATCATATAAATAGTTTCCCAGCATATGAAAGTCATTACTCTAGACGCCACTCATGGAAAAAGTATTTGAGTTCCAATTTATCTATTAGTAAAATGCACGAATTATATTGCGAAGAAATCGAAATTATAAGTCTTACCAAATATGCACAAATTTTCCACAGTATGAACTTAAAATTTAAGCATCCTAAAATTGACACTTGTAATAAATGTGATACATTTAAAGCAAAAATTGAATATGTCGATAGTTCTGATCCAGAATACGTTAGATTAAAAGATGAACAGCAAATTCATCACGAAAAGGCAGACCTTGCATATAAATCGAAAGATAGTGATAAAAATTTTGCTACAAGTAATGCCAATATTAAAATGTATACATTTGATTTACAGCAATGCCTTCCCACTCCATATTTAACAACTTCTGTCTCTTATTATAAAAGGCAACTAAATACTTATAACTTAACAATTCATGACTGCGTTACTAATACGCCATACTGTTTAATGTGGCATGAGGGCGAAGGAAGACGAGGAGCTAACGAAATTGCATCCTGCCTTTACAATCACCTTAACTCATTTATTTCAAATACAAGTACAGATTCGAAAATTTTTTACAGTGACTCTTGTGCTGGTCAAAATAAAAATGCATATGTAAGCACAATGTTTACTCTCTACTTAAAAACTAATCAAAACATTAAAACAATTGATCATAAATTCTTGGAGCCCGGACATACTCATATGGAATGTGATGTAGATCATGCTCTTATTGAAAAAAAGAAAAAAATAAATGATATGAAAATTCATCATCCCCGCGATTGGGGTCAATTTGTGCGTTCAATTGGCAAAAAAAATGCATTTATTGTTGTTGATATGGAGTGTACTAAATTTTTTGATTTTTGTTCATTGACTAAAAACAACTTTATTATTAAGAAAAATGATAAAACCGGATTTTCGTGGCATGATGTAAAGTGGTTAAGATATTCGAAAGATAAAATTGGCACAATTGAATATAAAAATTCGCTATCGGAAGAAGAATCATTCAAAACAATAAATATACTCAAACGTGGTGTAAAAATTACTGATACAATGGTTTTAGAAAAGGTAAATTCTTTACCTAAAATCTCAAAAGAAAAGAAAAGGGACCTTTTAAGCATGATTGATTTAATTGATCCTATTTTCCATGATTTTTATAAAAATTTAAAAGATGACAATGTTCCTGATGTCGATCCTGACCTCTGTTTTGGGTCATCTGATGAAGACTGAAATATTATTCGAATTAATAAACTAACAAAATATTCATAATAATAATTACAAAAATGAAAAAGTTTATGTTTTTTAGGTATGTATCCTCAGAGCAAATATTAGTTTTAATATATCAGTAAGTTTATATAGTAATACTATTATTTTTTTTTAAACTAATAAATGAATTCAAATGTTTTAAAACGCATAAATAGTTTTTTTTTTTATTTTTACAAAAGGGAATAAATACATAACTCCATATATGCAAGTCATTTTAAAAAAAATCTAACATGGAAAATACACTTATCTCGAAATATATTAGCCATTTTTGCAAAATGTAACTTGGAAAATACACATATATTTAAATATGCTTGTACTTTTTTAAAAATGTATTATGGAAAATACACTTATCTCAATATATGATAAGAAAATGTTAAACAATTATTTTGGAAAACAATCATAAGTTGAGATATGTTTTCATATTATCATACTTTAACAAAACGGAATAACAACATCAATGGTTTTCAGCCGATATCTCCGAAGTCTGAATATATATCAACTTCAAAACTAGCAGGGATTATGTCGATAATAGCACTTGAGATATTTACATGCACAAAATTTTGAAATCTTTTAACCCTGATTTGGCATTTACATATAAAGCTTAAAAATGCTCTCCTGAAAAGTAGTAAGTATAAAAACACTTATGCACTTATTCCTTTTTGCCACAGAAATATTTAGCGAAGCCAAATTTTTACGAGGTTAGACTTGTCTCTTTAAATATATTGTAAGTTTCATGCAAATCGGTTCATAAGGGTATCTCACTTCCCTTGCGAACCTCAGAGTGTATGTGTGCTAAAGTAAAGGATCAGCAGCCACTTAAAACCTTAATGTTTGATACAAAAAATGTGTAAGTGCGATAAAAGAGGGTATAAACTCTACTCTGTAGAGTAATCTTTTAAAGTGATTCCAGCCGTAATCGAAAGGAAACATCGACCAATATCTCAAGACGTTACACACGAAACGACAGAATGAATGTCCACTCAGTTAATTCAATCAGCAAGTACTAGTAAACTAGAAATGGAAAGTGTAAAAAAATGTTAAACGTTTACTCAGTTGTTTGTTTGCAATTGCGTTTCGATTAACAATAGATGTCAAACAGAGAGTGGAAAATTATGATGGATTAAGGCAGTTTTTTCTGGTTGACACAATATATATTGGAGGCAAAAATTGAAAAACAATTATGGTACAACTCGTTTCTTGAAAGAAAAAAATCATAAAAAGCAAAATATATTAGGAGTAATAACAGCTTGATGTACAAAGTAACGTGTTTTAGATGGAAAATAATGAATACAAAAACAAGTAAGAAAATATACACCGGTGTTTCCCGGAAAATGGGTCATAAGTACAAACATGAACCGATGGGATCTTTATTTTGTAAAAGCTTTATTAAGTGTACAAAACATATTGAATGGAGTCTTATATAGCATTCACACTTGCGACCTTAAACAAGTTGTTCAACAAAACCCCAGTAACAGAATAAAAACGAAATGGATACAGAACAAAGACTTTTTTAAACATCTCACTCTTGAACACTTCAAAACAGCAAGTGTGAACGCCGTATTAGTCCAAAAATGGCCCAATTAAAATCGAATTGATAAGGTTAACAAAGAACGCGTTTAAGGCACACGAATAATATTTTATTAAAATCTTTTTAATTTTCATGAAATTTAAGAGATTTTGTGAATATCGGGAGTGTGTTTTGTATGGGAAGTACAAGTAGAACTGGTGCGTTTCCTTTAAAATTCCTTTCCACAGAATATCTATTATAATACGGTTATTTGAGTAATACAATTTTAAATCGCGAAATGCACAGTTAAATAGTTTTGTTAGAAGCAATACTCTAATAAAAAGCGCGGAAAGAAACTCTCCTAAACTTTCCATCAGGATACTTTCATTAGGGTGGATCGAATTTGGCTTTTGGCGAATTTCGTTCAGGCTCACCGACAGATGTGTTGGAATAGACCTAAAAACAATGTGGTTAAATTTTCATGCATATCGGTGGTCATCTTCCGCTGCCGAAATGACGTTGAAAATCCGCGATTTCTTAAAAAATAGTATTTATTTAAAAAAATTTCCAAAATTACAAAAATCACTTAATCTTCTTTTTTATTTCAGTCAATCTTTTCAATTCGATCATATTTTCTTAGAAAAAAAATTCAGCTTAATGGGACATTGTTAACCCCTCTAAAACGGTTGCCGAAAATGACCCATACATTTTGCCCTAAACTCAAAACCACCAAATTTAAAAAACAATTTTTTTTTTGATTTTAAGTTGCACAATCTAAAGTTTTTATTGCATTTATTTCAAGTATATATAAGTTCGTTTGACAAAAATTTTTTTTGAAAAAATACGAGATTCTTGAACAGCGCGTTTAACAGTCTGTTTCCAGGACATTTTGAGAAAATTGCTCTTTTTTTTAAACTCAACATTTTTAGTTAAAAACTTTTCATTTTGCACTAGATTTATTATGAATTATAATAAAACTTAATATAGAATTGTTGGATTTTTAGAAATCCTTTAACCCTACACAGCTTTGGGCCCTAAATGACCCATGATGAACAAATGCATCTAGCAATAAACCGCTTTTGGCGGGCGACTAACCATTGGGAACATATGTTTTCAATTAAAAATGGGAGCGTGAGTAGTGATGGGAGCGTGAGTGAACTCGACCAACTCACGCTCACGAAGAAAAAAATTTCTCACGCAAGAAATTTTTAAATTTTGCATACATTTTACGCAGGGTTACATGAGTGTCACATTTTAATCTCACTCCAGCTGAATTTTGACGTGTTTTATTTTTCTGTCACCATAAAAAATCATGCAAACTCACGAAATTTTACTCATGTTAACAGTGCAATTTTAAAAATTATATTTTTAATGCAAATATAACAAAAAAAGTTCAAATAGCATTCAAATAGTATTCCCGCTTAAATGCACCCACCCTTAAAGCATTTTCCGTACCCACCATTAACCATCTATTTACACTGAAAAAAAAAGACATAACTAAATTTAAGGAAAAAATGTCTTTGAAAATTTATCATGAATTTTCCTAAAATTTAGTTAAATTTAACTTAAAAATGAGAAATTTTCTTAACTTTGAGGAAAAAATTTTAGTTCATTTACTTATAATTAGTTCATAGTTTTCTTTAAATGGATTTTTTAAATATTAAGAAAAAAATTCTTAATGCCAAAGAAATTTTCCACAAATCTAAGAGTCGTATATTTATTTTTAAGACATATTTCTTAAAAAACAATTTAGTTCAAGTTTAGTTAAAATTTACTAATAAAAACATCATCGTATTTCTCTTCTTTGAATTGAGGAAGTGTACTTCTTAGAATTTAGTTAATGACTTCTGAGAATTTAGTAAATAACTTCTTAGAATTTAGTTAAAAATTCAAAATGGCGATATCTGGAAAACTAAGCGAGATAGAGCGAAACGGACGAAATTTTCAAAAGAAAGACAACAAAGAAAAATATGGAATAGCCTAGCTCTGCATATCTGTCGGGGTCTCAAGACCCTAAATTTAGATCTAAAATTTGAAATTCCCGAGATTTTATATATGCACATATCTCGGTTAATACTACCAACACGCGAAAACGTCCAACGGCGTTTTTGTAGCTCTTGACTCGTAGAACACTTCCGCAAAATACCCGAAAGCCCTCCGATTAATAGTTTTTGAGATATCCAGTTTTTAAGATTCTCAAGACCCTTTCAGGCCCCTTATTACCGTATCTCAAAAACTAAGCAAGTTAGAGCGAAACGGACACAAGTTTTGGTTCAAAATCTATAGGGATCCTTAAAGGACCCAACGGGGTCTCGAGTTAAATGGGGTCCGAACCCATGGGTCCAGGGTCTAGATCCAATCTATTTCTAAAATGTGAAGTATAATTTTTCTCATTTTCTAGTTAAAATTGGCTTAAAATTAAGTAATTTTGTTTTCCTTATTTTTGGGAAAATTATGAACTTAAAGCAAGAAAAAAAATCTTTGGAGCCAAATCATTCCCTCTTTTTCTCAAAATTGAGTTAATTTTCCCAGATTTTAGTTCACTTTTTTTTTGAGTGTATATCTGACACAAAAAGTAATTCACATTTAAACAAGAATATTGCTGAATAATTTCAATAGAATATTTACTTGCTGTATTCTGGCATTTATGGAGATATTGCTTTCGGGGTGGGTGCATTTAAACGGGAAATAATATATAAACTTGTTTATTTTTATAAAAATATAATAAATTATAAAAATATAATTTGTACAAATGCACACGTGACACAAATTTCATGTGATTCACTCGTAAATGTGAGTTAAATTTCGTGAGTTTGCATGATTTTTTATGGTGACAGAAAAATAAAACACGTCAAAATATAGTTATGTTGAGTTTTCGTGAGCGTGATTACAGCGTGAACGAGTTTAATATGTTTCACTCACGTGATCCTGTGTAAAATGAATGCAAACTTAAAAAAATTCCTGCGTGATTTTTTTTTCTTCGTGAGCGTGAGTTGGCCAAATTCACTCACGCTCTTGTCTCTTCTCACGCTCCCGTCTTTACTCACGCTCCCATTTTTAATTTCAAAAATATGTTCCCAATGGTTAGTCGCCCGCCAAAAGCGGTTTATTGCTATATGCATTTGTTCATCATGGGTCATTTAGGACCCAAAGCTGTTTAGGGTTAAAGAATTTCTACAAATCCAACATTTCTATATTAAGTTTTATAATTTATAATAAATCTAGTGTAAAATGAAATTTTTTAACTAAAAATGTTGAGTTTAAAAAAAAAAAGTCCAATTTTCCCAAAATGTCCTAGAAACAGACCGTTACACGCGCTGTTTAAGAATCTCGTAATTTTTCAAAAAAAAATTTTGTCAATCGAACTTATATATACTTGAAATAAATGCAATAAAAACTTTAGATTGTGCAACTTAAAATCAAAAAAAATTTTTTTTTTTAAATTTGGTGTTTTTGAGTTTAGGGCAAAATGTATGGGTCATTTTTGGCAACCATTTTAGAGGGGTTAACAATGTCCTATTAAGCTGAAATTTTTTTCTAAGAAAATATGATCGAATTGAAAAGATTGACTGAAATAAAAAAGAAGATTAAGTAATTTTTGTAATTTTGGCATTTTTTTTAAATAAATACAATTTTTTAAGAAATCGCGGATTTTCAACGTCATTTCGGCAGCGGAAGATGACCACCGATCTGCATGAAAATTTAACCACATTGTTTTTAGGTCTATTCCAACACATCTGTCGGTGAGCCGGAACGAAATTCGCCCAAAAGCCAAATTCGATCCACCCTAACTTTCATGTCCATAATGATGTTATAGATTTGCTAGTGGTGCCATTCAAATGTAAATTTCAATTAAGTTTTATTTTTGTACAAGATAATTCTCTCTCTAAATACCTCCTCGGAGAGGAGGAAGGTAACATAACAATCTGCAGAAATTGCACCTAGAGCTAAAAAATCACTCCTGACATACTGCTGACACTTCTTTTATAAAATTTCTGACATCTTCACCTAATTTTTCGAATGTCCAAAGGACAAGTCAGTTAGTCATCGATTGTCTAAAAGCATTGTTGGTGGCCACCAACATTTCATAAAGGGAAGGTCAGCAGTAAATTTTTTTTAACTAATGGGCTCCTACACTCAAAATAATTACTCTGTTAAATACTCTGTAAAATGACTGTAATTTCAATTCGACAGATATTTGACAAAGTTCTCTGCCGAAATACAGATTTAAAGAAAATACTTTGTATTTTCTTGTGACCGAAAAACAAAATTGTATCTGTAATTTTACTTTTTTCTTTGTAATCTCTATTTTAAAGATAATAAATAGGGCTTTTTTGTTAAAATACAGATTTTAGAAAAATACTTTGTTATTTTCTCGTAACCAAAATACTAAATTTCATCTGTAATTTTACTACTTATTACTCTGTAATACGGTTTTCAAATTAAAATCTCTTTAAAAACGTCCAAGTATTTCAACCCCTCTTTAAAAAGCTTCTTAAATTGCAATAAAATATGCTAAATTTTACGAGGTGTAGTGCAAAATTAAAGGAACTCGTAATTTTCACAAAAAAAAGTTAATTTACAATTTGGAAGCATTAAAGCGGGCAAATTTACATGATGGCATTTCCCAATTCTCAAAACAACTTGCACATTAAGGAAGGAAAAATTTATCAGGAATCAAATAGGGACCATTGTGGTAAAGCCATATCAAGCGCATTTTAAAGATATACAATAAAGTCAAGGCATTCTTAAACGATTTCCCTTTAATTTTATAAAAGTGTTTACTGGAATGACATCGCTCAAATGTGGAACTGAAAATGAGAAGTTTCTTAAAAAAAAAACCGTGAGAACATCCAGCGAGTTTATAAATAATTTCTACAAAGTTAAATATTCGCGTGCGAAACATTTAATCGGGCGCATTTAAATTATAGCATTTGACTTTATTTTGTGTCAAGTTATTACTATCCATGCTTCCTGGTAAAATTCTGGTCGCTTTCATCTACATTTTATAGATAATTCTGTAAATCTACAGTTTTTTTTATCGAAATCATTTTACAGAGTTTTCTTCGTAAAATAACAAAAAATCTTGCTGGTTGGAAATCTATGGTATTTTCTGCTGGCTCAGCAGAGTATCTCTGTAATTTAACAGAGTGATTATTTTGAGTGTATGTTAGGATGAAAATTGTTGTTTGATATTTTTTTAAATGCAATTTTTTCGACTTCCTGTGATTACCCATAATGTTTGCCATACTGATTTATTGAAACCATGTATCATAATCATCATACATAAATAAGTAAGTGAGGATTCATTTATATTCAAGTCAATGACATTTTTCTGCAACTTCACAACATCTTTAGTGGAAAATAACTAAACATAATAAAAATCTAGTGACATTTAAACGTCAATAATGTTTGCTTTCTTGTTTAAAATTCACAGACAATTTTTTTTGTTAAAAGAATGTTATAACAGATGTGATGTAAAAAATAAACTAAACCATTTTTTTTAGGAAACTTGTTTCTGAAATAATTGGTTGGTTGATTTACTAGTGGTATAAAACCTAAGAATTGTCTATGTATCAAGCTATTTAGTATACATTTAACATTTTTTACTTAAATATATATTACGCTCATTTACTACAAAAGTGGCATATCTCAAAAAGTGTAATTTTTGAGCTAATGATGTGGAATTAATTATTCCTTATATTGTGTAAAAAATTCATATTAATAACTTTTAAATTTATAGCTTGAAAAGAGAATTTGGCATTATTACATTTTTTGTGTACCTTCCTTTTTCAAAAAAAAACGATTTTTAATTGAGTAGTTTAAACACATTTTCTGCAAAATCAGTTTTTTTTTTTGAATTATGTCACTATTGCAGTAAATGAGCTAAATGTACTGACAGTATTTAAGAGAAAATGTAACAATCTAAATGAAACTTAACTAGTTGTACATACTAACCTAGACCTGCTTTAATTGTATCAGCACTCAAGATTTTTTTTTACAAAAAATTTTCCATGTCTTTGAAAAATAACAGTTGACAAATATGAACATATCAATCGGTCAAGATCGAATGGAGAACTAATCAATATACTGTATGCAATTCAAATTTCTTTACATGTTGGTCTAATATTTTTTTTGGCGGTAAAGAGGTCTAACTTATCGAGCCCTTTGGTGAAATCCAGATATCAGACAAGAATCACTTCTTTACACTCAAAAAGAAGACATAACTAAAATCTGGGAAAAAATTTCTTTCAAAATAGTTTATAAATTTTCCCACAATTGAGTAAAATAGTACTACAAAAAGGGGAAATTTTCTTAACTATGAGGAAAAAACTTTAGTTCATAGTTTCATAGTTCAAAGTTTATTTAAAATGGAATTCCTGAATAGCAAAGAAATTTTGTCCAATCTCTGAAATTCAGCAGACCCGCCAAACGTTGTTTTGTCCGGATATATCGAAATAGCCTGACCCCCCAGCGCCACCTATCGGAACTAACTTTACACACATATCTTAAAAATTTACATTCTTATATAGTTTTGTATGGGCTATCGATTAAATTTTTTTTTGGAAAATTTTCAGAACCCGTTCTGAAATTTTCCATTTTTTAAAAATGTCAATTTATTAAAAAACATGCCACTTTTTTTTCTTTTTTAATTTTTTTTTTAAAGTTTAGATGTTTGTCCATCCACACAAAATAATTCAGAAACACGTTCCTCGTTTTTTTCGAGAAAATCGCATTTGAACTTTAAATTTCATATCAATTTTGTAATTTGCTTGTATTTTCTTGATTTAACGTTGCGAATGAGTAATATTTATGCAATTGATATTACTCATTCGCAACGTTAAATCAAGAAAATACAAGCAAATTACAAAATTGTTATGAAATTTGAAGTTCAAATGCGATTTTCTAGAAAAAAAAACGAAGAACGTGAATTACAATTGATCTTTTTTGAATTAAAATTGATCTTTTTAAAATAGCAATTGATTTTTTCGAATAACAATTGATGTTTTATGAATAACAATTGATCTTTTTCGAATTTCAATTAAAGTTTTTTTAATTACGATTGATGTTTTTCGAATTACAATTGATCTATTTTGAATTTTAATTGATCTTTACGAATAAAAATTGATAATTTTCGATTTACAATTGATCTATTTCAAATTAAAATTGATATTTTTCGAATAACTATTGATCTTTTTCGAATAACAATTAATCTTTTTATACCCTCCAACCACAGTATGTCATTCCGTGTGTAACGCATCGAAATATCGGTCTAGGACCCATAAAGTATATATTTTATTGATCAGTGATCGATTCTAAGACATTCTAGGGATGTCCGTCCGTCTGTCCGTCTGTAGAGAACACGATTCAGTCCAAAAATAAAACAGCTAGACTTCCGAAGTTTGGCACAAATATGTCTTATATTCCTAGGCAGGTTAAGTTCGGAAATGGGCAAAATCGGACCAAGAGAAAAAATGTCGACCCTTGGAGAACTAAACAGGGTTTTTTGTACTTTTGCTAAGCAAATGCAACATTCTTATCTCAGAAGTAGTTCAAAATTGCAAGGGGAAGGTGCCCCCTAACGTCTCCCACCAACCCCCCTCCCCCTCAAAAAAAAACGCCCCTGGATTTTTTATATTGTTTTTTTTTTACATTTTGAGGGTATAAAAGATTCGGCACAGCCGAATGTAATACTCTCACTTAATTGAATTACAATTGATCTTTTCGAATTACAATTGATTATTTTCGAATTGCAATTGATCTTTATAAAATTGAAATTGATCTTTTTATACCCTCCAACCACAGACAGTATGGGTGTATGCAACACATCGAAATATCGGTCGGGGACCCCACAAAGTATATATAATATTGATTCATGATAGAATCTAAGACATTCTAGCGATGTCCATCCGTCCGTCTGTAGAAATAACGATGCAGCCCAAACCAAAAGAGCTAGACCCCTGAAATTGGGCATGAATATCTCTTATGTTACTGGTAAGGTTAAGTTCGAAGATGGGCAAAATCGGACCAGGGGGAAAAAAGTTCCCCTTGAAGAATTAAAATGACCCCTGAAAAATACAATATTTTTACGAGTTTTTTTTTTTTAATTTTTGCTCAACAAATTTAACAAATTTTTATGCCATATTATGCTCATAGACCTGCGCTTGGACCAAGGGGGTTAGGAAATTCGATTTTTTCAGGCCGCCCCCCTTTGGGGGCGTGGTTATAGAAATTAATTAAAAATAACGATAAAAATGTATTATTTAAGCCTAATTATCATAAACAAATAATTTGTAAACACATATAGTGGTGGTGAAGGTGTCCCCCACCGATTCCGCGGACCCATCTCCCCTCCCCGCAAAAAGAAAAGACGCCCCTGCGATTTTTTTTTAATTTAAAACGTGTTGGAGGGTATAAAAGATTCGGCACAGCCGAATTTAACACTCTTACTTGTTCGAATTACATACAATTGATCTTTTTCGAGTTACTAATGGAATTTTTAAATTAAAAATGTAATTTTCGAATTTCAAATGGATTATTCGAATTACAAATGGAATTCACGAACTTCAAATTGAATCTCCCAATTACAAGTGGAATTACAAATGGAATCTTACACTCAAAAAAAAAAAACTGTAAAACTAGCAAAAAAATGGTTAAAATTAGCAAAAAAAAACTGTAGTTTTGGACGTTGCAAAAATTTTGGTAATATTAGCAAAACCATTTTGCTAATCAAAAAATTAGGAAAAAAATGGTAAAATTACAAGAATACCATTTTATTTTTGTAAAAACTCAACCTTGTAAAATTATCAAAAAATATGGTAAAATTGGAATAGATAAAAAAATTTCTAATTTGGTAAAAATACTGTTTTATTTAGTAATTTTTTTTCCTCTGATTAGTAGTTGATTAAAAATTTGGTGAATATACTAAAAAATTTTAAGGCTGTTTTTGAGCACCACGTTCTTTAAATGTAGTAATAGCAGCATCAACTATTACTTCAGTTGTTGGATGGTTTCTTCGGCTTGATAGCATCTTCTTTTGCCTTCTTCTTACACTCAAAAAAATACGTTAGTAGATTTACTAATTTTTTTTTGCTAATGCTAGTTAGCTAACTTTTAGCAAATTTTTAGTTGAGATTAGCATGTCAGCAAAAAATTCTTGTAAACTTCATTTGGCACATTAGCAATTTTAAACAAGCTTTGAACTAATTTCTTTTGCTAAATTTGAAATTGAGTTGACAACGTTTTTACAAGATTTTTTGCTAATATTAGCAAAATAAATGGTAAATTTTTTTTTATTTTCAGAAAACTTAAAATGGCGCTATCTCGGAAACTAAGCCAGATAGAGCAAAATGGAGGCCATTTTTGGTTCTTAGAATCTCCATAGTATCGCCGGTCCTCTTCACATGTGTGGACCCTAATGGGCCCTAACTATGGATCCAAAAAAGTTAGCATTCCCGAAAATTTTAAAATGCTCATATCTCGGTAAATATTGCCGACACAACAAAAAGTCCAAAACCATTTTTGTAGCTCTCAACATGTAGAACAAGACCGCAAAACAGTCAAAAGCTCTCCAAGTAATATTTTTTAAGTTATCGAGTTTTTTAATTCTCAAGACCCCAGTGGTCCCCTATAATCACGTATCTTAAAAACTAAGCAAGGTAGAGCGAAACGGACACAATTTTTGGATCAAAAATTATGACGATTTTTAAGGAACCCAACTAGGTCTAGGCCCATCGGGGTCTGGACCTATGGGTTCCGAACCCAATGGGGTCCTCAGATGTGTATGAACTAAGTTAAAAAAAATAAAAATTTAGTTAACTAATTATTGGCAAAACATTTTTGCTAACTTTAGCAAAAAAATTGTGGGTTCAAAATCAGCAAATTTTCTTGTAGGTTTACAAGCTTTTTTTGCTATCATTACAGATTTATTTTTTTGAGTGTATCAGCTGTAGTTGCAGTAACTGGACTTCCAACAACATCAAAATCCAAAATGATTTTTTTTTTCACTTAAACACTTCATTTTTTTTTATTTTTTTTGCGTCTTTTTTTAGCTTAAGTAGAACAAATGAGAATTGCCTAGTAGTCTACACAAGAAATTTCTTACATTTTCACGTAAAAATTGTATAAAATTAACAAATTTTTTTTCGAATTTTTAATTTTTTTCACATGTATTTAAAAAATAATAATAAAAACTTTTGTATATTCAAGGATAGATATTTAAGTATGTGTTAAAATTTTAAAAAAATAATTTTTTAAAAATCATCACCTTTTTATTAACAATTTACGTGCCAAATTTTAAAAAAATTTCATATAAAATTAGCAAAAAAAATGGTAAAATTAGCAAAAAATATGGTAAAAAATACTAAAAATTCTGTAGCCTATTTTTGAGCGCCACGTTCTTTTAAGTTACTAATAGCATCATCAACCATTATTTCAGTTGATGGATGGCTACTTTGTTGTGGTGTTGGTAGCATCATCTTTTACCTTCTTCTCGGCAGCTGGACTTTCAACAGCAGCAGAATCTGCAATGATTTTTTTTTCATGCTAGAACACTTTAAACAAATTTTTTTTTTAAAACTATACACAGAAAAAAAACGTCGAGGTAATGTTATCTAAGCTGGCTTAGGTGAATTATTTTTGTATGAATATTAAAAGCCACGACTTATTACCTATGCCACAAGTATAATTTTACTTTACATTTTCATCTAATGGCCATGTAAGGTTTACTAATGAAAATAGGTAAAATTTCGAAATTATTTTTTTTCTTTTTATTGTCATGACAATAATTTGAAATTAAATAAAAATAAAACAAACATCAAAATTTTTTTAACATACATAATTTTTCAACGCAATAAAACCGTTGGAAATTAACAACTCGCAACAAATTATGTAAGCAAAGGTAATTCTATTATTTAATTTATTGGTAAAAATAGTAAATTCAATAATTTTTAATTTTTTTAGATAACGCGAATTTTTGAAATTCTAGGCAAATTATGATGGGAAAAAAGTCAACAAGAATTAGAGAAAAAGGAATCTTAAAGCTGTTTTCAAGATTAAAACAAGTGCTTACATGGAATTTCTAAGTTTTAACGCTCAATTTTCGAAATTAATGGTACAACATTTCTTAGAATCTGAGACAATTATTTATAGAGAAGTTCTCAAATTAAATGATACTTTTTCTAAATCTGAAAATTTTTCTATAGCAAAATATCTCAGAATCTGATAATTTTTCTATAGAAAAAATGTCTCAGAATCTGATAATTTTTCTATAGAAAAAATGTCTCAGAATCTGAGAATTTTTCTATAGAAAAAATGTCTCAGAATCTGTGAATATTTCTATAGAAAAAATGTCTCAGAATCTGAGAATTTTTCTAAAGAAAAAATGTCTTAGAATCTGAGAATTTTTCTATAGAAAACATGTCACAGAATCTGAGAGTTTTTCTATAGAAAAAATGTCTCAGAATCTGAGAATTTTTCTATAGAAAAAATGTCTCAGAATCTGAGAATTTTTCTATAGAAAAAATGTCTCAGAATCTGAGAATTTTTCTATAGAAAAAATGTCTCAGAATCTGATAATTTTTCTATAGAAAAAATGTCTCAGAATCTGAGAATTTTTCTATAGAAAAAATGTCTCAGAATCTGAGACTTTTTCTATAGAAAAAATGTCTCAGAATCTGAGAATTTTTCTATAGAAAAAGGTCTCAGAATCTGAGAATTTTTCTATAGAAAAAATGTCTCAGAATCTGTGAATATTTCTATAGAAAAAATGTTTCAGAACCTGAGAATTTTTCTATAGAAAAAATGTCTCAGAATATGAGAATTTTTCTATCGAAAAAATGTCACAGAATCTGAGAATTGTTCTATAGAAAAAATGTCTCAGAATCTGAGAATTTTTCTATAGAAAAAATGTCTCAGAATCTTAAAATTTTTTTATGTAGAAGAAATGTCTCAGAATCTGTGAATATTTCTATAGAAAAAATGTCTCAGAATCTGAGAATTTTTCTAAAGAAAAAATGTCTCAGAATCTGAGAATTTTTCTAAAGAAAAAATGTCTCAGAATCTGAGAATTTTTCTAAAGAAAAAATGTCTCAGAATCTGAGAATTTTTCTAAAGAAAAAATGTCTCAGAATCTGAGAATTTTTCTAAAGAAAAAATGTCTCAGAATCTGAGAATTTTTCTACAGAAAAAATGTCACAGAATCTGAGAGTTTTTCTATAGAAAAAATGTCTCAGAATCTGAGAATTTTTCTATAGAAAAAATGTCTCTGAATCTGAGAATTTTTCTATAGAAAAAATGTCTCAGTATCTGAAAACTTTTCTATAGCAAAATATCTCAGAATCTGATAATTTTTCTATAGAAAAAATGTCTCAGAATCTGATAATTTTTCTATAGAAAAAATGTCTCAGAATCTGAGAATTTTTCTATAGAAAAAATGTCTCAGAATCTGAGAATTTTTCTATAGAAAAAATGTCTCAGAATCTGAGAATTTTTCTATAGAAAAAATGTCTCAGAATCTGAGAATTTTTCTATAGAAAAAATGTCTCAGAATCTGAGAATTTTTCTATAGAAAAAATGTCTCAGAATCTGTGAATATTTCTATAGAAAAAATGTTTCAGAACCTGAGAATTTTTCTATAGAAAAAATGTCTCAGAATCTGAGAATTTTTCTATCGAAAAAATGTCACAGAATCTGAGAATTGTTCTATAGAAAAAATGTCTCAGAATCTGAGAATTTTTCTATAGAAAAAATGTCTCAGAATCTTAAAATTTTTTTATGTAGAAGAAATGTCTCAGAATCTGTGAATATTTCTATAGAAAAAATGTCTCAGAATCTGAGAATTTTTCTAAAGAAAAAATGTCTCAGAATCTGAGAATTTTTCTACAGAAAAGATGTCACAGAATCTGAGAGTTTTTCTACAGAAAAAATGTCTCAGAATCTGAGAATTTTTCTATAGAAAAAATGCCTCAGAATCTGAGAATTTTTCTATAGAAAAAATGTCTCAGAATCTGATAATTTTTCTATAGAAAAAATGTCTCAGAATCTGAGAATTTTTCTATAGAAAAAATGTCTCAGAATCTGAGAATTTTTCTATAGAAAAAATGTCTCAGAATCTGAGAATTTTTCTATAGAAAAAATGTCTCAGAATCTGAGAATTTTTCTATCGAAAAAATGTCACAGAATCTGAGAATTGTTCTATAGAAAAAATGTCTCAGAATCTGAGAATTTTTCTATAGAAAAAATGTCTCAGAATCTTAAAATTTTTTTATGTAGAAGAAATGTCTCAGAATCTGTGAATATTTCTATAGAAAAAATGTCTCAGAATCTGAGAATTTTTCTAAAGAAAAAATGTCTCAGAATCTGAGAATTTTTCTACAGAAAAGATGTCACAGAATCTGAGAGTTTTTCTACAGAAAAAATGTCTCAGAATCTGAGAATTTTTCTATAGAAAAAATGCCTCAGAATCTGAGAATTTTTCTATAGAAAAAATGTCTCAGAATCTGATAATTTTTCTATAGAAAAAATGTCTCAGAATCTGAGAATTTTTCTATAGAAAAAATGTCTCAGAATCTGAGAATTTTTCTATAGAAAAAATGTCTCAGAATCTGAGAATTTTTCTATAGAAAAAATGTCTCAGAATCTGAGAATTTTTCTATCGAAAAAATGTCACAGAATCTGAGAATTGTTCTATAGAAAAAATGTCTCAGAATCTGAGAATTTTTCTATAGAAAAAATGTCTCAGAATCTTAAAATTTTTTTATGTAGAAGAAATGTCTCAGAATCTGTGAATATTTCTATAGAAAAAATGTCTCAGAATCTGAGAATTTTTCTAAAGAAAAAATGTCTCAGAATCTGAGAATTTTTCTACAGAAAAGATGTCACAGAATCTGAGAGTTTTTCTACAGAAAAAATGTCTCAGAATATGAGAATTTTTCTATAGAAAAATGCCTCAGAATCTGAGAATTTTTCTATAGAAAAAATGTCTCAGAATCTGATAATTTTTCTATAGAAAAAATGTCTCAGAATCTGAGAATTTTTCTATAGAAAAAATGTCTCAGAATCTGAGAATTTTTCTATAGAAAAAATGTCTCAGAATCTGAGAATTTTTCTATAGAAAAAATGTCTCAGAATCTGTGAATATTTCATTAGAAAAAATGTTTCAAAACCTGAGAATTTTTCTATAGAAAAAATGTCTCAGAATCTGAGAATTTTTCTATCGAAAAAATGTCACAGAATCTGAGAATTGTTCTATAGAAAAAAATATTTCAGAATCTATGAAGATTTCTACAGAAAAAATGTATCAGAATCTTATAATTTTTCTACAGAAAATTTATTTTAGAATCAGAATTTTTCTATAGAAAAATGTTTCAGAATCTGAGGAATTTTTTAAATATATAAAAAATTTTAAAAATCTGAGAATTATCTATAAAAAAAAACAATTTTCTATAGAAAAAATGTCACAGAATCTGATAATTTATTGTTTCGAAAATATGTCTCAGAATCGGAGAATTTTTCTATAAAAAAAATTATCTCAGAGACTGAGAATTTTTCTATAAAAAAATGTCTTAGAAGCTGTGAATTTTTCTATAGAAAAAATGTCTCAGAATCTGAGAATTTATTTTTTGAAAAATATTTCTCAAAATCTTTTTATAACAACAATAATTGTAATTCATGATTAAATTTATTTATAAAACATAATAAAATCAAATAATTTTTTAATTTATTTAATTTAGTAAAGTGTGTAATTATTTATACCTAGCGTATTAACAAAATAATTTAGATAAATTACCAACATTTATATATAAATTTTTACTCTGCTAACTTTGAAAAGTTTACAAAGTTTCCTAGGAATATTTCCTAAAAGCATAGATAATTTTTCGAACATATCATTTTTTAAAAATCACCTTGGCTTTTTAGTAATATTGTCTAAAAACTTTGTAGGCTCTATGTTATCTTGGCACTTAGATAAAGTTATACTATAAATTTAGGTAATATTACCTCGATTTTTTTTTGTGTGTAAGAAAAAAAAATAAAAAGTATTACCATTTCATTAAGAAAAATACTAATATTTTTGCTAAAATTATAGTAAAATAAAAAAAAAACTAGCAAGAAAATATAGTAAAAGTACCAAAAATTGTTGTATTTTACCAAGAGTAAATTGCCAAAAAAATCTGTAAAAGTTAAATTTTTACAATTTTTTGCTAAAGTTTGGTTGAAGTAAATTACAACACCTTTTACTAATATTTTGACTAAGCTATTTTTTTGAGTGTAGAATTACAAATAGAGAGTACTGGTATTATATGATCATTTCGCGTTAAACCAGTCATAGGATAGATTTTTAAGATCAATCGATCCTTTAAGATAAATCAATTTCTCGCAGGGTATTTAAAATGCATTAAAACTACATTTTGAGTTTTAAACTATTATTGCAATAGTTAATCACTGCCAAAATAACAATCGTGGCGATAAGTGAAAATTTTTCAAAACATAGCTATAAAAATCATTGTTCAGCCTTACCACAGAAAAATAAAATAAATTTAAAACCGACTTTTAATTTTATTTCCATACAAATTGTTTTTGTTTTAAAAATCGACTTTCAAAAAATGTATAGAAAACTTTAAATTTAAAATAAAACTTTTGCTAAAATAGCCTTTTTATTTTTCTTTGGTACGGACCATTTATTTAAATGAATGTATTATTCTAAGAATTATTTTAGTGTTATTTAGTAGAAAATATTTAAAAAAAAATGTATTTAATTTATTTACAATCATCATGAACTGGAAAATATAAATTTCTGTTTCAAACAGCCAATAAAATATAATTATCGTTTTCTAATCATAATCGATTAAAACACACACCTTTGATCAAGATTATAAAAAAACAGTTAAAATTCAATTGATAAAAAGATTTTCAATTATTAAAAAAAAAATCGATTTGCAGATATGAAAAAAAAAAAACGATAATGTTGGAAAATAAATAATCTTGCACGCTTTTAATATAATTTAAGCTAAAAAGAATAATAACCCAACGAACAACTGAGTACTGAAAATTTTTTTATAGAAAAATCTGAGAAGAAGGAAGACGAGAAAAAGAAATAATCTCCCGAGTAAAAATGTTAAGATATAATTATATCTAATAAGATATGATTGTATATATTTATATCTTATACAAGATCAAATTATATATAACCAGATATAAAAGATCTGTTGCTATATATAACGATATCTTGTATCATATCTGGTAATGTCTTCTATCATATCTGTCACTATATCAAGATTTATATTCATATCAACTAGAAACATAATAAAACATCTAATCCTTTTCAGAATTCAATTTTAAATAAACACCCCCTATTTTAAAAAATTTTGAAAAATCTTAATTTTTATTTGTTTTGATATCAAATAAAAACAAAATCGAAACTGTAAATACGAAATACAAAAAAATTATTTTAATTTGCTGTCAAATAAAAAAAAACATATTGAGAAAAAAAGTTACGTATGTATTTGAAAAAAAAACATAAAATTTGTATTATTTTTCTCAAAATAAATAAAAATCAATTAAAATTAAGCTTTGACAACGAGATGCTTTTAACATTAATGTATGTAAGTATTTTAGCAACGTTCACATGAATTAAGAAGTACAATTATTACAAATTTCTCTCAATTTCCAGGTTGTTTCGAAACAGTAAAATGCTGCTCAGCAGGATAAAAAAACTCTGAATACTATGAAGATGTACATTAAGCATTTGACTTTTTCCAAAAACATGACGCAAATAAATTTTTCCGTGAAAGTAAAGTGTCCTTTTTAATTATAAATATCCAAGGATATTTATTGTTTGTATCAAAAATTCGGATTTTGGGATGTACATAAATAGCAGTTGTCGTGTGTTTTTAATTTTGTGTGTAGATTTAATGTTTTTTTATTACGGGGCATATCACAGACTCAATTCAGTTCGGATTTGAAAAAAGTGGTTTACTCGTAAAACGCAAAACTAATAATATTTTTTTCGGCATAAAATCACTTTCAAAAATCAAAGTATAATTAAATTGCATAAAAGTGGTTTCATTCCGAAAAAAAAAAATTGCTTAGCCTTTTAAGAGTAAACCAGTTATACCACTTCCGAACGGAATTGAGTCTGCGACATGCCCCTCCCTACATTTTTAAATTTTGTAATTTACATTTTTTTGTACCGAATTTTGTTTAAAATGTTTTTAACTATATTATATGTATGTACATTTAAACCTTATTTTCATTACAAGTACTAAATAAAATTTATTTATATTCATTTAAAATAAAAATGTGATTATTTGTTCTTACCAATAGAAATTTTGCAAAAATCAATGTACATATATTACAACATCAATTCTGATCAAATCAGATCTAATAAGATCAGAACATATGTGGGCCAAATGTCGGATCCAACGAGATCTAATTTGATCAGTTTGTATCAGAACTGATCAAAACTGATATAATTATATCGGGTCAATTTCCAGATCTAATAAGATCTGATCATATATTGAGCGAGATTTAAATAGATCTGGTGCAATATCAAAATTTTTACTCGGGCTGAGAATTTTTTTTATAAGAAAAATGTCTAAGAATCCCAAATTTTTCCCAAAAATGTTTAGAAATCTTAGAATTTTTCTACACAAAAAAACAAAACTTTGTCAAAATACTAGAAAAATTTTCGTAATCCCATTTTACATATATTTGACAGTTTTCCTTGTTTTATAAAAAACAAATTTTAATCGAAATTTACATTTTTTTTTTTAATTTTACAATTTTTTTTTTGTAATTTTACAATTTTTTTTGTAATTATACAAATTTTCAAGGTTTTAAAAAAAAAAAATCTAGTAAATTCACGAGAATTCCTTGCAAGTTTTATTGCGCCAAAAAATTTGTAAATTTACAATTTTATTGGTAAAAAGTTTGTAAAATTACGAAAAAGCCCGTAAGAGGATTATGTCCGTGGGGACTATGTCACGTCAACGAAAGTGTATCGGAATCCGAGAATTTTTCTATAGCAAAAGTTTTACAAATGCTATGTGAAAAATAAAAATAAATGCCTCAGTATCTCTGATTTTTTCTATTGGGAAAATGTCACAGAATCTTAAAATGTTTCTTAAACCAAATGTCTCAGAATACTTTTTGGATAAAACATGTCTCAAATCTGAAAAATATTTCAGAATCGGGGACGATTGCTATCAGAAAAATTCTTTCTTAACGTTTTTTCAACTCGTGTTCCATTAACAAAGGTGTGTCCGTTGTATTTACTTCTTATCTCAATAAACCTTTGATCATTGGCAATAACCATTAAGGTAAAAAATTGTTGATTCTGATAATGTTTTCTTTATTAGAGGGAAAATAAAACAACTGGATAAAACATTGCAAAAACCCCATTTATGTTTTTATATGATGATTGTAAAATTTCGATATTTTGTTAAAAAAACAATGAAATTGATATCGATAAATTGATAAGATTATGTTTAAAAAATGTTTAATTAATTAATACAAAAATGTAAAAGAAATTTAAATGCGTGCTAATATTTTAAAATTACGACGGATTAACACAATGTTTACACTGCGTAATTAATTCATAAGTAAATTTTTTCCATTTCAAGAAAAAAAGACCTGCTACGTTCTTTTAATAATTTTGAGTTTTGAGACTTTTTATGATTATGTTTGTAACGAATACAGGGAATATGAAGTTTAACAGGTCTATTCACAGTTATGACTCGTTATGACTAATTTTTGTATTTTAAAACTTCATATTCCCCGTGTTTGTTGTAAACACAATCATAAAAGTCTCAAAGTCTTTATTTTTTGGAAACTTTGAAATTTTTTTTACCGACAGAGTAGATCCGTTAAAAATCTATCATTTTCGAAAAAAAAGTAATTATTTAAAAAAATTTCAAAAAAAAAACCATGTCTCTTTAAAAAAATTTGAAAACTCATAGTTCCATTCCAAGCGCAGCAATGATGAAGAATAACATACAATTTTCTAAAATTCCTTAAAAAAATTATGCAAAAATCTGTTAAAAATTTTGGAAAACTGTGTCAACTTTTTGATAGGAAATAAAAAATAGCTAAATTGACATAAATAATTTTACCTTTTTTTTATTGCTCTTACGTTTTTTTCATAGCAGCTATTTACGATATATAGAATTTTATAATTATAATATAAATTTATATTTAAATGTTAAAATTATGATTTACTACTAACTTTTACCAGATTATATCATTTGAAAGTTATATTCTACAGTAATTACAAACGCTTTTTTGTTAATTTACGTATTTACGAATCTCCACCCTTCATGTATTGAACTGTCATATTGTCATCAATCAATGAGAAGAAAAAAATAATGCAACAATACTTTTTTAGTAAAACTACTAACAATTACTCTAGTTTCAAACGGCTGAAAATTAAAATGAAAACGTGATGCACTTAAAGGGGGAGGCCATATTATTAGAGATAAGTTTTAATATCTGGTAAAATGCTTTTAAATGTTTAAAGGGCTTCACCAAACCTTCTGCATGAGATCACATGAGAAAAACCGACTAAACTGATCCCATTTTGAATACCCTCCAACTATAGTACACCCAAAAAAATAAACTTGTAAAGTTACCAAAAAATCTCGTGATTTTACGAGGCTATTCTCGTAAAATAGGAGGTAGGTAAAATTCTCGTAAAATTACGAGGATTTCCTCGTAATTTTAAATGCGCCAAAAATTGGTAAAATAACTAATTTTATTGGTAAATATATTGTTTTAAAACCGGAAAAAAAAATGGTAAACTTACAAGAAAAAATGGTAAATATGTTTAAAAAATGGTAGCAGCTATTTAAATTTACAAACCAAAATGGTAAATTTACAATAAAAAAAATTTAAATTAGAAATAAAAATGTTAATTTACCAAAAAAATGTTTAAATTTTACCAATTTTTGGTAGAGATAATTTTTAAGCCACAAAAATTATAAAACAATTGGTAAATTTACAAGAAAAGTGGTAAATATTTAAAAAAAAAAATGGTAAATTTACAAACAAAAATTGTAAATTTACAAAAAAATTTTTTAAAATTTACCAATTTTCGGTAGTGATAGTTTTTTATCCACAAAAACTACTGAAAAAAGTGGCAAACTTACAAAAATAAGTGGTAAACCTCGAAAAAAAGTTGTCAATTAACAAAATGATATTGTTAATTTGCATTTATTTTGTAAAATGTCGAAAAAAATAAATGAAAAAAATTAAAAAATTTTAAGTAAATATAACAAAAAAACTGTAAATTTATCAATTTTTAAAGTTTATTTTTTTTCAATAAAAAAAAATTGTCCGGTACTTTTTTCAAAAAAATAGAAAATTTACAAAAAAAAAAATGTTTTTTTTTTTTTTGTAAATAACATAAATCCTCGTATAACATAATTTTTGTAAAATAACAGTTTTTTTTTTGTAAATCAACTAGAATCTTCGTAATAAAAACTTTGTTGTAATATTACAGTTCTTTTTTGTAAAATAACCTTTAAAAATGGTAGAATACAATTACGAAAAGAAATTTGTAATATGGAGTTCACACTAGCGACTTTAAACAAGTTGTTTAACAAAACACCAGTAACAGAATAAAAACGTAATGGATACAGAACAAAGACTTTTTTAAACATCTCACTTTTAAACACTTCAAAACAGCAAGTGTGAACGCCGTATAAGATTACCAATAAAACTGTAGTTCTCGTTTGAGCAAAGTACAAGATTTTTTGTTAAAAAGCAAGGAAAATTGTTAAATATTGGTAGAACGGGGTTACAAGGCATTTTACCAGGCGTTTTACCAGTTTTTTTTTAGTTTATGGGGTATACACACTTTCTCATTCCGTTTGTAACGCATTGTAATATCGGTTGGACACCCATAAAGTGCATATGTTATTTATCCATGATCGATTCTAAGATATTTTATGAATGTCCGTCCGTCTGTATAAAACACGATTAAAGAGCTAGATTCCTTTCGAAAGGACTTCAAAGTTTTAAAGGATAACATTTTGTAAAATATTTTTTAAATGTTTGTCCTTGCCCTACACAAAAAATAAACCTTGTAAAATTACAAGAAAAACTTGAAACTTTTTTTTGTTTTCTACCTCCTATTTGACAAAAATTCCTAGTAGTTTTACAATATTTTTACCAATAATTTTGTAATTTTACAAGGTTTTTACCAATAAAATTGTAAATTTAAAAATTTTTCGACGCGATAAAATTTACGAAGAGGTTTCGTAATTTTACTAGATTTTTTGCTACCTCTTATTTTACGAAAATTCTTAGTAATTTTACACGCTTTTTACAAATAATTTTGTAATTTTGCAAGTTTTTAACCAATAAAATTGTAAATTTAGAGTTTTTGGCGCAATTAAAATTACAGGTAATTCTCGTGAATTTACTAGATTTTTTTTTTGTAAAATTATCTTGGAAATTTGTAAAATTACAAAAAAAAATTGTAAAATTACAAAAAAAATTTAAATTTCGTTAGAAAACAAGGTAAACTGTCAAATATTGGTAAAATGGGATTACGGGCTTTTCCTAGTAATTTGACAAAGTTTTTTTTTTGTGTGCAGAATGCACTTGTGATAGCAAAGGAATGCCATATCAGTGAAAAGATGTAAATAATGTTCTTTCCAGAGACCAAATATAACAGTTATATGTGTCTTTTTGTTTTAAAAAAAATCATGAAAAGAATGTTGTCCAAACTAAGTATTTTATATACATATGAAAGGACTTCTAGAGATGTCCCGTGTTAAAATTTGCAATAACATTTATTTTTTTGATTTTTTCAATAACAGTAAAAAAATAACAGTTATTAAAAACCTTTTGTTCAAACAATTTAAAATAACTTTTATTTTATATTTATTGGAGTAAATAACTGTTATAACAGTTATTTTTAAAAAAATCAATCAAAGTTTATCTGGGCTATTCATAATGAGTAAATTAAATCTAATGTAGGTTTATTTGACTGATATTGCATGAATATTTGTCAAAAAAACCTACTTTAAGTACACTTTAAGTATTATGAATAACCCCCTATATCTTTAAATCAATGATTGAAGTATTAGATATCAAAAGGATTCTTCTGCATGCGTTAATTGTTGTTTTATTTTAATAACTCAAGTTTTTTAAGGCTCAAAGAGTTTTTAACAACAGTTATAAAAAATTAAAGTTTTTTATTTCTGTTATTTTGAACCAGGCGCGGATCCAGGGGGGGGGAGAATGGGATTTCTCCCCCCCCCCCCCAAAATGATTTCAAAAAAAAAAAAAGAAAGAAAGAAAGAAAGAAAGAAAGAAAGAAAAAAAAAAAGAAAAAAAAGAAGAAAAAAAAAAAGAAAGAAAAAGGAGAGTGAAAGGAAAAAGGAAGGGAAATGAACAAACATAGAAGGAAAATGGCCAGGATGTAAAAAAATCCTTAGGAGAGGTATATGTGTGCTGATGATTTACAGCACACATAGCCTCTATAAAATGTTTCAGAATTAAAGAAATTGAGAATGACAAACTTAAATGACAATCGAGTCGTGGGAATTTTCTAACCGAATAACTATCCTTACCATTTAAGGAAAAAGTATTATCTCAAATATTTTTTCTGTCTCAGAATTCCTGACTTTATCCTTAAAAAAAATTGGATACTTATTTGTCTCTGAATGTACGAATTTTTTATTTAAAAAGTATATCAAATTTTAGGAAAAATCTCCTTTCTATAGAAAATATCCCTAAGAAACTGGAAATGTTTCGTTAGAAAAAACGTTTCAGAATCTGACAAAAATTTTTCTGCAAAAATATTTCTCAGAATTGGATAACATTTCTACAGGACATTTCTCAGATTCTACAGAATCTGAGTTCTTCTGTGTGGAAATATATTTTTTTTTATGGAAAATTGTTTAAGAATATGAGAGTTTCTCTTTTTGAAAAATCTTTTAGAATCTACGAATTTTTCTATAGGAAAAGTTTATCAAAATCTTTGATTTTTTTTGTCGGGAAAATGTTTTAGAACTTTTCTATAGAAAACTATATCAGAAATGAGATTTTTTTAGTACGAAATATCTCTAAGAATCAGAATTTTTTTCCGTTAAAAGATTCTGAGAATTTAGAAAGCACTATAACCGTTAACTTTTTTATTGAAAATTGCTATAAAATTTAAGGTCTTAAATATATATAAATAGGTTTTAGGGTCTAAGAATTTTTGAATACGAAAAAGTTTTTAGAATCAGAGAAAAACTTTAAAATATGAGAATTATTAGTTATTAGTCATCAGAAATTGGAAATTTTTTTATAGAAAGAATGTTCAGAATCTCAGATTATTGCTATAGAAAAAAGTTTAAAATCTGAGAATTTTCTATAAGAAAATATTGAATCTGTGAGTTTTTCTGCAGAAAATACGATCGGAGAATAAAAAAATTGCTTCAAATGGTTTAAAATCCTTACATTTTTCTAAAGACAAGAATCTCAGAAATGGATTATATTTTTACATAAATAAAAAATATTTTAGAGTCTAAGAGTTTTTCTTAAGTACAAATGTCTCAACATCTGAAAAAATTTTTTGAAGGAAATATGTTTAAGTGTAATACTTCATTAATTTTTTATTCGGAATATTTGACTTTTAGTATAATTTTTTATTTTTGACTGTAAAGTCATAATACATATATATATATTCCCATACAAACCTACAACAAAGTTCAAAAATTCCAAATTCTCGAGAGCATTTCTAAAAATTTGGAAATACAGTCTAATTTTTTGGATTTTTTTGTTTGTTTGTATAAAAAATATGGATGTTATGACTGTTTAAGCATAAAAATTGGCTTATGACAGTCACAGTCAGTAATTGTGAATAGGTCCATTTATTTGACTAAAAACGGTCTTATTTATGAAGTAAATCGGTCAGTTTGGGCTCCCTTGAGAAAAAAAATTTTAGTAAAAAAGTTTCCCCAAATCCAAAAGCAGGATCCTTTATTGTTATGCTTTTATGTATTTTTCTGCATACATGTAAAAAAAAAAATTTTTTTTTCTACAATATTGGAAATATTGAAAAAAATTCACAAAACACCCCCCTCCCTCCGACACCAACCAAACTTTATTGCTTTACGGAATTTTTTTGGTAAAAAAAATCTCCCCCCCAAATGAAATTCCTGGATCCGCGCCTGTTTTGAACAGATATTTATATAAATAATTTCAAACTGTTATTTTGAATTTTTATTTGAAAAAATATTTTTGAACAGTAAAATTTGACTTTTTTCAATAAATCTCATAACTCTTATGGTCTCTGGTTCTTTCAAAACTTTATCATGAATATTTTGTTGAAAATTTTGAATGATATTGAAGGATAAAGTATTGTTTTTCCCGACATGCCAAAATAATAAAATTGGAGAATTAGAGGAGATTCTTCTCTTTCATTTGCCATCACTAACGGCATCATAGGAAAAGTACAAATATTTAAAAAAATACAATTTTATCCTCTTCAAAATTTAATTCTGTGCCCATAACACTTTGTCCCACCTCTGTAATCATACTAAACCCGCTATTTACTGTTTTAAGCTAAACTCGATATTAGAGACAATTGATATGTATAAAATACATGCATATAAATCGATGTGAGAAATATTTTGTTTATTTTAGAGAGAACAAATGAAATATAATTTAGTAACAACTAGATGTTGTAAATGATATTTTAAACAAAAACAGTTTAAAATTGTAAGTTAAACGCGACGAAACTAACGAGCTTTTAAATAAAATGAAAATTCCGAATTAAAAAAAAAGAATCTTACTAACAATAAAAATAAATTTTTATAATATAAAAAAAAAAATGTTAAACGTTAAATAAAAATATTAACGTGAATTTATTTATGTCATTCTTGGGATTATTGAAATGTCAAAAAAAATTTAGCCAGAAATTTATACTTGATTTTGAGTATGTCGTACATGATGTTTTAAATTGTTTAAATTTTTATCAGATTGTTTAATTATAAAAGTAATTGTTAGGTTTTGTGAAAAAACGAATATCAAATCGTTTAAAATTGTTTTCAATTAAATTCCTGATTATTTATAATTCCGCATATTTCAAATTCTAACACATCGTTAATCTTGTTTTTGATTAATCAGTTATTTGATTAATCATGTTATTTTGATTAATCAGTAATACGATTAAACATGATTTTGATTAATCAAAAAAATATTTTTTGATTAATCGATTGTTCGAACATCTCAAACTTTGATTTATATCAGTCCAATACAGAGTCCTAAATTTAAAAAAAAAAACTTCAATTTCGTTTGTTCAACTTAAACAAATAATTTTATTGCATTTAAAAATATTTGTTTATAAGTTAGCTAACAACAAATATTGTTAGCGAAAATACAATAGAATTGTTATTTTATATTTGTTGTAAATTCTCCAAAGATGTTATAAAACGATAATTTACCGCCACAACGGTTGTATAGATTATAATGCCCGAAAAAATACAGTAATTTGCCTTATTTTATGTTTTTTTTTTTTTGTTAAAGCATTTCCTCTTTTTTTTTAAAAAAAACAACAATTTTTATCAATTGAATGTTCTGGCATATAAAAACGATGACATTTTTACCTTGTTGGCGACATATATAGACCTGGCTGAATATTTTTGCACGTTTATATGAACAATAATACTAAACACAAAATAATCAAAATATTTAAAATTTAAAAATTCACAAAATTTTATCATGTACTTTAGTTATATTAAATAAAAGATCGTTAATATCGGTTAAAAACAAGAACAATCTACACTTCAACAAAATTTATTTTTATTTTTTAACAGAGACATTGTAAATAGCATGGACATGGGATATAAACTTTAGTGGTGTCATCTATTTTAAAGCTAAAAGCGCTAAAACATAACCTACACTTATACAAGTAAAACAGCTACTACATGTTAGTTGATTTTAAATAAATCTGAATTAGTTGTTTTTAAAACTCCAAATGTAGTTGTTTTTCAACGACATATATTAACAACTATTTTTAGTAGTTGTTTTATTCGTGTTTTAGAACAACTAACATAAAAGTACTGTTATGTCGTAACCGTCATTTGAAGTAGTTGTTTTTATTTACATACACTAAAGCAAAACCTTATCAAACTACTAGGAAAAGGTCTGGTAAATCCATTTTACAAAAAGTTTACCTTATTTTATAACAAAAATTTTGTGTTTTTGTCAATTGAAATTTACTGTTTTATTTGTAATATTCCAAATTTAATTTCGTAAATGAATTCTGAAAATTTCAAAGGTAATTTTACAAATTTATTTTCGTAAATGAATTCTAACAATTTCCAAGGCAATTTTATAAAAATGTAATTTAACAAAAATGCTCTCAAAAAATAAGTAAGTCAAAATATTAGTAAAAAGTGTTGTTATTTAATTCAAATAAACTTTAGCAAAGTACATAGTAAAATTGTAAAAATTTTAAAAGTTGATTTTTTACAGAATTTTTTGGTAATTTACTTTTTTTTTTAATTTAATTAATACTCAGGGAATGCCCCTACTTATGCAGTGCATTGTATTGATCAAGAAATATGGGTCGGGTCAAAGGGGAGGGGGAAAACCGGGATTTTTTTCGTTTTTTGAGGATTTTTCCCATTTCTTCAAAATAAACTATATGAACATTTTATACACATCGAAAGGTTTTTAGAAGGCCTATCCAATGGTGTATCGGTCGTGTCCAAATTCGGCTTCGTTAAGTTCGTTATTGTCAAAAATTTGAAATCGTTGGGGTAGTTTATATGGAGATGTATATACGTACGACCACCAAAATCATATATCATAATCACTATCAAAATTAAGCTGACCCGTATTTTTTCGTTTGGTGAAATTCCTGCTAGTTCGGCTTTTATACGGATTTTCCCGAAAGCCCTTATTTTTTTATAAGGTGGCAACCCTTTTTTAAATTTGAGCAGCTAAAAAAAACGGGTTACTCTTATTTTTTCCCCTCATTCCCATATTCAAGTTTCAGGACAATCGGTGGGTGCCCTGTGAAAGACCTTCCTTGTAGTCACGAGTGCCCCGTGCAACACACGATCGAAAGCCTTATAAATATCTAGAGCAACCACTTTACTCTCACCAAAGTGGTGGAGTGCCCAGCTCCAACGTTCCGATAAAAACGTCACAAGTTCTCTCGTAGATCGACCGCTACGGAAGACATACTGTCGATCTTTAAATACTTCACAAGATGGTATCCATTACTTTGGAGAGAGCAGAGCAAATTGCGATTGGGCGGTAATTTTCAAAAGGTTTCAAAAAGTTCAGCGAAGAAGTTGGCCATATCAACCGGCTCAGTAATTGATTGATCGTCCTTTAAAAGAGTTGGAATAGAAGAACAAGCTTTATCCTTTACTCTTTTAACGAACTACCAAAAGGTCTTACTGCCCCGAGGAGCAGAAAGAACTTTCCTATGTAGACGCCTTTGGTATAGAACCTTTTCGCGTCTAAGTACTTTGGCACACTCGGTTCTCGCCTTTTTGTGATGCAGCTCAGTAACGACGTTCTTATTCGAACGCCAATTAATGAACGCTTCCTCTTGGGACCAGCAACTACGATTTCACTATTCGGACAACTCTCAAAGATTTTCGAAATTGAGTCGGAAAGGGCACCGAAGCCATCATGGGATTTAGCAAATTCCGTGTTTGGACTTCTATATAGAAAAAAGTGCAATATGTGTGGCCTGATCTGGAATTTAACCCAAAGAGAGCTAAATTCCATATTACAGTTCAAGTTTTGCTGATAATGTACGTTGCAAGCCCCTAAAGAAAAAAGGGATAGAGGGTAATACCCAGGTATGTAAAAATCCTGTGGATTATTTTCTAGCACATACCGTTTTTGAGATATTGTTAAAAAGTAAAAAAACCAATAATTTCATAGTTTTGGTGGTCCTCTGTTACGAATTCGTTCAAAAATAGGCCTTAATTTCATATAAAATGGACCTCCTGATTCCAAAACTGCAATCCACACGTTTCAAGCATGTTCCGTTTTTGAGATATTCGCGTTTGAAAATTTTTCCACGCGAAAATCGAATATATCAAAAACAGAACATGCAACAAAAATTTGGATTGCAGTTTTGGGGTCAGGAGGTCCAAATTATATGAAATCAAGCCCTATTTGTTGGAAGCAACATAACTGTGGACCACCCCCCCCCCCCAAAGTGGGAAATTATTGGTTTTTTGACTTTTTAACAGCGAATATCTCAAAATTGGATGTCAGTTTGAATTCGTGTAACCAGTTTTGAAGAATGTTAAATTGCCATCTTGTTAGGTATCTTGAGGCTAACTTACTTTTAAACGATCGACAGTATGGTTTTCGTACAACTCGTTCTACTGGGGATCTGATGGCGTTCCTTTCGGAACGTTGGAGTCGTTCGATCCACCGTTTTGGTGAGAGTAAGGTGGTTGCTCTTGATATCGTGTGTGGCACGGTGCACTCATATATAATGCCCACTGTTGCCAACTATTTTAAACCAAAAACCTTGAAATTTCACTAAAAAAGCGCTAGAAACCGCCAAAAATAAATTTAGCGGGGAAAATTTAAAATTCTCCCGCTAAATTACGAAAAAAAGCGCTAAAAACCGAAAAACTTGGCATTTTTGATTGACAAAAAAGAAAAATTTAAAAAAAAAACCTCCAAATTATTTTTTCTACAAAAATTTACTTTTCACTAAAAACGCGCAAGAAACCGCCGAAAAAAATTTAGCGGGAAAATATAAAATTCTCCCGCTAAGTTTCAAAAAAAGCGAAAAATTGGAAAAAAAACCTCTAAATTTTTCCCACTAAATCCAAACAAAAAGCGCTAGGTTTTCCCGCTAAAGCACCGTTCCCGCTAAAACCAATTTTCCCCCGCTAAAACCAAACAAAAAGCGCTAGATTTAGCGGGAAAACCTCCAACTTGGCAACAGTGATAATGCCTATGATGTCGGTAATGACTTCTCTCGATTTATTTCGAGTTTTCTCAGAGACCGATCTATACGTGTTGTTATAGATGGTTTCTCATTAGATGAGTTTTAGCTTCAATCAGGGGTACCGCAAGGTTCTGTTCTTTCTCCTACCCTTTTTCTTATTTTTCTTAACGACCTTCTAAGTCAACATTTGTTATTCATTTTCCTTTGATCGTAGGCCAAGACTTGTTCAGGTTGAGGGAAAAAAGGCGGATTATGAATGACACACTTAATCAGGACCTGTCTACAATTTTTGAGTGGGGTCTTGTGAATAGGGTCAAGTTTAATGCACGCAAGACCCAATGTTGTATGTTGACCCACAGGAATGTGTACAGCGTCATCTGTACAAATGGGTGGTATAGGTATCGAGAAATCGGACACTCTTGATGTTTTAGGCATGAAAATTCAGTGCGATGTCCGTTGGAATAAACACGTTTTTCAAGTGTCGAAAGAAGCATTCAAGTGACTCGGTTTTTTAAACCGGTGTAAGAAGTACTTCACATCATCCGATCTCCTAACTATTTATACCACCTACATCCGACCAAATATGGAATACAACTCCCATATATGGGCAGGGGCTTCAAAGTCTATTTTGGAGCTTTTGGACAATGTGCAAATAAGGGCGTTGATGCTTATCAATGACTATTGACTCACTGGAGCATCGTCGGAATGTGGGTTGTGTGACTCTGTTCTATCGATATTACCATGGAAAGTGTTCCGCTGAGATAAGTGAACTTATCCCTAGAGCCCGAGTTTTTGTTCGCAACACTCGGTTGTCTAGTAGCACACATCCATTTGTTGTCGTTTGTCCAGTTGATCACACATCGCATACACAAAAAATAAAATCGTCAAATTTAAATCAACAAACAGCAATTGTAAATCAACCAAATATGATATCAACCAAATATTTAATAAAAACGGCCGCCTGTTAATCTATAATACAAAACTTCAATTTTGTTTTTAACAAAATCAGCCAAGTAATTGTATTTCAAAATTATTTTGTCATGTCAACAAATAGTTTTTGTCTTTGTTGAATTTCTTTGTTGAAAAAAAAAAATAAGATTTTTTACGTTTGTCAGATCAACAAATTAAGTTTGTGTTTGTTGAATTTCTTTGTAATAATAACAAGTAATAATTTTAGAGAACAAACTCGTTTATCAATTTTTTTTTAATTTTTTTTTTCAACAATTAATATTTACAAACGTTAGTTGATATCACAAATTTCCGTATAGGAGCACTTTCGGTGAAAAAGTTAATTGTATTCACAAATATGGGGGTCCCCAACAAAAAAAATTCGAAGTAGTTCAAAACGAAGTAGACTTTAACTACATAAAAAGTAGCAATTAGTGAATATTTTTTGTTGCAAAAAAAGTAGTTTAAAATAACATCCAAATATGTCAATAAGAAGGACAATAATATGGATTCCACTACTTTAGAACACTATAGTCGGAATGATTTTTTTTTTTAATATTTTTCAAACGTAATGAAAAGAACATATTTATTTAAATTTCTTTAATAGAGTTTTAGTCTTAACTATAGTTTTATATATAATTGAAAGGCAAAAAGTTTTATTTATTAAGAATTACCATATAATTACAAATTACATACTAATTTTACCTAACCGAGAACTGGTAACAATGACCTTCGTCTCGTTGTAGCGAATCAGACCAAGGCCTCTGGTGGGAATCGAACCCACGACCCCCAGACTCATAGGCTAGCACGCTACCAACTGGCCTACTGGGGCGCCTTAAAGGCAAAAAGTTAATATTTGTTAGGTTACAATTCCAGGAATTAAAACATTTTTTTATTTTTAATTTGTTTAATCTTAAATTTGGTGTAAACTGATTTTGTTTTTTTACCTTTTAACTACAGTATAGGGGGTACACTCACTTTGTCATTCCCCATAAAGAGAATCGTCGCCTAAAATGCAAAACAAAGTGACAACACTTTTTTTAAAATCAAGTTATTGATTGTGATGCAGTGTCCCCCTATAAAATAATCAAAATGTGATTTGCTAGTTGTGATACAATTCATTAACTGAAACCATTTCCAATAATTCGGACCTATCTGATGAAAAATGACGGACTTATGAACAAAATTAAAAAAAATGTTTCACAACGTTTTTCGCTGCTACTTTAAAAAAGCAAAATGTCTTGGATTGTTGGTGACGATATATTATATTGATCAGTGATCGATTCTGAGAAGTTCTATGAACATCCCTCCGTCTGTCTGTATGTAACACGATGAAGTCCAAAATAAAACAGCTATCCACCTGACGTTTGGTACAAATATTTTTTATAGTCCTAGGTAGGTTAAAATCGGAACGGAGGGGAAAAGTTTCACCTTGGAGAAGCGAACCAACCTCTAAAACGCAATTTTTTAGCGATCATTGTTTTTTTGTCAAGCAAATGAAACAATTTTATGTCGGATGAAGTATAAAGTCCTGAACTTGGACCAATTTTTTGAGGTACGAACACTTTTATTGATGCGACTGGTCCGCGACCTTACACGGTTAATTGCAATTGTTCTACTCATCACAAATCTGATCTCTAAACTTTTCCATCACATCAAGTTTTTGGGAAAATTGATGTCAAAGTTAAAAAATCGCCGTTTTGTTAATTTTTGCCAAATCATTGCGGATGAACCCGATATGATAGCGACTCAAAAATAAGTCGAGGCTAAAGCTTAAACATTGCTCTTAAGGATTCTGAACTCTTTTGGACAGTCGCCTTAACCCCTAGGGCACCAATTATCTCTCAATGATGTCTTGTTCCCAAAAAAACGATTTTTGCCGCTACAAATCATATGAAAAAAAAACCTTATTCGAATGGAACGCCACCTTATAGTATAAGGCTTATAAACATGATTACAATTATTCTCCTGGTCAAAAATCCGGTCTCTATACTTTTTAAGGGTAAAGCTCAAACATTGCTCTTAAAGACGTATAACTCAATTCATCAGTCGCTTCAACCTTTGGGGCACCAACCTTTTAATAAAGTGTTTTCCCCCAAAAACTTTTTTTTTTATATGACAGCATTGAAATACAATTGGTGACCAAAAAGTTAGGGCGACTGACCAAATGAGTTCTGCATCTTAAAGAGGAAAGTTTTAGCTTAACCCAAAACGGCGATTTTTATGAACTTTGACCACAATTTTCTCAAAATCCAGATGTGATGGAAAAGTGCGGAGACCGGATTTTTGACCAGCAGAACTAATGTAATCAAGTGTATAAGGTCGCGTCCCAGTCGCATTTTCGATGTTTAGTAATGTTATTAGAACATTGGCGTCGTCAGAATCGCTTACTAAATCTACTTCCTAATGAATTCTAAAAATACACTTTTTAAGTAGTGCAAAAATGTTCTTAAATAGTGATCTTAAAGATGTAATTAAACTTTACGTACAAAAACTTAAACTATGACAACAGTATGAGTACTACTTTATATGTACTTAAAAAATGTAAAAAAAACTACTTATTTTGAGCGACACCGCCTTGTTAAATTCACTAGAGTTTCAGCAAAGTTAGAACTACTTTAGCAGCAGTTGAACTACTTTTTATTAACATTTTAGTATGTTCTTTTTTTGCTGGGTCAATATAATAATTCGTTTTTTTCTGTGTACAGAGAAGGTTCGTTTATCAGTCGTACTAGGCGTATGTGGAATAATTTTCCAGCGGAGGTCTGTCTTCCCAGCTTCTTTCAATGTAGATAAATTCAAGTCAAATATCCACAAACACTACTCCCACTTTCCTCCTCCTCACAACCTGATATGAACACAATGCACTGCATTAGTAGGGGCATCCCCTGAGTGTTTGTTCAACGTAAAAAAAAAAAATATCGCAACAAATGAATTTGTAAACATTTATCGCGAGGAAGAAGGAAATAGACATATGGAATTTGCTAGGGTCCTAGACCTATATTTTGTCTATGAAAGTTATTGAGGTGCTTTGGGCTGATAACGGATCCATAGGCCCAAAACTGGCTTAAATTTCATTTAGGTCAGACATTTGTGTTAGAAATCCTTCTACACTTAGGCTATTTTTAGCCATAAGTATTAAAATACCTTAGCACTCAATAATTATGTAAACAGTAAGGTCACACATACAAACAGGCGGATGCAGAATGCTAAGTAATCTCAGGTGTTTCATTCTGAGTCAATCGGTATAATGACCTGATTTTTTGGTGGTCACAAACATCTGCACATTATCATAATTTCTATATATATCTCAGAAGACTGGAACAGGGTTTAAAATCACTACGTTAACATTACTGACTTACCAGCACAAATTTACAACCACAACCAAATGAACTAAAACCATTCAATACACCACTACTACAGGCACCTTTAAAACAAACACGCACACTACACTCCAACATACAAAACTGTCATAAAATTAACAATAACGGCTTATCTTCGTATATAAACTAAAGACATTTAAAAATCTCTTCTCATTTGAAATTTAACGTTCGTAAGGCGCGAACGTGTTTTTTCAAAAATAGAAAAAAATCACAATAAAACGGCAAGAAAAAAAAAAATAACGATCTACTAACGCGCGGCGCTCACTTTCGTTTTGAAAAAAATGATCTTTTAAGATCTTAAAGAATTTAAAAATATTTAGAGACTTTATTTTAAAGGACTTTTTAAAAACTTTTTTTTAGTGTTTGTGTGTTAAAAGAAATAAGTGAAAAAACTAAGCGGAAGTGTTAAAAAAATCCCACCCATCAAAAAAAAAGTCAGCAGACGGGAAATTATTATAATTTCCCCAAATTCCTTTGTAATTAAAAAAAGTTTTACACAAAGAATTGGTTAAAAAAAAAAATACAACTTTAAAATGACACAGCAACAACCGGCTTGGGGCATAAGCCTCTCAAAATGTAAGTGATGCGATTTTAATTGAAATTCTTTAAAAAAAACTCGTAAATACAAATTTCACTGGATTACAAGAAATCAATAAAAATACAATTTTTTGTTTTTAAAAATAAATTTTAAAATAAGTGTCGTCGTTTTCAAAATAACCCCAAAAAAATGTATAACATCTTTATTAATTTGTTGTGCATCTGTTGATATATAATATTTAACATCAATTAGCATCAATTTTTATAAACGATTTTCGTAAATCAAATTATTTTTTAATGTTCAGCGGTAAAAAAATTTGCAAAAAAAAATGTGTTAATTAAAAATATTTCCGTTAAAAAGTTATTAAAAAAATTTAATTCAAAAATTTGTTCTAATTAAAACAAATTTTTTAAAAAGCTAAAAATAAATATTGAAAATATTAAAAAAAAATTACCCAAAAACAAGTGTAACACTGAAACATTTTAAAAATCGTAACACATTTAAGAATTTAAAAATATTTTTAAATTTTTTTAAAAAAAAATATTTATTAAAATTTCAAAATGTTGATCATTGTGATGGATTAGTGTAAATAAAAAGACTGAAGGCGGATTAATCAATGAAAAGTTAGCTGCTAACTGCCGATTTAACAGAGCCTTTGTATAAATTTGTATAAAAAAGTTAAATTTAACGGAGAGTTATTTTATAACGGAGCATTGAGTAATCCAGCCTGAGAGTGTTTTATTCGGCTGTGCCGACGCTTTGTGGAGCTAATTTCTTCAAGCAAAAAGTGTTAACATATTTATTTTTTGTGATTGTGTCTTTAATAGAAGTTTATCATTATTTTGTTTGACCCCGTCGGGCTTTGAAAAAAATTACCTTTTCTGACAACCTGGTCCAAGTGCAACATAATGAACTTTTAGTGACATCAAAATGTTTGTATGTTAATAAAATTAAAAAAAAAAAACTATAAGGGCGGATTACTCAATGAAAAGTTAGCTGCTAACTGCCGATTTAACGGATCCTTATGTCAAAATTTGGATAAAAAAGTTAAATTTAACGGAGAGTTATTTCATAACGGAGCATTGAGTAATCCAGCCTAAGAGTATGTAATTTCAAACCCTGAAAAAACTGTTTATGCTTATAAATTTACTAGAAAATTAGTTAATGCTCGCGAGCCCTAAACTTACATAAAATTTTTTCTAAAAATAGTCTAAATTTTCTAATTCCCAAACACATATTTTCCCCAATTTAATTAAAAAAAAATTTTAACATTTTTCGAAGTTCCGAATTTTTTTCGGAAATTTTTTTCGAAAATTTTTTTAAAATTACTAGGAAAAGCAAGGTCTAGTAACGCCATTTTACCAATATTTAATAGTTTTTCTTGTTGTTTTACAACAAATTTTGTATAACATAATTTTGCAAAACCAGTTCTGGAAACGAACATTTTTGGACAAATGAAGTGAAACATATAATTAAAAATGCTTTCAGAAAAAAAAAAATTAAGAAGCCTCGGATACATTTTTTTTTTAGTTTTTTGGCGTTTTGGAGTAAAAAAGTTTTAAAAATATTTTTAGCAAAAATTTGTTTAAATTTTTCTAATCCCAACACATATTTTTTTAAGGTTTGAAGTAGAGATGGGCGCGTGAGTGGATTTTGACTCACACTCACTCACTCTCACGCAAAAAATATTCGAATCACTCACTAATCACTCACGCAATTTTTTTTGTTACTCACGCTCACTCACTATTCACGTGAGTAATAAAAAAGTTACTCACGCTCACGCGTGACTCACGCAAGATTCAATCACGCTCACGCGTGATTCACGCAAAATCTACTCACGCAATAAAATTTCTTACCTTAAAAAGAAAAAAAATCAAAAAAATAAAATTTTACAAAAACTTAAAAAAAAAATTGTGCAAATCAAAAAATCTAATCACGCAAACTCACGCAAAAAATAAATGACTCACTCACTAATCACTCACTCAGATTTTTTTTCAACTCACACTCACTCACAATCACGTGATTGAAATAAAAATCACTCACACTCAGGCGTGATTCACGCGTGATTCACGTGAGTCACGCAAATCACGTGACCAGCGCCCATCTCTAGTTTGAAGTTAAGAATTTCAATAAAAATGATTTTATATAAAAACAAGTAAAAAAGTTAAATTCGGCCTTGCCGAATGTAGTGATACCCTCCACAATTTCAAAAGGATTATTGCAAAAAACTTTATTTAAAAGGAAATCACTTTTGAAAAAAAAAATTTTTTTGAAAAAAAATTTCCGCGAAAAAAATTTTGGTAAAAAAAGTCCGCGATTTTTTTCTTTTTTTGTCAAAAAGTATGTTCCTACTTGTTTAAATACCATTTGGTGTTCAATTATGTTCAAATATGTCAACCAGAAGCCGAATTAAAGCATTTTGTATTTTTAGGTTATGTGGAATGTACCGAAATTTTTGAGGTGTGCTTACACTTTGGTTCATAACTTTTGAATTGCTGAACCGATATCGCTCAAATGCAATAACAAACTTCTCGGGAGAACTTCCAATAAGTATGTTAAGTTTCAGTCATCTCTGTGCAATATTTTGTCCGTGACAGCATTTTCCACAGACAGACAGAGAGACAGACGGACATCGCTAGAATGTCTTAAAATCGATCGGGCATCATGAATATATATGGGCAATTCCATCATGTCGAACGTGACCGTTGAACACATTTAAGTTGAAATAAAAGTCAAAATAAAAAGAATTTTTTTCTTGACAAAAGGGGAAACTTATAGCTCTTAACTAGCTCTATAATTGTTGCTCAGGTTGATTTAGGAAATTGTTTCAACTTTTCGAGATAATCGCAAAGAACACAACCATTCGCACGGGACAAAAAACAGAAGTGGGTTTCGCGACTATCAATTAAAACTCTGTTTTTAGCGAAACCTGAGGCAATATCACAATGCGATTAATTTTAGAATGTTGGCTAATAATGTCTCTTAAAAGTTGTAAAATTTTACCTCAAAATTATTTCTACTTTTTTTTTTAATTTAACTTTAATCACTGTCGCACGGGACATGTCGCACGGGACATTTTTTTCCATCATCATATTTATGTTGTTTTAGTTGTTCTTTTTTTAACAAACTATAAATAAATAATCTTAAAAAACATATTTTTATTCATTCATTTTATTTCAATACGTCCTTCAGCCAACGCTTTCCACTTTTGTCTAGCATTCCGCATTATTTCCTTGTTTTTTAATTTATTGTTTTGTAATTTTATTTCATCTTCCTTTAACTTTTTTCTCCGTTTGCATCACTCTTTATTTTTTTCGCCGTTTATACTTATCTATAGAGATGTGATTCGCATGCAAATGCATGTTTTTTGTCGATCGTCTAAAAAAGATATCGACCTATTATCTTTCCGAATCAAGAAATTTGCGTTAAAATGGCATCGATTTGTTTTGCATATTTTTGCATATTTTGATTTTAAATGCATATTTTTGCATATTTTGGTTTTAAATGCATATTTTGTGTATATTTTCAACTTTCAAGTGCATATTTTTGCATATTTTGGAATAAATGAGCAAAAACACAAATTGAAATTGATTTTTAATTTTTAAAACAATTATGGTACATAAAGTTTTAAATGTTACTATTTAAAGCCGGCGTTATTTTTTTCTTTTTATGAAGTTTTTCTTATAAAAACAAGATTTTTATTGCCTACATTTTATTTTTTAGTGCATATTTTAAGGTTTTTTAGTGCATATTTTGAATTTTTTAGCGCATATTTTAAGCGCATATTTTCGATTTTTTAGTGCATGAAAATCTCATCCCTACTCATCTATATTTAAATAATTTAAAAGTATGTATTTATATAAGTAAATCGTTTATGCAAGAAAAAATATTTTTTAAAAATTTTAAAATCCACACTTACCATGTCGCACGTGACCAACTTTATATGATAACCAAGATCACAGATTTTATTATTTTTTAAAATTTTTTTTTTTATATTAATTGTAATAAAAATCTGTGTTTGTTCTGAATATTTTATGAATTTTCGTCATGTCTACTTGACGCACTAATAACTAATGTTGTTTTTCTATGTCGCACGGGACATCGAAATATGTGATTAAAGCATAGCAAAAACTTACGGTTATTTTTTAAATGCATAGTTTGTTATGCATTTTTTTTAGCTCTTTGTATCTCCAGAAAGATTTTTTAAAACAGTGGTCGGCACAAAGAGGCATATGAAAGTATTAGTGTTTTAATAAAAATATGCATGTGTTGGTGTATTTCTTCAACAAAGCGACATCAACCTGCTTTGAAGAAAGTCAGCTTGCTACTGAATAAAATATTTGTTTTTTTTATGCTCTTTGTTGATTTTTTGTTGACATTCGTGTTGTATACATGTGAATTGCCGATTGTGTTCGGCTCCAGCGTGCAATGGGTGCCGATCACTGTTTTAAAAGCAAAAGTCAACATTTAATGCTTCTCTTTAAGAACTTTTATCAAAACAAAAGGTGCAATAGAAATGTCCCAATGAGAAAAAATTGGCTTGCTCGACTTTATATTCCAATATCTCGAAATGGGTTATGAATAAATGTAAAATTTGTTCACGTTAGTAAAATTTTATTGTTTCTTATGAAAATATGTTAAAACAAATTGGTTTCAAGAGCTTTTGGTTTTTTGGTCTTGGTAGACCTTTCGGTGGAAGTGCCCATATACTTTATGGGGTCCCAGATCGATATTTCGATGAGTTACAAACGGAATGACAAACTTATATATACCCCCTATCACTAAGTGGATGGTATAAAAAAAGTCCCGAAAAAGTTTGTAGAGAATTCCTTGTAAGTTTTATTGTGTAAAAAAGTTGTAAATTAACAATTTTTTTGGTAAAATGCAGCCGCAATAATTTCAGAAAAATTATAAAAAAAAATTGTTAATTCACCAATTATGTAAAAATAAGTGGTAAATTCACATTTTTTTAATTTAACACCTATTTTTGTGAAATTACAACTTTTGTTTGTTCTTACTAATTTTAAAAAATTTCCTAAGTCCCAAAAAAATTTTTATGTTGTGTTCTGCACTGAAAAAAATCTTGTCAAATGATAAAAAAGCTTGTTCTTGTAAGTTTTATCGTGTAAAAAAGTTGTAAATTAACAATTTTATTGGTAAAATGTTTGTTAACAGTCGCAATTATTTCAGAAAAATTTACAAGAAAATGCTGTAAAGTCACAAAGATGTGTTAACTTACAAAGAAAGTTTAAATAATCCACATTTTTTTTATTTAATACTTATTTTTGCAAAATTACAACTTTTGATTGTAAAATTACATGTATTAAGTGAAAGAGCATTTAGTTAAAGTATCTATTTCATCAGAAAAATCAGCTAATAGTATGCTAAAACTGAAAGTTGTTTTACAGATTTTTCGACAGAGTTTTTCTTCTGATTGCGAACATTTTTTAAAAATAATTTTAAAAATAATTTTTTTGGTTCACTAATTTGGAAATGTTTTGTAAGTCTATGATGTGTTCTGCACATCATATATATTTATTTTGACGCACTGAACACGAATATTAAAAAAAACACTATTTGAAATTTGCAAAAAATTTTGATTTTTTCCGACGTTCAAGAAATTTTTTAACAAAAATCTTAAATTTTTTCCCTTGAACATTTCATAGAGGTTGTAACAGTCTTTCATTTAAAATTAATTTGTGCCAAATCTGATAAATTAAACCCGTGGCGCACTTGAATCAAATTTTTGGATTTTTAGAAAAATATCCACCAAAATTTTCAGTTTTTCAAAAATTCTGCAATTGGTTTAGCGGTTTTCAAGATATCGTCATTTGATATTTGTCAAAAAATAAAATTCCAAAAATGCCGTTTTTTTTCTCCATTATAGAAATTAAAAAAAAAAGCTTACAATTTTTTTCAATTGACTATTTCATAGAGCTTGAAACAAACTTTCATTTAAAATCAATTTGAGCCAAATCTAAAAATTTTAACCCATGGCACCCTTCGATCAAAGTTCAGAGCTTTTGGTGAACATTTTCTAAAAAACCAAAACCACAGACTAAATACAGACTCGACAGTAGGGTTTTATAAGAAAAAATGGGGAAAAACTAAGCGATTTTAGGAGAAAACACAGCGGTTTTTAGTCCGTTTTACGCTAACATGGCAACACTTTCTACGACTTAGGAGTGAGTGAAACAACAAAAACCGATTTGGCATCCATTTTTCTTATGGCGCATTATATCAGTTTTCTCTTTCTAACCTAATTCGTAGAATAATTTGAAAATATTAACCATATGGTTAAAGAATACTTTTTTGACACCTGTCACTTATGTCGAGTCTGTATTAGTCTGTGCCAAAACTTTGATCGAAAGGTTAAAATGATCAGATTTGGCTCAAATTAATTTTAAATGAAAGTTTATATCACACTCAGAAAAAAAAAATGAACTAAGAAATGGGGAAATGAACAAAGTTCAAGGAAAATTGATAATGATTTAGCTCCATTGCCATCTTTTCCTTCTTTTAAGTTTATATTTTTCTTAAAAATAAGGAACGAAATTTTTATACCCACCGACCACAGTATGGGGGTATACTCACTTTGTCATTCCGTGTGTAACGCATCGAAATATCAGTCTAGGACCCCATAAAGTATATATTTTATTGATTAGTGATCGATTCTAAGACATTCTAGCGATGTCCGTTCGTCCGTCCGTCTGTAGAGGACACGATACAGTCCAAAATAAAAGAGCTAAACTTCCGAAGTTTGGCACGAATATGTCTTATATTTCTATTACTCGGAGAGCTTTGGTGGTCTTATTCTATGTGTTAAGAGCTAGAAAAATGATTTCGAACTTTTTGTTATGTTGGCAATAGTTTCCGAGATATGTGTATTAAAAGATTTTCGGGAATGACAACTTTTTTAAATCCAAAGTTAGGAACCATTAGGGTCCATACATGCGAAGAGGACCGCCGATACTATGGAGATCCATCTGGTTTAGTTTTTAAGATATCGCCATTTTAAGTTTTTTGAAAAAAAAAATTCCCCGAGTTATAAAAATTTCTCTAAAATAGTTGAAAAAACTTGCTCAAATCTAAGAAGATACACTAATTTGTAGAAAATTACGTTCTAAAACTAAAGAAGAGCAATATGCCTTAAAAATTAAGATTTTTTCAAATATTTAGGGAAAATTTCTTAGGCGGTCAGAATTTTGTCCATGTATTACGGAATTCCATTTAAGGAAAATAGTGGACTATAGTACATGAACTTAATTTTTTTCCTAACAGTTAAAAAAATTTCCCAACTATAAATTTAAATTTAACTACATAGTCGAAAAATTGAAGAAAATTTTTGTTTAGTTTAACTTTTTTTTTTGAGTGCAAGCTCTATAACAGGGTCAAGGGAATTCTTTCCCTTTTGAGATTTTCTTTTAAAAATTCTTGAACGTAGGGAAAACTGAAATTTTTTTCAAATTTCAAATAGCGATATCTCGAAGACCGTTTGACCGATTAAAATTATTTTTTAAATTTATGTTAAACACATCAAAATTAATAAAAATTAGGTGTCGCAAGACATATATTTTTTGAAATTTTTTTTAAAAACATTTCAAGAATCCGATTGGCCTAAAATTTTTACTAAATTACATTTAGGACTAGTAGAATAAAAATTTACCAAGATACTGGGCAAATCTTGACAAGATTGATACCACGTGTCAAGTCTTGCAAGATGACCAAACCAATCAATTTAAAACAAACTTTATAAAAACTTTCTTAAAAATTGCTTCTTTGACATTATCATTGTAATATTTAGTAAATAAATATGACCTCGAGCTAGAGTAATCTTTCACAAAAAAAAAAAAAATTTAAATTTCTAAAATGTGGAGAAATTCTTATACAATTGATAAACTTAACAATTTCTTATAATTAATTTGCTAAATACCTTTAAATTTTTTTTAAACTTGTTTTTAAATTAAAAGTGTTAAAATTAGTATAATTTCAAAGAATATATTTTGTTTGTATCTACGCAGACGTAAGGCACAGACAGTCTACAATAATTTTAAATTTATATCTAAATTTAAGTTGTATAGACAGTTGAATAATAAAAAAAAAAGTTTTAAAGTTAAATATAATAAAATAAATTTAAGTTATAAATTAAATAAATATAAATAATCAGACTGTCAATGAAATATTCATTCTTTTATATAAAAAAAGTTAAAATATGTGAGAAAAATTTGGATACGTAAAAGATTTTTTTTTAAATTAAATCATAACAAAACAAATAAAAAAATTTAAATTCACTTCCGATTATTTTAGATGACGAGTATAGAATTTAAATGAATTTCAAAAATCATTCATGTTTACAATTGAACTCTATATGAACTTTAAAATAATAACAATATGAAACATGTTTAACATAAATTATAGATATTTTTAAATAAAAAAATGTTGGTTATAATTAATATTCTCTGCAGCACATAAACTGATGCCTCATATGACAGATATAATCCATATAATATTGACAGTTCTGTTCATTGTTTTATTTTGACAATCATTGTCAGTTGACATTTTAATAACTATCATAAGTTTTATGATTGTTATAAACAAATTGCTTAAATAATAAAAAACACTTTGTTAAACTTATATTTTGGTTAGAAAAGAGGAGTTCAAATATCAGTTCCAAAAATATATGTAAACATGTATGACTATTATTATTTCTTTATGAGAATTGTAAATTTTGTTACTCGTTTATCTTTAGATATT